>JARK01001533.1:310118-320234 GCA_000688135.1 Ancylostoma ceylanicum
CCCCCCCCCCCCTTTGCTCCCCCTCATCGGTCCCTGCGTCCACCACTGCTCTACAGATACTTGATTAGCTCGCATACTTCACACTGAATACCTGAAGAAAGAACCTCTATGAGTGTTTTTTTTTCTTTCAGTTTACATACGCCCTTCCTTGTTTCAATGTTGTTCAGTTAGATATGTTATGTTGTTCAAAATTATGTCTCGACATATGATAGCTATCGTTTTTTATTCCCTGCAAATCTTCTTTTCACCATTCAAATAATTTTTGATAAACTCCATACCGAGGGGATCTAAACCAAAACCGAACCGTTACACTCACAACTGTGGCTTCCTTGCAACTTATTAAAAAGAGAGTTTTAACAAAACGCACTGTAATTCTTCCATGACCAAAACCTCCTTCAATCTTGACAGCACTGTACATGTCATAGTATTCATTTGCAACTAGCTTTTGTTGTTCAAATTTTCAGCTCCTAATAGATTTTCTGAGACTTTAGCATAGTTGATGTTTCGCGAATTGCTCCTTTCGCTAGCGGTTGCGTGCAATTTTCTGCGAATCTTGCAAAGTTGAAAACTTCACAGCATAGTTATTCAAGAAGTTGTGCCTTAGTTGAAAAATGTTTGAAAAACGAAAAATATGTATCAGATACAAAGAGTGATCAGAACTGATAGCAACCAGCGATAGTTTGGTATTTTCTCCCACTATCGGAACGTAGTCCCATGATCCCTTACGCGTTGTAAGAGACTTTCTAGGAAGAAATTCGGGGAATTGGGCATGTGCTAGAGGCCTTGAATATTGGGATTGTTCCCTCCACAATTATAGATCGCAGAGATAACCAAATTCCGAAATTTTGATTCTTTCACTAAATATAATATAAGTTATGAAATAACTAGGAATTTGGGAATGATTGGTTGCAATTCTTGAAAGGTTCATTCTTTTACCTGTGCCGGGTGGTGCCTTTCTAGAAATCCTTTCAACGCATCCATTTCAGCACCTTAAAAAATTTTGTTATTAACCCTTCTCTGCAGTAGGAAACATGATGTGCAGAGTCTTTTCTCAAACTCTATTAGCACTAAGATGATATCTCCATTTTGGAGAAAAGGTTGTAAAGTACATAAAGGGCCCGCCAAAATTGTATAGCTTTTGACTCCACAGCATACTTATTCAAGAAGTTGTGTCAATAGTTAACTTTCTTTCATAACTTTTGTTAACGATCGAATTAGAGGTTCATTTTTTATGACCGCTGTAGACGCTCAATTGCGATCTGAAACTTCTAAAACCGTTTATTCCGGGCGTATTTACTGACGGTTCATATAGCGCCCCTGCAGGACGCTAGAAAGTGGGGTGTGCAGCCACTTGAAGTGTTATCGAAGTTCTCAGAAAATTAGGAAACAAGCGAAAATTATCAGTGCCCAAACACAAAATCCAGTCTTCGGAATGGGCCTGTTCGTTTCTAGGCTATTGAGCACCGGCGCATCATCGCCACGCAAGGGTTTCCCACAATGGTTAGTGCGGACTCACTTTTCTCCTTCGGTGGGTCCATATCCTTGGATTTTCCACAATACTGGGCCCGAGGCACCTTTCTGTACCGGTGGACCCATATCCTCGGTGTTCCTCACATTACTGCCCGCCAGCATAACCACCCTTCATTGTGATCTCGTATCTCGGCGTTTTCCGCAGTACCAGGCGCTCGCGCATTCTTCTCACCCGGGAACCGATATCCTGGCATTTCCAGCACTAAAGAGACTCTGCACACCATCAATGCACCCGAACCCTTTGCAAATTTTGAGGGCAATACAAGAAGGTTAGGGAGTATTGAGAAAAGGTGGTAATGTCCAAGCGGGAGGGCCCCTAGGACACTACTGCTACTCAGCGCTCTCGATGCTGCAGAACTCCTCAGGCGGTCTCCTTCCTCGTGTGGATTACGTGGGCTGTACGTAGGCCGTACAACAAGGCCGCACAACACAGCCACGATCGGGCATCCGTGGGCCGCACAGCACCGCCACGTCCTGACATAAACGAGCACCACAGTATCGGAGAGTGGCAATCCTGCTTCTTAACAACAACAACACTGTCTAAGGGCTAAGCCTGCGATGAAAAGATGCGATCACTTGCCGGCCCCCCACGTCTGCTCTCTAGAAAAATTTGTTGCATGTGTGTGTGTGTTTGTGTGTGTTTGTCTGTCTGTCTGTCCGTCCGTCTGTCTACCTGTCTGTCTGTCTGTCTGTCCGTCCGTCTGTCTATCTGTCTGTCTGTCTGTCTGTCCGTCCGTCTGTCTGTCCGTCCGTCTGTCTATCCGTCTGTCTGTCTGTCTGTCTGTCTATCCGTCCGTCTGTCTGTCTGTCTGTCTGTCTGTCTGTCTGTCTGTCTGTCTGTCTGTCTGTCTCTCTCTGTCTGTCTGTCTGTCTGTCTGTCTGTCTGTCTGTCTGTCTGTCTGTCTGTCTGTCTGTCTGTCTGTGTTCTACTCTCATCTGTGTCTGAGCACACCGCACCCTCCTTTTTTATATGTTCCTTGACTGCTATAAATTAATCATTCACAATAAAACAAGAATGATAAACCATTTTCCGGTGCTCATTCCACATTGAATCGATTATTATTGCTTACAATTAGCTATTTCACTCAAGAGAGGAATTAGAATGCTCGTACAGACGCAAATCGGCCTTCTTTGATTAGGCCAGTCTCGAACTTTTGAAGTCATGCGAGCGAAGCGAGCATTAGGAAACGTCAGAGAGTCTGGCGTTAGCCAGAAGGCCAGAATGGTTTGTGATGTTTGAAGAGTTCGGAAGGGCCCCGACTCTCAATACACCCGAACATGTTAAGCTTGATAGAGAGAGAGAGTCAACGCTAACTGCGGATTGAGGAAGAAAGAATTAGAAGTAGGTGTAGCATCTCGCAATCATTTAGCCGGAAGCGCACATGTTCTACTATGTAGATGTGAGCCTCGCGTGATTATCACCGGAGCGCGCCAGCATGTACATACATACATGTACATACATGTATGTTTGCGTTACAGCTGCCTCTCTTTCTCGGTCCATAGTTCCTGATAGATACATCCCTTCCAGCTTCCGCCCTCCTCCACACTCTTTTATTTTTGAAATGGCTGGGCCTGGATGCATCACTGACATCCTCCAGGGTAAACTTGTTGGCACCCTGCTGAAATTGGTAATTTTGTATGGTTTTAACACGTTTACCCTGGCTGATCTCAATAGGGTCGTAATATTCTGATTTCTCACCTCGGGTGATTCACGAACGTAATGTCCCTATAAGGTACAATACGGTAGCTGCAGGTTACGTTGACAAGACAACTTTCGACCTTAACCAGAGAACTGTTCCCCACTTCATGCAGACAAAAGCTATAGCTGCCAAATATATCCTATCTGAATCTTGCATATTACGTCTTTTTCCATAATTCCCGCTGATTCATTTCTTAATTGAAATTGCCACCAAATACATAGCTTGAATTTCGGGAAATTTTGCGGAGTATTTGAAGGTTTGCCAGAACTACAGAGATGGTCACTTTGTACACCAGTCGTAATATGTTTTCACATATTCCAGTTCACATTACTATGATGCCTACTTTCGATTCATTCGTGTTCACATGGTATATAAAGAAAAGTTCTTGTTGAGGGACTTATGCCGCACACTGTAATGCATGCGACCTCTGACCTCTACTAATGCATGTTGATCAGTACCAACACATCCTGCCCCTTGGACTCCAGGTGATACGACCGGATATGTTATCCACATTAGCGAAACCCATTAATTTTCGCCACAACGAACCTTCAATGTCCATTTTCAAAATTTCCACGTGAGTGACATTCTCCAGCTTCATGAGATACTCTATGGTGTACGTGTTGTTCTCCTCCTTAGTAGTTCCGCTTATGCTAGCTATTCTCGACTTCGCCCGCAATTCGCTCAGTCGTTGTTGGGTCTCCAATGATTGTTCTTCCTTCAAGCAATGGTCATTGAATTCCAGCAGCAAAATGAACACAGAAATGGTATGTTCATTTCATCGTTCCCAATTACGAACTTAAACGATAAACGGTAAACTTACACGATCGAACCCGAAAATATAGCAACATTTATTGGTGATGTTTTGCAGTTCCAACTCAAAGGAAATCTCGTTGTTCACTCCAAGCGAAAACACAACGCTTCCCTTTGGAATCTTAGAAGTAACTTCTCTCAGAGACTTTTTTCATATGCTTGGAAATCGAGCATTCTTTTTACTGTGCGAAGACAGTGATACTTATTCTATCGTTACTTATTCAGGCGCCCTAGCCCTTTCACAACTCGTCATGGATATGGGACTATAAGACCTTGCGAGAGAAAATTGCTGAGAAGCAAATGAAGAAAATGGAGAACGCTTACAGATCAACACACACGAAATGTCGATTCAGCATCACTTCGCGATAACCGTAACTCCAAAGGGACCGGAAGCTTAGCTTTTTGTGTTTACGCGATTTTCAAACCAGTGATCTAATTGGAGTTTTTTGTGCTCTGTCTCTTGGAGAACAAACATTGAACTGCTAAAGTTACCATGAAAAAAGAAGACAAGAAATGGTGACTGGAATAATAATATGTACCTGGAATTGAAAATTCAACAACTTCAAATCGTTAAGCAGAATAAGCATAACCTTTAATCTTTATGAGGAAGGTGGTGTAAAAATTTCGACAGCCATCAGCAGCAGTTTACGAACATTGCTGGGAAGATTTCTATCCGCATTGGAGAAAAGAAAGTGTATAGTGGTGTGTCAGCGAGAAGACGTATGTACAATACAGTAAGTCTTGACGATCTCTTAGACCGGTGGTTTTAGTGCCATTTTTCAGTGTTGGAAGAATTCTCCAACTTCTGTACGATGAAGTGGAAACGACGAACTAGTCTGAATAATGATGAGGGAAAGAGCAAAAAATAATGGCTATTAGGAAATGAGAAAATCGAACTGTCGTCGTGAACAGGCCTGGCCATTGAGGCGCATGGCCTAGAGCAGCATATATAGTGTAGTGTATGAAATGCACACCATCCACAGGACTTCGTGGCGTTGAGCGCGCATACCTTCAGCGGGAAACTCGTCCGCGCTTTGGACGCATGCAAAACAGTGCCTTCATTCCCCGTTTTCCGTTTCTCATTTCTCGTTCTAACAGTAAATGATCGTTTGTATTCTTCAGTATGCCTGTGTATTCTTCAATATACCTGTAAAATAGAGGAAGACAAGTAACATCTTTGCCCACCTAAAAGCGTACTCACTAATGCGACACGGTGGCTTGGCATATTATGAGGAGTTACGATGGTGGTTAGAGGTTAGCTAGCATTTTTTTCTTGTGACGACAACGAATTGAGTGTTTCCCTGTATTATTAGGTTGTTGCAAAATCGATGTCGGATTTTGACAGTTGGACTTTGAATTGTCGTAACTCGGCAAAAACTGAATCTTTTCTGTCGTTTTAGTACTCATTTGAATCAGCACATCTTCGACATTTTTCCGCTGAGTTTTCGTTCCACTAGGCCTGAAGCCAAGGTCTTCGGACCCACGAAAAGCGGCGAGATCGTTTTGGACTAGCGCATTTTTGCGGCTTATTTTTTCTCTCAGGGGTAGGTCCCACCGCTTGTATTTGTGGTCATCTGTAGGGTAACAGTCCGCCGAGTATGTCAAATAAGGGAGACTCCCGATCTCCGCCTGCATCTACTTCCAGAGCGTCTGGAGTGAAAAGTATGGTCTGGAGCCACTGTGAAATACTGGAGGATAATCGAACTGGATCCACTTCTTCCGTTTTTCCATCATGCTCGTTTATCCGATGGCCCCAGAAATAATGGAATAATGAACCTCAAGGTCACCTTCGAGATACTGAACAAGTCTCCTGGTGATACCTTCTACCGGTGCTTTCAAAACGGCGTTGACGTCATCGGAATTTAGTCCATAACTCTTAGGTACGTGTCTCCAATACCAAGTGACTTGGGCCAACACTGGGCTACCACTTTGTTGAGCATTCCCTTCTGCATAGGTTGGTAACATTTCATTTCCAAGCCACTCTCTTGCTATGGAGTTCGTGTCCACGAAACAGTTGAGGACGAATTTTAGCGGACGAGTACATTTTGATCCAAGCCCGAAAACCACAACAGAAGTGGGCAGATCTGAACAAAAATGAATAGGCAGAAAAAGAAAGAAATGTGCTTTAGAATAAGTACAAAATGTATGGTGGAAGCAGCATTTCTCTTTCCAAAACATCACTCCAAATTTCGTGGTTCAAAAATCCGACACCGATTTTGCAACAACCTAATATTATTGTGAAAACTGGTGCTATAATAGTGACGGAGCTTAGCAATAAGTTGAGCAGTCGCAGTCGAGGAAAAGGACGCTTCATAATTGAGAAGCGTTGTGGTCAATAGGTTAGAGGAGATAGCGTACCAGAATGGGTTACACATCCACTTGCCACCGTCATTAAGAGATCCAACCCGCACTTTTACTGGGCAGTGCACCTGAAAAGCACATTCGTTGATATGACAAGGAACGTCAATCACGACTGCTACTCCCGCGGATTGGAGCGCCGCAACATCTACGCGGAGCGGGTGAGGCAACACTCATCATCCATAGCGCTCATATAATATTATTTGCTTGCATACAAAACCGAGTATTGTATTATATGTATGTATGGGCAAAGCATAATATCATATGCTGTGGTTTACAAAAACAAAAATAAACAAGCCGAGAAAATTCCATTCGATCACGTCCCGAATATATGGACTGGATGCATCACATACTAAAGAACGTTGCTTATCGTGCCCATTTGTTCCTTCTACTTCTCAGCAAGAAAATACATACAATAATAATGATTTGTACATTTGCCACTTGAAAATTGTTTTAAAGAGAGTTGAAAAGAGTTTCTATTCTAAAACCGTTGTGAAAAACTGTTTTTATAACTGTTTTGTTTGGAAATTGCGAGCTGCATTTATGCACTTGATGGCGCCGAAAATCTGCACTGAAAATTTCCGAGAAATTTTTTCGTTATCTCGCAAGTTTCCAGAGCATGCTCGTACTCCAAAAACAAAGCAAATCCAGGAGCCGTATCCAATATATTTGACCGTGGGAGGGAAAACATAGCGGGCATATATCCGTTCCCACTGTTTTTCATCCACTTTGCTATCCAATATAACTAATCCAGCCACGTGTTCATTTCTTGGCGCAAGCGCGGGTGTCTTGACGAGAGACAACACGAAGTGAAGATGAAGTAGATCATGGATCGTTATCATGTGGAAATCGACCGGATAAAGATAACCTGCAGTAAGATGAGTGGATTTGCATATCCACGGATATGTTTTTATTGGATAGCAGATTCTCGGAACCACAGTAGCATATCCGCTAGAGCGTGTTCATCCGACTGGATAAAGTATATTGGATACGGGCCCAGGTCTATTAAAAACAACTAGCATGCCGCAAAACATCTCACTACTACAGAGGAATAAGACAGCAAGCGATATACAATAACCTGTGGCCCCGCTATAGATGAAGCAAATTTTTTGGTCGAAAATTGTCTCAAAACAAAGAACTACTTTTTACATAGTTGTAGCTGTAGAGGAACTAATTTCGAGGAAGCCGACGTGCTACTTTTTATACCCCCAGGGGAGCGAAGGGTCATGCGAAGACTCCTGATGGGTGGAGCACGGAGATCTTTTCATCCATACACTTGTTCCCCGTTTTTTCGTTCAAAAAATCGGACCCTGACGCTTTTTCTGGAAATTTAAGTTCTTGGATATTTCAGTCGTTTTCGCAACTTCGATAAGAACAACATTTTACGCAGAAGCCCACCTATTCTCGCCAAAAATCCAGAGTTCACCCGCGCGCCAAGTTTTCTCGTTGTTCCCGTGTCAGCCATGAATGCATTCATAGTTATCCAAAAATTACCGGCAACTCACCTACCTCTGGAACGATAGTGTTATAGAGCGTCATATAATTAGTCGCATTGTCAATTTTCTTTACAATGCGCTGAAGACGATGGCGACGTCCACTAGCCTAAAATTCAGGGAAATTCAGGGTGAGACCAAGATGGTTCTAGAGACTAGATTCAAGCGACCCATCCAAAAAATGGTCAGACTCTACCCCTTAAGAGAGATTCTTAAACTTTTTTCCTCAGCAACTGGTTTATTTGAAGAAGTGGAATACGAACTCTTGAATTCAAGGACAACACAGGGGAACCGGTAGGGCCCACTGCTGTTGCCGGATAACACGCGTCAGAATTCTACAGTGTCATTCGTGTTAAAAAAAGGGCTTCAACCCTCTGACTTATCCTATGGATTCGTCATGATGTTCTCCAACACAAGGCCGCCAAGTAGAGCTTTTAGACATTTACATAAACTGTAAAGTCGTTAATGAACAGATCACATTTGGAAACGACGTTAGTCTAGTTAGTCACGACTTCGACGACATTGTATAAATGCTGTTTTTTTTTATTTTGAAAAGAAACTAATTTTGAATAGAGATGTGACTTTATAAAAATATGAAATATAGGTGCAATTGTCTGACAACTTTTGCACACGCTTAAAAGCAGCACCCACGAAAAAATACGTTACCCAGGTTTCAACGCGATCTTGAGTATTTAGCTATGAGGAACATAGATAAAGTGTTCATTTGTCCCAGAACTCATGGTAAAATGGTTTTAGGATATTACCAATTCATCGCTTCATAGCAAAGTGGCCGAGTTACGCGGATGGAGTAGATCAAGAAGGTCGATAACGCTGCCTTTGTTCTCGACAAATTTCTTAGCGCAAGTGGATATTTGACTAATTCTGCAGCTTCTCTAAAGAAGAAAAATCAGAAACGAAAAGGAATTAGAATGTTCACTGCAGAAACATTCCCCACGAAAAGAAAGAAAACTTATGGTTAAGTGTAAAGAGCCAAAAAAGAACTGAAATTCATAGCATACGTGAAAATTTGACAATTTTGAGTAAAACAAGGGATGATATGGTCGAATAACAATTAGGAGGACCTAAATAGAGAGAAGCAAATCATCACAGTGAGGAATTTTCCGAAATGAGCATTAGAAACAAGCGTTACTTCTGGAAAACTGACAGATTGGGGCAGAAAACAGCTGATTCACAATCCGCCACAACTCGCCTGGGGATCCCCGGATCCCATGTTCAACTTGTAATATCTCGAGAATGTGGATGGCTTTGGTGGTGCAACTTGCGTAGAACTACTGGGACTATCGTTGAGACCCCAAAACATTCAAAATTTTTGACATGAAAATTATCGTGGGTGCTGCCTTCAAGACAAGAGAACGAACCTGTTTTCTGTAATGCTCGAACATTTTTTCGAAGACTGATTTATCCAACTTATATGTCTCCTTCGGGTACACGTCCGACAGTTTTGCAAACGTCATGATGTGAGCTGTGTAGGAAGTACTGCTGGTATCGGCTCCTGAATATCAACAGTGAATCGCCCATGTTCGAAGGACATTGAGAGCTCTTTTTCATAGTGCCCTCATGCTGATTTCATTTAGCCTTGACATGAGTTTTGCAAGTTCTTGTCTCATGCGTGGAGATGGTGTGCAGAACAGTGGTCACGTTCTACCGGACAAAGCTGCGCCTCATGCCAATTTCATGCAATAAAAACCCAGGTGTTACAGTTCTCGTGTTTTGATTGCTAAATATAATTAATCCTCTACCTTCTGGAAGTGAGAAGTAATAATGCCGGAATCCGTGCTCAAAAAACTCCTATGTCTTTGTGCTCAACTCTCATAAAGCATAGAGGATGAAGTGATCGATGTTAATGAACCCCGCTCGTGGGATTCTCCATGCATTCAACTCAGCGAGAGGAGAGGGGGGATTCGATGTAACAGGTCGGGACTACATCCATACAGGTTCCTCAAATACCAATTTCCCGACCCCGGGGGAATGGATGGCTTGGAAGGGCAGGAGCGGCGTTGAACCATCGGCCGTGATGAAGATGGTGAGCTTCTTGCCACTGCGCCATGCGCGCCCACCTCTTGTGAGGAGGCGATTTTCAGATCGATTTGTCATAATGCAAACACGAACCCTGAGTCGAATGAAAAGCAGCATGTGGGAGCGCATGAATGCTAAACTGGAGGTGGACAACTGCTCGTATGCAGTTCACTATTTTTACCCCCCCC
>JARK01001533.1:320440-346855 GCA_000688135.1 Ancylostoma ceylanicum
TTTTCCCCCCCCCCCCCCCCCTCCACCTCCTCGCCAAGGCTCAATTTTACGAAGAAATGAGATTGCGCTTCGAACTCATGGATTGCGCTTCGAACTCATGGGCTATCTTGATCTTTCAGCTGAGGATATTTTACATATGCACACGTATACGTGTCGCCGATATAATTACAATCTAAAGAATTAAATTAATTAAAATAAAAATTAAAATTTAATCAATTAATTTAAAAAATTAAAACTCTAAATAGATCAACAGACCAATTATAGACATGAGCGAGAGGTTTCTTTTGAGAAGGAAGTAAGCGCAGACAAAGAAAATGGTAACTGTCGCAACGGCTGGAGAGGTGAATCCCAGCATCACCTCTATAATAAGCAGGATCTCCTGGAAGCATACATGTCATGGGAGGTGGCAAAGTATTCTGCGGCATGAGGTCGAGATGGCGTCACATTGGCATGTGTTCTTGACATCTCTTCATCTTTGTTCTCAGCATGCCAGTATTTGCTGTGGCATTCCGTGGACTATTCGGATGTAGGCATACAGCATTTTGGGAGCGGATATGCCGCTATTGCATTCATATCACACTAACGTGCTTAAAAGCAGCACTCATGGAAGTTTCTGTGTTAGAGATTTCGCTGAATTTGGGCGTTTTCAGGGACGTTGGACTCATGACTGATGACTAAGGCATTCGCATATTTCAACCGCAAGCGAACTCGTACACATTTAGATGATGCAGTCTTATGGCATGAACTCTCGAGTGGAGCAATAATAGTTGCTGACTGTGGTAGTAGAGGAGCAAAAGTTGCTACAAGGATACATGTATGTAAACTCTAGGTTTATCAAAACTAAATCTACGTTTATCAAAACTCCCATTTTTTTGCAACTTTATGTTTTGTGGATCCGAAGCTGCGCAACAGTGTCGTCTTTCATTTTTGTACAGGAGCAATGGGCCTGGCTCCGAGCGCTTCTCCACATTTTAACGCCAGCGCACCCTTATCACACCGTTGGACCCGACTGTAGACGTTTCTCCACTTTCAGACGTCGCCCCCCCCCCCCTCATCCCATCGTTGGACCCGTTTCCAGGCTTTCCTCCACTTTTGGACACCGGCGCACCGCTGCCGCAAACGTGGACCCTTCGCATAGCATTATCACACCTTCTGAACAGCCCTAGGGCGACAGCGGATTTGTTGTGGTCAACACGTGCTGGCTCATCCCTTATTCCTGTCCTTCTTTGCCTTCCTGGCTCCTTGTCTTCGGTATAAAGACATCCTACCCGCCTCATCCCTTTTATACGGTCTTGAAATCAATGGCTAATCTCATACATTCGAACTATGTATGGTGGAAACATTTGTAGGTCCTCTGAAGAACTTAACATGTCTAAACATGACCAAAGTGGCCAAAAACACCTGCAAATCAAGGTAAAAATCAAGATTTGCAACCTCTAAAGGCAGCACCCACGGAAAATTTCGCTGCGAACGTCCCAAATGTTTTGAAAAACCCAGAAATTGGCGAACACTTTCGCGGTATAACCTGCTTTGAAAGTGTCCTTTTACTTTCAATGATCGCCCAGGATTAAGGACTTGTTTCTCAGCTGATTGTACGTGTTTTATCGGTTGCATTTGGTTGCATTAGAGCACCGAAATCCTCTTGGGGCGCAGGAAAGATCGATTTCCAGCTGATCTACATATTTGCCGAATCATCGCCCTTCTCCAGTGAATTTTCTCGCTATGTCTCGGGAACTAATAAAGGTTCCCTCATTTCTCGTTTTTTTTTTGTGTCTATGATAACTGCGATCCTTCTGCATCAGCATTCCACGGTTGTTTGACTAGTTTTAGTTCAGTTTTCAACGAAATTCAAGTATTCTCTCATTCCTTTTCGGTTAGGGAAGTTTATGATGTTTTGGTTTTTGAGGGACCCCTTTGTTAATCGGTTTGAATTTCCCAACGGTTGTTTCTTTTGCAACGAAGCGGAGAGGCCGCAATTCACAAGTAGTGACTGATTTCGGCAAAATCCGCCTGGTGAAAAAGACATCCTTATCGATCTTTTGCTATCGGTCCTCATCCGACGGTTCGCGCAACACGACCCCACCTGTTGGACGAAACCTGATTTTGAACCTATAAAAGCAGTATTTTTAATCCTAATGGAAGGTTTCGTATTCAAGAAAGTGTTGGGCACCCTCGGTACCTTCGATATATGCTAAGATCTTAAAGTCGGAAATTTCCGTGGGTGCTGCCTTTAAGGCAATTTATACTAGTCAGACGCTTGCATTCACTTGCGAAGACTTTCCATGGAGGCCGGTCAACGCGACATGAAATTCTCAACGAAAAGACCACCAGTCACGAGGACGGAGAGGCGTGCAACTGAGCGGATTCCTAGTACACCATTGGAAGTGGTGTGCGTCGAGGAGAATCGGATTGGCGGCTAGCGGTCGCTCGAATTCGAAAAAGTATCTGTTGCTAAGGTAGAAAAGGGCGCAATTTTAGCTCATCCTCAGGACGGAACTCCTTAGAGATTGTGCGGACCCCATTCTTTAGTCGAGCGACCCAGAGATCACTGATGCCGTGCATCGCTCGCATTGCATGAATGTTGAAGGTAGTGAACCATTAAAGGCAGCACCCACGGAAATTATGCGTCCTAAGCGTGGACGAGTATTCCGCTGAGGGTATATGCCAGGGATGAGCGGAATTCCGACTTCCGACTTCCGAAACTTCCGACATTCCGGTGTTTTTTGAACTTCCGACTCCCGAGTTCCGACTTCCGGAAAATGGCGAAAAAACCGGAAGTTTTCGGAAGTCTTGGATTAATCAAAATTGTGCTTTATTCCAGGGTTGCTGTTGATTTTGTGCAGTTTTTCAAGATCTAGTCGGCATTGTCTGCACAATACGGCACTCGTGAATCAAAATTCTTCCTAGCCGTGGACAGTTTCCACACAAGTCTTGCTGTTCTAAATGGAATTTAATACAGGATGGCAACAGTCTTTAACCGAAACTTTCGTTCTGGTTTTTTTTTAAATCCTGGAAATGAGCTTATGCTGTTCTAACGTCTACGTTTTTGTTGCGGGTTCGATACTACACATCAACGTATTCATTAACCAAATCATATTGCCAAAAATTCAACTAGGAATAAGAGAGGATCTGCTCAACATTCAGCACTTTCTAAAAAAGTCGATGAAAAAATTTAAAGTTGTCCGTTCTCATTTACTTCACGCATAATATAATAATAACTAACTAAACAACACGAAGTTATTCCAAAATCAGGCAACCCTCAGCTCTTTCGAAGAAAAAGAGCCGTACAGAGTACCGCTGAAAAGATATCAAAACTTTACAAGATGAAGTCCTAGAAGACCCTCTTGTAATGGAGGTCTGATATGAAAACTGTGCTGTGGTACTCAACATTCTTCTCCATAGGACATTTTCTGTGTAAAATATGATGTATTCACTCCAAAGAGTTTTTGTTTCCAATTATGAATTTCCATCTGACGAATTTGGCACACTCCTGCTTAACCACCTAGGTTTCGCTAAGCGATCCGTTATTTTTCATTTACCTTTCAATTCTGGATTGACACCACTATCCATGAAAGTAATTAGATAGAATTATCGAAACGAACGCCAGTTAATCTAACGATGCATGGTTTACACCAATTCTGAGCTCCCTCCCTATATACATGTACTATTAGGTTGATGCAAAAGAAGTGGCACTTTCTCGCATTGACTACATTTTTCCCACAACCCTAACAGACGGCAACCTCGGCAGACGACATAATACCTTTGAATAGTGGGGACCATTGCTTATTGCATGGGCAGGTCTCCGATCTCCTGCACAGAGAATTCGGAAAACTGAGAACAGAAGAACAAGAAAAACTTCGTCTTTAGGTAGTCATGTTTGACAGCTATTTTCTTGTAGGATAAAGGGTTCCCAAGTTGGAAAATTGACAGGAACGCGACAATTTTCCTGTAGAATACAATGAGTACTCAATTGTTTCCCACGGAGGCAATCAAAATTGGAAGCAGCTCTCGGAAGCAAATTTTGGTGAAAAGTTGGGCTGCAGAAAATGTGCTTTTGAGCGTCTTTAGCGTTTTTCTGGAAGACCCATCGCGACTATCTGGAGTGATTAACAGCAACAGGTATTGCGCAGGATGATGTCTTCAAAAAGCAGCTCGCGGAGAATCACCTACCAAGAATCCTAGAGATACCGAAGAAAAAACTTCACAAAGTGCTAGTCTCTGTTTCACCAACAGCAACCCCGTTGCACCAGGTCTCCCATGTGGGGTAGGTACTGACGTCCTGAACAAACACAAAGAAGGTATTTCGGGCTGTGTCACTTGTGGTATGAAAGAAAAATCCTCAAAATCCAAAAATCAGGAACCACGATTTTCGGAAGCTTCCTGTTAGTTCGTGTTTCTTTGCCCTAGCCGACACCTCGTACACACATAGAACGAAAGAGCTTGCTTCGCTCTACAAGAATACATTTACATCTAGATGTCAAACGACGTCCAGACCAAATTATATGGTTCTGAAAAAAAAGAGCGGCATTTCTTTTGCATCAACCTAATATATACATGTGTATGTATATAGTACAAACATTGGACTCTTCGAACTTCCGACTTCCGGCACTTCCGATATTCCGGTCTTTTTTGGGGCTTCCTACTTCCGACTTCCGAGTTCCGATTTTTCGAATCTGACTTCCGCTCATCCCTGGTATATGCGCTTAACGCCACGAAATCCTGTGGATGGGGCGCATTTTATACTCTACACTGTACACTATTCCATACACTACACCATACAATGCGCTAGAACACGCGTTGCATACCAAGTCAATAGCGTTAACTGGCGTGGCGGACACCAAAATGACCATGCTTTCATCTGTGTCCACGGCAATATATCCGCAGGTAGGCTGTTATTTTTTTTGTGTTTAACTTACCGTTGTGATTTACTAGCAGCCGGCTACACGGTGAGCAACTCCACTCAAAAGTGAAATTTTCCGTGAGTGCTGCTTTTAAATGCCAAGAATAATAGCTGAGGAACTTACGACAACGAATTAGCAGTGGGGAGTGAGTACAATTCAAATACCTACTCCACCGAAGAGTAAAGGAAACTGCACCAAACTGATGTGATCGCTGAGATCGTAACGATAGACACCGGTGTTCCATAGCACCATTCACGATTTCTATCTGAATTTTTTTGTGGCTGAGGAATCGTTACATCGAAATAACGCGGGTGCACTCCTTATGGAATGAAATCGCTAACAAAAAAGCGAGCAGATTACTCCAATGTATGTAATGTACTGAATTTTCAAGCTTCATAGTTTGCTTTCAAAAAAAAAACAGCTCTTCATGTGAGCAAGCAGTAACATTTTGTGTGTAGGTATGTATAATCTCAACAGAAGCAGGAGGTCTCTACCATGGACATTTTATACTTAAACACAAAGCGAAAGAAGCACCTATTTTGAAACCGTCTCTTCATGTTTATCGAATATCAAACCTTTGTTTACGAACACACCGAGCTTTCTAAAAGTCGCCTTCGTTGAGATTTGTGTTGGGGGATTGATAAACTTTCTGAGGAGCAGGGCCACGA
Source organism: Ancylostoma ceylanicum (assembly GCA_000688135.1). NCBI lineage: Eukaryota > Metazoa > Nematoda > Chromadorea > Rhabditida > Ancylostomatidae > Ancylostoma > Ancylostoma ceylanicum. Next base: position 326,010 of record JARK01001533.1, read on the forward strand.
TGAAAAATGACATTTCAGGAAAAGCTTGCAAGATCATCCCAGTCCTTGTGCCATCTGATCGTCTTTCTGGCAGAAGCAGACAAATTTTCCCATGGCACTTCCCTATCGCGTAGAGCAGAAAGTCTCAATGTCATCTGCAGACACTGACACAAGAGTTCAGGTGGGAAGGAGGGTTGACACTGCATGGTAGGAGAAGGAGAGTGGAAAGAACTATCAGAGAAAGCAAGCTTCAATGTCGCCCAAGTTCGAACTTTGCCATGACCCACTTTATCAAATATCAAATGCCTTGGAAAGGTGTAAATATGAGGTTGAGGAAATGCAAATGTAAATATTTGGCTGGAGAAACAAAAGAAACTTCAAAAAAAAGCAAAAGTTACTACCAGGACAACACTCCATCAACTCCGTCTTGTATTTTACTATGCTGTTGTATTATATTTTCACATGGGGATGAAGCGATAATTCCGAACAGTGTTACTTTAACTGTGTCCTAAAGCAAATGCAACAAAGAATAAAGGCACTTGACACTCTTGTTCATAACGCAAAAAACATCATTTACCATCTTCTTGCAGACTTAGAGCAGGAATTCTGGGACTACAATTCCCCTTTTTCTTTCGTCTGTTGACAACAAAAACCTTCCGAAACTAGATTTCAATTGAGTTTTCGGGAAACAACTATTTCAGCCCTAAACGTTGATGTTTTGTGGTTTTTGTTGTTTTAGCCACACTTTGTTGTTTTAACAAGATATGGTCGTCACATCTTTGCAGGTAAGTTTTGTAGTCGCTGTTTCGTTACCATAACGAGGAATGTTAAAGTTACCGTTCCATTTTGCGAGAATATCTGCTGCAAACTTGCGGCAAGCATTAATTATTTGTGAATAAAGCGATCCTTTCGAAATTTACAGTGTCTACTTTCGTTCGCTCTATCGTGCGCCTGCTCTGGATGGACGCTCACATGCTTCAGGCAGGCATGCAGAGTCTGTGGCCCACCGTGGAACGAAAGTTCGGATATCTGTGTTTTTCGAGGCATGCCATGGTCTTCCTCATGCAGCTTTCTTACCGTCTGCCTATTCTCTGAAATTCCGTACAACAGTGGGCCCACCGTAAATTGGGGGAAGGCATCGTAGTGCAAAAGTTTAGAGTTCTATAGCAAGTTCCCTTTTTCCACTCACAGACATTCTTAACTAGAGAGTGTTTTGAAAAAGTTTTAATGGGATAATCACAACGGAGCTGGAGTTGAGTTGCACGTGATCGGAGATTTTTTTCTACTTGAGCAAAAGAATTCTTATAAAAAACCGCTGCCGGATTTTAATACCTTGGCCAAAATTAGAAATATTAAGCTCTATCCAAGAAAAAGGTGTGGACAATATTTCCATAGGTACATTTTTCGTGCAGTTCTGTAACAACAGGAGAAGTTATGAATATTCTTATGTTAGATCGACAAAATGTATCTCTAACCGCGTTCAAATGCCTTTTTTTTTGCTTAAATTTTAGGCATGGTTCTTATCTGAGGAAACTGCTCACGAATTCCCTACAAATTCCGTATCATCTTCTCCTTTTGATGGGGTTCCGCCAAAAGATCTACCTATATCAAAAGGGGTGTGCTACTCAAAACTTGTAGTCGCTAGTGTTCAATCACTTGTGGATTTTTTGTCAGATCGGTTTCACGCAACTCGGCCATTTTTGACCTAACTCAGCGAAATAAGGGCATTCAGAAATCGTTTTTCTGAAAGTTTTGACAAAATGACCGATATAGCCGTGCTCACCGATGTTGAAAACTTAAGATTGCGCCAAAATCTCAATGATAAAAATTTCCGTGGGTGCTGCCTTTAATTAATCCACGCTTTGCATTCTCATCAACTTTGAGAGCGAGAATCCACAACGCCTATAATGCTCGCCTAGTCGAAACTTCAGTTCCTGGCGTGATATCAAAAACAGTGCTCTTTTTTTCTATGTATTCAAGCATAACTTTTCACGCTCTGCCGTCTTCTACTGGCAAGCTGTTCGCCTATGCGAATACTCCGTGAGCGAATGAGAGAGTTTTCGCCGCTCTGAGTCTAAGTGATAATAGACCATAGAAGCTGTAGTTCGTTTTCTGTGCGCTTGAATTCACACCACCTAGAACAAAGAGAAGAAAAAAACTTGCTGAGTTCCGATCAGAGTAGCCGCAAAACCAATATGGAAAGTAATATGCATTCCTCGCTGAAGTGCAAATAGTGAGCCGTATTTAGCTGCTGGCTCAAAGACAGTACCAGTACGAATTTTGTCACTTTTCAAACCCTCATGCTCATGCTATTTGAATATGCAACACGATAGTTTCCGCATTCGGTAGGAGCATGGTCTATGTTGCAGGGAACGGTAAACCGGTCCTGCTCAGAGCCGAAGCTGTGCGCCTTTCCTTTCATGTATGGGCCGAGCACCTCACACAGAGAGATAAACCTATTTAAAAAGCTTCCAATGAGAGTGTTGTGCTATATGATCACTAAAGGAATAAAGAGAGCTCAATTATTTACCTACTGTTGCTCCTTTTGCACAATAGAAAAAACTGTGCTATTTCATATTTGTTTGTGAGATTTGTGATTTCCACATGAGAAGAATCTCCAGGAGCTGATCTCAATAGTGCACGTGGTTCTACGCAGAAACCCGTTTTAGAACCCGAACTCTCGGTGAGCTTGTTTGCGGAGCTAAGGCGGAACGACGAGGTCTACGAATCAAGAAAAGCGCATCTTTTGAGGAAATTCACACTCCTCGTGAGAGCTCCTCATCTTCTATTTCTGATCAAGAAAGGAAGTGCGCTCCAGGGACAGTATGCATCGTTGAGATTACCTAGGGAAAACGTTCCAAACCACATATTCACGTATCGTCAGCATGGGCGTCAGCACATCTACCCTGGGTAATCTTAATGATGCATCCAGGCCCAGGTGTGACCAGTATGGTTGCGGACGATACGAAACTCGTAGTCCCACCCTGACTTTGCCTACATACTCCCCAAAATTTGGGGCGGGGTGGGGGGGGGCTGAATAACGTGTTTTTTCAGCAGTTTTGTGTGTATGCCATTGTGACTAGAAGCGGAGATTTTTCCCGTACAGAATTGCCGAGAATGATCCTGACGTGAGTTCGAGAATCACAAATGCTGGTGTGGATTGCTGCTTTCCCTAGAAATAGTGTGATTACTTGCCTGTCACTGCGTTAACTCATACCAGGGCAGCAATCCTTACTACTCGAAATTACTTTTTGGTAAGAATGGTGTAATTACGACACTGTTGTTCTCATTTGAATGGGCACTGCACACCACATTTGCTCGGAGTTACTTGATTTTTGTACAGTTACTCACTAAGGAGATTCGCTCAGTTTGTCTATTAATTCGCACTGATCGCAAATCCTGGATAAATGTTGAAGGAATGATTAAATGAACTTTCCAGAATGATTAGTATAGGGGTATCAGAGGAGTTCCGACATAGACTATTTCCGAAAAGTCTACAAGGACGAACTATTTTTTTAATCGAGTACAGTTCCCTCTAATACTAACCCGGTATTCATGCCTCTGCTCCAAGTTGTTTCAAAACGTTGAAGGACATTTTCCCTTCATATGGGTCGACGTAGCTTTGAATGGCCGACCTCACTTCGTTTTCAGCCCAGAATCTATTAGGTTGATGCAAAAGAAATGGCGCTTTCTCGTGTTGACTACATTTTTTTCTCACAACCCTAACAGACGGCAACCTCGGCAGACGACATAATACCTTTGATTAGTGGGGACCATTGCCTATTGTATGGGCAGGTCCCCGAAGTCCTGCGCAGGGAACTCGGAAAACTGAGAATCGAAGAACAAGAAAAACTTCGTCTTCAGGTCGTCATGTTTGACAATTTTTTTCTTGCAGGATAAAGGATTCCAAAGCTGGGAAAACTAGCAGAAATGCTACAATTTTCCTGTAGAATCTAATGGCTACTCATTTGTTTTCCATGGAAATTATCAAAACTAAAACCAGCTCTCGAAATCAAATTTTGGTGAAAAGTTGGGCTGCAGAAAATGTGCTTTTGAGCAATCTTCAGCTTTTTTCTAGCGGACCCCTCGCGACATTCTGAAGTAATTAACAGCAACAGGTATTGCGCAGAGTGATGTCTCCAAAAGCAGCTCGGGAGAACCACCCACCAAGAATCCTGGAGATACAGAAGAAAAAGCTTCAAAAAGTGCTCGTCTCTGTTTCACCAACAGCAACCCCGTTGCACCAGGTCTCCCATGTGGGGTAGGTACTGACGTCCTGACCTAACACAAAAAAGGTATCCTGGACTGTGTCGCTTGTGGTATTACAGAAAAATCCTCAAAATCCAAAAATCAGGCATCAGGATTTTCGGAAGCTTTCTGTCATTTCGTGTTTCCCTGCCCTAGCCGACACTTCATGTACATATAGAACGAAAGAGCTTGCTTCGCTCTACAAGAATATATTTACACCTAGATGCCATACTACGTCCAAACCGAATTATATGGTTCTGAAAAAAGAGCGCCATTTCTTTTGCATCAACCTAATACTACGAAGGTGCTGTTTCAAATATCCAAACAGAAAATGGTTGCAGGGTGTCACGCTCGGACTACAGCATGGGTTATCCAATACTTTGATTCCGGGTTCTCATGTGGCAGCAACCGCAAAGCTTGATCTGAAGGCGGGTGCACTGTCCAGAAGCACGGGCATCCCACCGTGGTTAGGCTTTAAAAAACGCCATAATTTTCGAATTCTTCAACTTGAGGACATGAAACTTGGTACGCTGGCTTGAAAGACTTCAAGCTATCCAAAGTTTTATCCGAAAGGAGAATAGAATAGAGCAGGTCAAGGTCGGAAACCTTCTGGTACCCTATAAGAGCTGCAACATCTTGTGTTTCCTACTGCTCTTATCGGACTAGGGACTGCCGCGGTGACAAGTAGCAAGGAAATCCAAGTGCATGCCAGATCCCAACAAGGAAGTCCACTAGAGTGTCCACGAATATTCTGATGATCTCCTGCTTCCTGAAATTTATCCGAAGACAACGATGGACTTATTGAGCAGCATCGATTGGCGCGTCGGCTCGTCCACCTAATCACTTGTTATCGTCGTCGGCGCCGGTGCGGGGTGGCTTGCTGTATTTGCGTAGTGACACAAGGGTTCGCTGTTTGCTCACCCCTCGCCCCACCGAGCTGGAACACCACCTGCGCTATCCAGCCGTCGATATTCGTACCGCGCACCTCAGATACCTGGAACCTCATCTGCTTGTGGGTTCTGAGAAGCCTCATGTTGCTCCATCTTCTGACCGCCAAATTTGCATGCGAATTTACGAGGCTTTATGGCTTGTGCTTGAGCTTCTTCTGATGTTTCCTTTTTTCCTCTATATCCTGGAATCGAGTGGATTTCCGTAGTTCTCACGCTATAAAAAGACAGATTTATTTAAATTTTTACATTTACTTTCATTTATTTTTATTTTTGTTCCATACGCTCCTTGGTGCACTACAACTGCAACGACGGTAGAACAACATAATACTTAGGTCCCAAGAAAGAAAGTTCGAGACCGTGACGCGCAATAGCTTCAGCCATCACTTCAGGCTAAATATTTCCATAAAAGATTGTCCGAAATGGTCTCTTTTACATTTTCTGTTTTTCCAACTCTTCACTTGTCCCGAATTTTTCGCCATAAATAAAAATTTTGACGAATCTCTTCATTAATTAGCAGGAAATATATACGCTTCATCCAAGGATTTGCATGACTCAGAAGAAGCCACTGCAGCCAGAAGGGCTGATTTTTCTCTGTCTCTCTGTCAAGTAACGTCTTTATGTCAAACTAAGTCAAAGCAGGATGTGAAAGTGAAAAAAAAACGAAAAAAAAAGAATGCCCTGAAATCTTTCCACAAAGTATGAGCTCCTGCTTTCAACATACTTCATTGCTCTTTCAAACGCACCTCTTTGCACATTTTGCTTAGGTTGTGATATTTGGCTGTATTCACGTTGAAGTAATACGGAATTCTAAAAACAGTTAGCCTTCTGATACCTTTACAATATATATTGGCATATTCCTGTGCTCAGCACTGACATTTTTTGTTTTCAAATGTGGTCATCTTCATTTTCACGCAGCGGTCAAAATCTTGATGTCCATATCTCTATCCTATAAATAAGAAAAAACAGTTAGTTGCTGCATTTGTCAGATATGGCATTTTCTACTTATACTTACGCTATTCTTCTACCGTGGTGGAACTCACATACTGAGAACTCACGGTGGACGAGTTTCCCGAGGAAATCAGTAAACTTCAGCTTAGAAGTCAGTCACTTCAAAGGAATGAAGCCCATCGTGATGTAAATGACTCACAGCAACTTTATTACACGGGAACTGTCCATTCTTGTCCAGCAGAAAGCACTCAGATATTCCAGGAACGTTTACAAATCCATCCACTTCCACTAGCCCATCACCCCTTCGCTTAGTCCCTTCTAGAGTCAAGAAAAATCATCTGGTTATGGCTAAAAAACAATAAATATAATTAAATCCATGCAAACCCCAGATGATTCACGTTTGTATCTGCAAACACTAGCCACCAAGTCATCTGATTTCCATTTTGACGTTTAATATTCACGGTGTAAATGGCATTCTGCCGACCATTTAGTCATGAATTTTCAGCGTGCGGCCGACATTTGGCTATGACGTGTTCCACAGCAAAATCAACCACTTTATCCATTAAATAACAACATCCCTCTATCGTATCCAAACGCTTTTTGCCATCATTTAGGCCTATCCTCAAGGCCTAACTCCGTCACCTCTGTTCAAGCCTTTCTCCTCTGTTCCTCCTCTTTATCTTGCATTTATATTTATACTGCTTATACATCCTTGAGTCAATTTTGTGATACTGCTTATCTACGATCGATCGGTCACGTTATCGTGTCTTTCGATGCTGGCGCTGATTCACAGCCGCTGGCACTACTCCGTCCACGTCTCCGCCTCGCATTACGGAAGAAGTGGCTGACGCTCTTCGCACTCGCTGATGTTTCGATGCACTAGTCACTGTGGAAAAATGCAAATTCCGCCCACTGAACAGGCAGAGTGTATCGACCGAATGAGGTGGAATACAGGTGCGATTCCTGGAAGTTGATGGCGTGGTTCGCTTGGAGGAAGCTCAACCATGGAGAATGTGGCGGGGGTGTTTCGCATAGGCATAAAATATTGTTTGTCCTGCTTATTGTCAGTGCTTTTCCTGCCTCAAAGCTTTTAGAGAAGCTTTTAACAGGGGCTCCATTGCCTGAATGCTTTGCTGAGATTACCCAGTTTAAACTCGACGTTTACCCTGGGTAATCTCAATGATGCATGCGGTTCCATAGCTTAGGTCGCAATGGTTAGATATACCTTTAAAACGACAAAGGGCAGACAGATCGCTCGTCTCAGCTCTGCACCACATTATCTTATTCCTTGTTTTTTTTTTTTTTGAAATGGACTTCCTTTCTATGTCTATATTCATTGACGTGACGAAAATGAAAAAAAATGAAAAATTAAAACATGTATAAATGATATGTAAGCATTACAAGCGCTTAAAACTCAGGGCTCATCTGTCGCTCCACAGAATTTATGAGATGGATTTCGTTCAGTGACATGGCAACGAATTTCCACAGCTCCACCCTCTCCTCTACAATTGTTAGCTAATCTTCGAATTTTTGTTTCCTCTCTTGTTTATCTCATCCATGTGCTTTCTGTCTTTCAATTTGGCCTAGTATGTTTAGCGCAAATCATTTTGCTTATAGCACATAAATAAACAAATAATCGTGTTAGATAAACACAATTATTTTTTTCTTATCGTCAGCAATAGTGCATTCGCAATTTGAGTTGCTTATGTTTGTTCACTCGAGGATAAACATTCCTGAAGCCCTTCTCAGCTTATTGTTAGTATAAAACCGTTTTCTGGAGTGCACCTTTCTTGCAAATCACAATCACTTCAGAATTCCTGCTCATTTTGTGGCTGATCTGCTCCAGTGAACTCTTTCAAACACTATCGTGAAGATTTCTTATTTGTTTACTTACTTAATTATTTGTTTACCAATCTATTCATGTATTCATTTATTCGCCTACTTAATTGCATCATTCACGTACTGAAATCTCATCTGGCGACACCAAAGGGTTAATATACTGAATTGTAATAACATCTTTTTCTTACTTCGGCCTGATTTTTTTAGATAAAATGAATTGTTGGTCTGACACAGGAACAAAAAGAAAAAACTTCGGCAGATCAACATAACCAGATTCAGAGGAGGGAGCTCTGGAAAACCATCACAAACTATTTTAATTAGGAGGATTCAAATAAGAGAAACCGAAATTGCGGTAAGGGCGCAGAAAATGGGCGGGAAAGGGTTGATTAAAGGGCTCTCCGCCACTTTGGAGATCCGGGTGGAAAACAGAATTAATAGCAAAAAATTTTTCTCTGAAGTGAAATAATTAAAGATAAAAAAGAGGAAGATAAAATTAAAGGTAAATATTCAAAAAAGGAATAAAATGAACAGCTGAAAAAGCTGATGCAAAATTTTCACCTATTTTAAAAAGTAATTTAAAAATTCGGCGGCCCATTTTCTTGAAGCTTGCCCTCACCTCTCTTCGTGTACTGCAAAACTGCTACCCTCGTAATTTAGTTCTTCAGAGATAATTCAACCACTCATACAGAGTGCGTCACGCTGCAAAAGTCGGAAAAGACAGCATGCCAAGCCATGATTGGTCAATTCATGGGACAAGCCAATCGCACAGCTCTGTGGCACCACCGTTCCACGCATCATACAATCCTCCACGCCCCCCCCCCCCGTACAAACACATAGAGCATCCATTTGTGAGAATCCCATTCTAAAAAGTTCCATGAATCACAGGAATTCTCCCAGGTCGGATGAATTCTCTCTGGCTCTTCTATGTATGATGTTTACCGCTGTTTGACACACTTTGCTTGTTTCTGTCGTTTGTTGATCAATTGCCAATGAATCCTGGATCGTCATTCGAATGACTAATTTGTCGCCTTCTTTATATAACTCATGGAAAGCTTTAATTATTGTTGTAATTACAGGAATCCATGCGGTTGCGGCTGTCGCACGTCGCCATTTTGGCTACGTTTACCGCCTTCGGTAAGTTCATTCCATTTTTCTGGGAATTCCTTACCAGCTTTTTCCCGAAGAATGGTCTATTGCATAAGACAATTTTTGGTGGATTGCAGTTTTTTATATGTACAAGTTAGCTAATTGTAATTTTTCCAGTGTACTATACTGATGCACAAGCGCTCAATGATCCCATCACACAGTACATCGAAGGTCGACTGGGGAATAGAAGAATATTCTGGTGCCCTAGCGGATACGGTAAGCCTTTCACACATTAAATTAATCGCATGCAGTTTTACAACGACATTTTGGCCGATTCTGCTTTTAATTCCTAGAAATTTTGGGAAATTCCACTATCGATCGGTTTCTGTTTGTTGTATTCCATGGCGGTCACGCGGCTGACCATTGGCTAATACTGACAATTAACGGATTAGCAATCATCGATCCAGGGAGCCGACCCAGGCCTAGCGCTGAACCTGCCAACAAACAGGGAAATATGTGAGGTGTTCAGGGTATCTGGCGTATTGTCCACAACCGACCGACTGGGACAACTACAACTGGTGCTGCACGTGGCCCTACATGGGCTCGTGGAAGCCATCTTGTTGTCCGTTCGCCATCCCAACTGGCGCCGTGGTCACTATCATCATCGCGTCTATAGTCCTCGTAGCAGGTGAGCGGTTACATGGAATTAACAAGACTGCAACGTATAATAGTTTTGTATGTGTAGTGCCTTCCACGAAGGACAACACCTCCTGAGAAACCAGAGAGAAAAAAAGAAATTGTGTGGATGCGACTTGAAGAAGTTATAGTAATTCAAAAACATCAGTGCAACAGTGGTAACGTGTGTGATTAGGACGCGTCGTAGTGACAGTTCTGAAATGTCCTGGGTTTAGCGCGGAGGACGTACGAATTGCGGATCTATACGCAGATACTCAGCTATGAGCTTGTCGCGGTCGGGACTCACTATAGCTGTTCTAAAAGTTGACTTTTGCCGTCGTTTGTGAATTTTTAGAAAAAAAAAGTGATCCGGTAGTAATCGACCTTGGAGGGGGGGCTTCGCTACCATTACGGGCACGAGCCAAAATTAATCAATATGTACAAAAATCGATATCGCCTGACGACCCAGGATGCTGTACGCCACATGGAGTATAGTGGCAGTACAAGGCCTTGAACTCGCCCCTAGAAAGCTACCATATCCCAAAATTAAATTAACGATTCATCTAAGAATTGGATGCTACAGCTAGTCGCCCCTTTGTTGCCAGTATGTCCGAAAGTGCTTGTAGTTGGTGTCATACGGTGATGTCATACAGTACTGACGCGCATTACGATTCCTCAAACCCCGTCAAATCCGAATTCCCGCTCATCCTGGGATGGTGACTCAATGCTTAATCTTTGAAACAGACGCGTTTCCGTCATTGCAACAAAATTCTTTGGTTCATAAAAAATTGCTTTGCTAGCATACTTTAAGTCAACTCCGATTTTACACTTTAAAGGCAGTGTATCAGCTCGCCACAACCTCACATCATCTGAACATATTTGGGCTGCTGAGCACATAGATGTATCAGGTTGTTGCGAAATTAATTGCCGAAATAGACAGCCCAGTTCAAAATGCTGTAACTCTGCTCAAACTCAACGTTATTCATCAAAAAAAAAAGTCCTTAGGATTCTACACATCTCTGCCAACGATCCGGTAATTCACTTATACCTTTACAATAGAAACTGAGATCACAAGATTTTAAGAACTCTTGGAATGCAATTTCAACATGCTCCAAATCAGAAAACTGCTGCTGACGCAGGTTTGCTTCGAGAGCCAGGAAAAAGTAATATTCGGTAGGGGAGAGTCTGGAGAATAAGGTGGGTGAGGGAGAACCTCGATGCCTAACTGCGTCAGTTTTTGCCGGGTGAGTTTTGAAGTGTGAGGCCTAGCGTTACCCTGGAGCAGAACAGGCCCACCTCTGTCTACCGGCCACATTTGTCGCAACTTTTCATACATCAGGTCTAAGTTACAACAATAAGACTCTGATGTAACAGCCTGACCAGGTTGCAGAAGACTAAAATGAATGACACCCTTACAACACCACCAAACTGTCAACATAACCTTTCTAGGGTGAAGATCTGGTTAAGGGAAGCTTGGAGGGGTAGAGGACTTGTCTACCCACACATAACCACGTTTCTTATTATCAAGTAGGAGTCATTCTTCATTTACAGTTATTAAAAGGTCAAGAAATGGCTCGTTTTTCTGGCGAACGAGAAGGTTAGAACAGATCTCGTAGCGGGTGGATTGCTGGTCAGCGGTCAGATCATGGGGTGTCCACTTTTGCATTTTTCTCACCATGCCAATGGAGGCCAAATGTTTTGAGACTGTAGCATAGTGAACCCCCAGGCCTGCCGCCAACGTACGAGTAGTAGTATCGGGTTTCGTTTCCACCGCTGCTCTCAGTGCTTGATCGTCCAGCGACATCCTGCGACCACGACCGGGTTTACCATCGAGATCAAAATCGCCGGGAGAGATTTTTGCGAACCAGCACCTCACTGTCCTTTCGGAAGGAGAGTCCGTGCCAAAAGCAAGCGCTATATTACGGGCTGCTTGTGCTGCAGAATGGCTGAGTTTGAATTCGTACAACATGATCACTCGAAAATCGCGTCGGCTTACCATTTTTCGCGACCCTATAAAAAAGTCCAGGGAAGAGCTAGGCAGATTGTTGAAGAAGCATATGAAAGAGCAGAACAAACCCTACCAGGCGCTAGCACAAGTTGACTTGAACTTTTTGAACTAGACAAGAAAAAAGATTTTTTTTCAAGCATACCGTGAAACGGCAATTATTTTCGCAACAACCTAATACTTTAAATTCCAAAAAGACGTCGAAAACCCCGAAAAATACGGGATCCTTTGGCCAAGAATTTCAAAATTCTCGGCCGGTTGTACGAGAGCCTTCATTCCGCAAAGGAAGCTTACTGAGGGTACGCCATGGTTTTGCAACACGGAAATACTTGTTTTGTCTATAATAGCTTCTGCTGAGAACAACCTCGCCGCTTCCTCCTTGTTTGCGGTCAGGGAATCTCGTCCATGTCAAGATTACATTTTGCCTCAAAAGTAGGGGTTTTTGACCGTTTTTTTTTTCGGATTTCACGTACATCATTGGAACCAGCGCTTCGAGGAAAATTGGATTCCATTGACATCTCGATACCCAAAACGACCTGATACACTGCCTTTAAGCCTTGAAGTCCAAGTTCTCTCGTTTCTTCCTGATTTTGCCACACAGTATATGTGCTGATATGTATATAGGTCTACTTTAATAAAGCGCAGGTATGCGATATACGGCAATGGAGCTGATGTCATTGATGGAAGCTTTCGGGCCAGCCTTCTGTATTGTCTAATCAAAGCTAGTTTCTGTAAGAACGTTAGTTCCCACTCGCATCGCATCCCTTGGATCAGCAGCCAACGTATTTAACCGTGGGAAGGAAAACAAAGCAGGGTCCGCATCCAGTATGTTTATCCCCTTGGATAAAAGCGCTCTATCGGAAATGTTAGTGTGGTATGGATATTCTGCTATTCGATAAAAACTTACGTATATGCGGATCCATTCGTTCCACTGCCGGATATCTTTTCCCGGATGATTTCCAATTGGTAGCTATCAATGATATATCATATCCTCACTTCGTATTGTCTCTTGCCAAGAAGTCGCACCTGCGCCAAGAAATGAACACATAGATGGATGAGTTCTACTGGATAGCAGAATGGATAAAAACCAGTGGAAACGGGTATATATACCCAATGTGTTCTCCCTAATTTGGTTAAATATTCTGGATACTCCCAGAACTTTACCACTGGCCATTTCTCACACTCGTATTCTCCCTAATTCGCTTCAGAGCCAGTTGTTTTATTAACCCTACATTTGATTTATAACTTACTTCAAATTTGAATAGTAACATAACCTCAAAAAATGCCAAGGAGTAACAGTCACTCAGAAGGCAGCTCCACTAAGTATTCCATTTCGATGTACGCTAAATGGAAAATCTGCCAAGTTGTTTACAGTGCTGATCGGCTTGTCTTGCTGGTGCTGCTATTGCTGTCCGCTGTACAAACAGCTCTACGAATACGAGGATGATTAGACGAGCGCAACCACCGACATTCCTTCGGATACTGTATATGATCCAGTACCCTCACATCCATTTCTAATCACATGACCAGCCATCTGTGGGATGCTCCTTAGCTTCCTGGAGCTGACGATATTCCATTGTTGAGATCTATTCGCATTTCCCTATCCGGGAAAAATCTGTCTCTTTCACACTTCACTTCATCTCACTTAATCAGTTATCCAAATGTACTTATTCTACTCTATAAAGATGCATTTCTGCAGGAGTTATGAGACTACTTGTAAGTATGATCTGGAACACTTCCTGTTTCTTGTGCTCAGACATCGTGTGATTTTGTTTGTTTACTGAGAGCTGCCGCCGAATTCTATTCGGATTTGATCTTAATATGCCATTTCCCTCACTTAAAATTTTGATCTAGTTCGCAGGACCATTGTGATATGTGTTGTGAGCTTTCGTTCACGAGCAAGTATGACTATAACTATGTGCAATGTAAGATCTATTAAAAATGAATAAATATATTTCAAACACTTATCAACATGCAAAATTGTACAAAAAATACAAGTATGAGCAATACCTAAAACAAAATCTAACCTATACCACGTCTATGAAAAAGTTGAGATCTGCCTCTCGAAGGGTGTTTCCAAGGAAAAACTTTCCAAAGGAAAACATCACGTTGACGTAGTTATCTTCTGACAAGTAATGACAAACGAAAGTCCAACTGCACCAAATCCAGTTAGGTAGGAAAGAAAGCAATACGGCGAAACACGAAGCTCGAGCTCAGCATGATTGGTTTACCACGTCAACACTGTCTTACCGCGGCCGTGTAACTGAGATACCTTCTCGTACGCCGACGGAAGCTCTTCAAACGGCTGCACGCGCTCTACTATTGGCACTATCTGCAAGATGGGTGAGTGCTTCGCGATCCTGTACAAATAGGTGAAGATAAGACAAGTGATTAATGTTATACCTTTCCCTCCGTCGCGAACTGTGAAAGCTGCTTCATACATTCTTGATTTGGAACAAAGAACGCATAGGAATACCATCTGCCACGAAGAGCACTCTGTACAAAACAAAAAATCGTAGTTCCTATTCAGTAGCGAGACAGTTTTTCATTAGATATACCTCGTAACTTCGCGAGAAATGCTTCGCTGCTGTAGACGCCAGACCAAGCAGGAACCCATATCGGTCGGTGTCCCTCATCATTGGGCTAACCACGCTGACGTGGACACTGTTCCGCCAAACGCCCATTATCTACAAACTTTTTATTTTTCTTTACTAACGCCATGACCACCTAGGGGTAGCAACGAGACGGACATTTTCCGTTTTCATTTTTTAACACTTTTTATTGATTTTTTTAATTGACTAATTTCTACTGGGTACTTGTACGATGTCTCACTAATTATAAGGACAACACCATTGGGAGCTTCCGATCGCAATGTTACTGGGGGTAGTCTCTGAGCAGTAATATAATGTTAAACTCAGCAACGTCTGACATCCAGTCATCTGAAAACCAACCCCTCTTATCCCCCCCTCCCCAAATTCGTCTTGTTTGCACGATTGGTCCACGGATATGGTATTGACCATGGTATTCTGACCGATACGAAAAAGTCAATGACTTTCTTATTTGATACTACGTTGGTGAAATCGGTTGTTTTGACTTGCATAGCTTTTGCAACCGATGAAAGGGAAAAAAATTTGGGAAAAGGTGGAGCAATTAATTAAAAATCAATGAAACTGAAAAACCAGGAAGTTTTGGAAAGATCACAGAACGAAAAATTTAAAATTTGAATAATGAGAAAAACCGATCATAGAAAAACACGTGGTAGTATAGGAAGAAATGCGCTGGCCATTGCAAAAGTAACCATAAGTTGAAAGATCAAAAACTTCGATAAGAGCAAAAATAAAAATGAGTGCCCACGAAATAAGCTGCCAGCAAAACACGGTTGCCGCCACTGTTCGATCCAGATGGGTGCAACGCAGCTAAACTCTGTCAAAACTTGGAAACACCATAACTGTCACGAATATGTCAAGACAATGTGTAAGGTTCTAAACATTTTGGAGGGACATACATAAAGACTTCCATCAGTGCTACCCTTGAGCAATTCCGAGCAATGGATAGAAACAGCAAGAGGAAAACTAAGTATTTGAACGTGTACTTACACGGACGAAGAATGTGGGATCTTCTTGTTCATGACGGCAAAAAAGTGAGAAGTAGGATGAATATGTATGAGGTTAAAAGAGTAATTTTTGACACAATAAGGAGTCGGTAACTATACCGAATATGCGTTCCATCTGGTCTTTTCTACGCACCTGGTCACTCCATCTGGCCAGTTCAGTGTCGACGCAATCCAAGATCACTTCGAAAGGTCCTTCATCGATGAGCTTGTCGCGAACATCAGCGGCTCGATAATCAACAGGAATACCACCGAGCTTTCGTACGACATCAGCACTCAAAACTGCAGCATATCTTCTCTTAGCCGTCATCGAAAACTCAGTTGAACATACTTTTCGCTTGAGCAAGTGGCGACGACTTTGCCAACACCCCAAGCTTTGAGCATTTGTATCGCCATGGTACCCAGACCGCCAGATCCACCGTGAATTAAGACTCTTTCATCTGCAATCGAAATGCGGAATTTGGGAAATTTATAAATAAACTAAGAGAAGATGTAGAATTACTAGGCTTCTTCCGCGGATTCATTCTCGCAACAGAAACAAGAGCAGCCCAAGCGGTGTTGGCAACATACGGCATCGCAGCGGCCTGCGCGAAATCAAGATTTTTGGGCTTTGTGGCGCAGCAAGACTCCTCCGTTACGACGTACTCTGCATGAGAACCTGGCCAAATAGCTGGCACCACTGCCATCACCTGAACACCTCTCGTCCGATCAGTAGAATAAATACGTAATTATGAAACAAAGCACGAACCTCGTCACCAAGACGGAGCCCTTTCACTCCACCACCAATCGCTTCCACAACTCCGGAGCAGTCCCTTCCAGCAATAAGAGGAAATCGACTAGCCTTAGAGTCGCAGTCCGCCACCTTCTTCCACATACCAAGAATTTCTTGGCCATAACCCTTGACCATCACGGTATCAACTGGATTTACACTGGCAGCCTAAAATAAAATGCTGCTGTATTTAGTCATGCACTGAGTAGGGCTAAGCTCTGGAGTCAGGTAGAAAATCAGGGACACCGAAAGCAACTTCTAAAAGAAATGTTTTAGCAGTCATGAAAGAAAATAATCCAAATGTTTCAAAGAAATAAGAAAGTCCCTCGCTGAATCCAAGCGCACATGTCTCCTTCTTCTCATTTCTCATTTATTGCACGTGCAAAGCACATGAACTGTGGATAAAACCAAAAACCAAAGAAAAAAAATAACGAACACAAACACAGTCAACGTGACATTCGGAATACACATTTAAAAGCAAAGGAAACAGAACTTCTCAACTATCAATCCTGTCGCCTAAAATAAATTGAGACAGATCACTAATTTGGTTAGTTCTACTGCATCATACGATGCCAGATGGCATTCTATATCTTGACGACCACGATGGTGCATACAAAGCATTGTAAAAGGAAAATAAGATATTACCACATTCCTGTGTAGATAAAACCGCGCAACCCAATGTGAGCGGCCAAACGAACGACGCGTCAGCTGACAGCGAAGAATAAGAAAAGTGCTTACCCCACAGATCACCCCTTGTTCACCATTAACAACTATGGCTACAACCTCCGATGATTTCATTGGATAAATGTATGTCTTTCAAAGTTGTTATACTCTGACAACCGTTTACACATTCTTTCTCAGAAATGATTACTCTGTAGCGAGCTGCCTCCATTCAAAGAGAGGGTGACCACTTCCACTACCTCTATAAAACATCGAAGCAGAAAAAATCCGCATGATTCATGAAATATCGTCTATAAACTCCACTGGTGGAGTTTACAGACGATGAGTTTTCGCACAGCTAATTAGCTATAAAGCGCGCTTAGTGGCTGGATGGTGACGGTTGAATTCGGCCGCTACTCAGCTGTGTTCTGCTTGGATGAGTGTTTTTCAGTACCGTTCGTGACTATTCAATGTTTTCTACTTTCTATTGCAATTGTGTATGGTTGTATTGATCCTACTGGTTTAATGAACTCAAAAAGAAGAGTAGTGGACGAGTTATACCCCCACCCCCACAATACGGCCGCGGCGCCCACACGCTGCTACTAAGTTCGTGTCTTTACCTATAGATTTTATAGACGGTAATCTCTATGCATACGACTTGATGTTAACCAAACTGAACTAGGATTAGCCGTCCTCGATGGTAACCTGCGAAATAAAGCTGGCGAGTTCTCAGAAAATTAAAAAAAAAACACAATTATTGCTAATATAAAGAAGAAACCAGCAAATCACAGTGGGCGTCAATGGCGGTGACCCATCTGCGGCCTCGAACAGTACGCGGCGCAACAGCACCGCTCGAGCGAGTATCCTCTCCGGGACATCAAATTATGGGGTTTTCTTGATAGCCGGCTAGTTCACTTGTTAGTTGTCATTGAGTATGATGAACAACTATCAAGAAAACCCAGATAAGCCACTGCGGCGACGATTCTAGCGTGAGCGGCGCGGTCGCGCCGCGTTCTGTTCGAGGCCACAGACGGGTCACCGCCATTGACGCCTACTGTAAAAATGCTTTCTTCTAACCACGGGTTTTCTCCAGACATTGCCCTATTCCTAGCAACCGATCACTAATCGGCATGATGGAGACAGCCAGCTCCATAATTTCATTGGCACACAGAATAGGTCTAGCAGCATAAAGACTCAAAACCAAACTTAACTTTAACGGCTTCAACGACACTCGAACTTTCTGGGAATAGAGGTAGTCTATTTGAAAAATTATCATACCTTTACTTCAATAAGAACCTGATTAGGCTTTGTGAGAATCGGCATAGAGACAGTCTTGAGCTGTAACGATTCTCCAGGCGATTGAACTTGCCACGCTCGCATTTGAGATGCTCCCTTTGAGGCTAATCGACTAATGCGAGTGAAATGCATCTGCAATTACTTTTTTAAGACAAGTAACCACTGAAAATTAAGCCAAAATTGTTGAAAGCGACAGCGAGTTGCACGGAAGGTGGTGAGAACCTTTTTTGCGACTACTGTTGCAAGGGATGTCTGCAAACGCACACTCAGCATTTTGTCATCGTTCAGATCTCGAAATCGTGATCTGTGGATTCCTTCACGGCGGATTCAATCTTGCAATGTTGTTCTGTGCTTTTTTGATCACAATTATCATCTTAGTTCTGTGCGTGCCCTCTCAAATCTTTTAGGAGTTTGTTTCTGAGCGAAAACGTTCTAATTATTGCGAGAATTCGCGTCTGAGAGATTTCTTACCATAATTCCCATCTGTCTTTATTACCTTTTTGGGCGGATTACGTCGGAACTCGTCCGAACACTCCCATCCGAACTCGTCCGCAACGCGGTGTCCGATCTCGTCCACACAGCGTCGGAACTCGTCCACTGCTGTGTGGTTGAGAAATTGCTCTCAAATCCTCGAAATGCGAGTGATCACGCTTAGAAAACGAAGTCCAAACAAGGTTTTGAGGTTTACACCTTCCTATATAGGAAGGCAGCGGTTGTTCGAAATGCAAAGTTGATGTCTAACGACATGATATATCTGCACATAAAAGAAAAACAAGGAAAGGAATATGTTGAACTTTATAGCAATAAGAAGGGCTCCCCATTTGGTGTAAATTTCTTTTTTAATAACGTAAAAGTGCTGTAAATCAAATTGGCTCAAGACCAATTTAGTTACAACTTCGAGTTTTAAATGAGAATCACTGACTTTTTTTTTCGAGTTTGTAAGTTATCAAAGAAGCCTATCTCCCATGGTGAGCTCATGAATGCGTTTATTATATTGATTTTTATCCATAGATTCCATCCATAATCCATAGGTGGACGAGTCCAATTTATGGATTAATTTGAATTTGTTCATGAATGTTTTAAAGGGGTTCAAAAACTGTCCACACAAACTGCTCTAACCAAGACTGCTAAGGAATGACTTGTTAAGCTATATGGAAGTGAACTACGAAATAAAGTTCACAAATGTGGGCCTAGCTGATGGTTTTCGTTGTCGGACGAGTTCTGATATGCGAAGGACGAGATCGGACACCGCAACGCGGACGAGATCAGACAGGACGGGTCGGACGAGTTCCGACGAAACCTTTTGGGCGTCCCTTTCAATTTTGATGGGAAATTCACTACTTCATAGTCAGGTGATGCTGAAGATCCATTACAGGTTTTTATTCATGAAGAGTTTAGATCCCATTCAGTTGCTGTGTCACTTTGGTGATTTCTTTCTCCTCAGTGTATGATTGTTGCTCCAAAGGATGCTGCTATACTGAATCACTGAATTACACAGTTTTGAATCGTCATCTGAAGACAGAAAAGAAAAGAACTAGGGAATTGCCGGTCAGGCTTCCTTTTCGTATTATACACCTCATGTGGGAGTTTGATCACTGCTCGAGATTCCTTTGACACTCATTAGTAAGAGAAGCCCTAAGTTTGGAAACAAATGCTAGCAAAGGGGATGATTCATCGCCTTCCCCATCCTCCATGGTGATGTCGAATTCCTCCTACATCTGGAGGAATAGCACAGTTAAATTATTACGTAGAATAGTGAGTAGAAACTTTTAAGAGTTGGGTAATTGAACCACCTGATGTTACCTCATTGATAAACACCTGAAACTGAGCTACCACTGAAAATACGAAACTTTCTCTCGCTGATGCTAAGTAGCTCTCATGTTCAGAGCGAGAGCAACACCTTAACAAGTTTTCCTTGTGGTTTGCATGATTTCCCCGTTTCATCGTAGCACTGCCCACTGAGCATGGTTCATTTTGTTGTTCTTTATAGGAATGGCTACCCCACAGAAAGCGGCCGCCGCAAAAGGTGACACAACTGCTGCAACTGCAGGGCCAGCAGAGAAGATGGAAGTTGAGGAAGTGAGTCCTCTTCTCAACTGTGATTCTCTTTATTTTCTCCATATGTTTTTGTATATAGGCGCTCGACGAAGAAATCCTTCGCATGGCTCCCGAGGATCTCAAGAGCAGAACTCATTTGTTGGATAATGAAATCCGTATTATGAGAAGCGAAGTACAGCGAATCAACCATTCTGTTTCAATATTGAAGGAGCGCATTAAGGAGAACAACGAGCGAATTAAGGTAATTGATCTGAAAATTTGAAAGGACCCCATTGATTTCTGGGAATTGCTCACATATTCGTACAGGTCAATAAGACGCTGCCTTACCTTGTATCAAATGTTGTGGAACTTCTTGACTTGGAAGACAATCAAGAGGAGGAAGGTGAGTCTGCAATCATTCACTGATAATTTCTTTGCATTTCAACGATGTGCTCGCGTACTGGTCTTCTGTTCTTGTAGACTGTCCGAAGACACTCATGATTTTTCCTTCAACTTACACTTTCTTGAACTCCCTCCTTTTTTTTCCTTCCTTCATCTCCCCCAGTTAAGAAAATCACTCATCGGCGGTAGAAGTCGTCACTTATTCCAACCTCGTCTATTCTTTTTTTACGCTTCGAACTAAGAAATCATGTGAAGTAGTACTGGATATGTAGTTACTTCCCTTTTTTCCTTCTACTCCTCCTCTTCTCACTCCCCCTCCCCCCCCCCCCCCCCCCCCCCCCC
>JARK01001533.1:349159-395820 GCA_000688135.1 Ancylostoma ceylanicum
GGGGGGGGGGGGGGGGGGTACTTTGTGGGTAAGTCTTTGTATGCTTAAGGCAGAAAAGAGGAAGTGAATTTTCACCGTGTGCGAGAGGAGCGGGGGATCGTGTTAGGGTGGACTTCTTACCATCTCTACACTTGACTTTTCTAATGATGTTAGTTGCGCAAAAAGAGTTTCTAGAAATCTTTAGATATCCACAGTCTTAGAATGCACAAATGAAAGACATTCGTAGATGGCAGGATCTCAATCTTGGGCCCCTATTCACCCGTTCTTTAGTCTTTAGATGCTGAAGTAGAGGGCTTGTACTAATGTTTATCCACTGAAATTTGTATCTTTTCATCTGCTACAGGTGCAAACGTCGATTTGGATGCTCATAAAACCAAATGTGCTGTCATAAAAACCTCAACGAGGGCGACATACTTCCTGCCTGTTGTTGGGCTAGTTGAGCCGTCTGAGCTAAAGCCGGGTGATCTTGTTGGTGTGAACAAGGTAACCAAATTAAATTTCCTTTTGTCCTATCCGCAAAATGAAATCTTTCAGTGCTATTACTGACATGATTTCAGGACTCTTACCTAATCCTGGAAAAGCTCCCAGCTGAGTATGATTCTCGGGTAAAAGCTATGGAGGTTTGTTCTTTTTTCAGTTCATCTCTTTTTTGCCGTTTTTTGTTAGGGATTACGATGTTCAGCTTACAAGTCAGCCTTTCCCCATGAGAGTTTCCTTTTGATTATAAGCATCGAATGTCTAGGTTGACGAACGGCCTTCTGAACAGTACTCGGATATTGGAGGATGTGACAAACAAATTCAAGAACTTATTGAGGCTGTAGTTCTGCCGATGACACACAAAGATCGATTTGTTAATCTTGGCATCCATCCGCCTAAAGGAGTGCTGATGTATGGACCCCCTGGTTTGTCTAGCTTTTTCAGTCATTCTTAATTTATTGGTACGTCTCATGATTACTGAACTAGAAGGTTACTTATAAATTTTCTCAGGTACTGGTAAGACTATGATGGCTCGTGCGGTTGCCGCACAAACGAAATCGACTTTCCTCAAACTTGCTGGCCCTCAATTGGTGCAGATGTTCATTGGAGATGGAGCGAAACTCGTTCGTGACGCATTTGCGCTCGCCAAAGAAAAGGCTCCCGCTATCATATTTATTGATGAACTCGACGCTATTGGTACGGTTTGTTCTTTAATCATTCTTCTGATGTTGCAGTACTGCTATGTATTTCAGGTACAAAACGTTTTGACTCTGAAAAAGCTGGCGATCGTGAAGTACAACGTACTATGCTGGAACTCCTCAACCAGCTTGACGGCTTCCAACCAAACGACGAAATTAAGGTATTCAACAGAACACTTTGTTCCTCTTGATGAATGTGAATCATAGAGACCCAAAGAATTTTGTTGACCACTTCAGGTTATTGCTGCAACGAACAGGATCGATGTTCTTGACCCCGCATTACTAAGATCTGGTCGGCTTGACAGGAAAATCGAACTTCCACATCCAAACGAGGATGCGCGAGCTCGTATCATGCAAATTCACTCAAGGAAAATGAATGTCAAGTGCGTGACTTTTGACTGCTTTTACGTTCATGTATGATTAAGCCATGAGCTTTCGTTCTTGTATACCCAGTCTCATGCGAACTGCTCTCCAAATTCATTTGAGTTATTGTCCTCCATTGAACTCTGTCTCAAAAACAACTCGTTCGAGTGCATATGCATTCTGCTTGCTTTTTTGTCGTTCTGTTCATGTCCTTCATACTTCCCTACATTCTACTTTCTCTGTCTGTACGATTGTTTTCAACGGTGGAACGGGCAATAATTTGATTATAGTCTTCTATTCACTCAATCTTTCTTCTAATATGATAGCCATTTGTTCAATAGTCAATCTTGAAATATAGAAGCCTTCTTCACGAGTTCCTTTAAACAATTTTCTTAGCTAACATGCTTAGATGTTAGGACTTGATTAATTGTGTCTCTTGAGAAGGGGAACACAAGCGGGAGTGTAGGAAGAGAACTAAGGTCTTCGCCGATTTGGAACCTCAGATGCACATGCTCCGAAGACTAAAACCATTGGATTGGAAAATATTAATTATCGGAGATAGATATTCACCGTTAAAATAATTCTATCATTAGAAATTATTCGTCAATTACTCAGAATATATATTCAAGGACTAAGAATACAAATGAGGATTTAGATAGAACCAATGAAAAATTCTTGGCTATATTATGAAGTAACTTTTGAAAATCCGAAGCCTGTTTATGGAAAAGGACCCTTTTGGAGTTTGGTGATAGTAAAATCTGTGTTTATGCTTGCAGTACGTGCGCGACATGGTTAAACAGAAGTTTCATCAACCAAAACATTTTCTTTTTCATTGGAAGCTGGCCAACTCTTCTTTCTCTTTCCGCAGTACATATGTTTCCATTTTACACCGCATCTCTCAACTCTTGAATGAGCTCACTATACCATATTTAGCTAAGGCTGTCATATTTTTTTTCATTTCTGCTCTAACTGCCTGGCGGTGATGCTTATTTTGTGGAATTCTGTACAAAGTAATCCTATCTTACTTGCTGCAAAAAGCTCAATTTGCCTGCAGTCGCTGGCTAAATAAACCCACAGTGAAAGTCAGTTGTCGTTGCACCACAGGAAAAGAGGCCTCGCCGAGTCACTGGTTAACGTTAACCCACGCTGATACCCGTTAACCCAAAGGGTTAACGTTTGGTTTAACGCGCATCAACGTGGATTTAACGAGTGGTGCGGAGCGGCCTTTTCGCCTGTGACGCAATAATAATTGACTTTCACTAAAGCTAATTCATCGTAAACGCTGATCGTCGTCTTATCTGTAACGCTTTAATCAATTTGTAAGCTTTTTTCTTCACGAGTCTCAAGAAAGTACAGTTATAATCGCTGCTTACTTTTTTTCACTTTTATCACGATGTTACATGGGAAGTGATAGCGTTATGATAGTTCAGAACGTTACTATACTTCCTTGTTTTGGGTCATGAATATCTTGTTTTCAGCAAAGACGTGAACTTTGAGGAATTAGCGCGATGTACTGATGATTTCAACGGGGCTCAGTGTAAAGCGGTGTGTGTTGAAGCGGTAGGTTTTTACTTCACCTGTCGCGTCTCATGTTTCTCCCTCGTCTCTCGAAAATCGAACGTTTACAGGGTATGATTGCTCTGCGACGTGACGCAACAGAGGTTGTTCACGAGGACTTCATGGACGCGATCCTCGAAGTCCAGGCGAAAAAGAAAGCGAGCCTCAACTATTACGCTTGATTTCTGTTATTGTTGTGTGACTCATAATTCTGCTCCCGAAAATCACTCTATTATTCTCTGTCTCTGTTACTATGAGTTCCTGATTCTGTTCGGGTACAGCAATGTGTCCGTCGTTTTCGTCATTTCAAGAACTACTCTCTTCATCACCAATTCCCATTGGCGAAGCTGGCTGTTTCTGAGAAAGTTCCCGAAGTCGATCTAAACCTGTGCACGTAGTAAAACGTGTTTTAGTCGCAGTTCCTTTTGTACATTTAAATTATTCTCGATAATTCGGAAATTAAATATTGAAAATTCGCGCTGAGGTTCAGTTATAGCATATGATTTATCATTGAGACGTTCTCTTCTTTCGTTATTGTAAAGTGAAAACAAAGTTTGTTATCACATCATGATAGGTATGTTGGATAGCTCGATTCTGGCATGGTAGGGACAACCATTATTTCTAATCCTTTTTCTGCCGGTGAGTGGTGAGTCCATTGATCCCGATCTTCACCAGTTTCATCGAAGTTGCAGGCGAAAGTTTCAGCGACCTCAAAAGTCGTCTGAGGTGGATGTCGCTGCCTTTTGAGGCTCTTCCTCAAGGTCATGAAGTGGAAATACGACCGCGATTTCCTCTTCCTCCAGGAGACGATGAGCTCAGTATTGTGGCTGGTCGTTGCAATCAAGGTATGCTCAAAGTCATTGAGTGGGATCACATGAATCTCGCAGTCTTCTATCCAGCAGCGCTGACCAGGTTAGTGAAAACAACGTTCATGAGGGAGAATCTGAACAGAACTAATGATTTTTTCAGTACTTGGGCCGTACGTACCGTGCTATATCCACTCGCAGTATTGAGGAGCAGATTGCAACTTCAAAAACAGCATACAGTATATAAGAACACATTGGATGCATTCATCAATATATCCAAGAAAGAAGGATTTCGTGGACTTTATAGGGTACGTGGCCTTTTCATCAATTTGCGTTGCTTTTCGAATTTTTTTCATCTCTGAAATATACAAATGGTAGATTAAGAATGCTCATTTTTGCTTGGAACAAAGTTTGCTCAAACCGGTCATACAACAATTCAGTCCCAATAGTAGCTACAGTTACTACCGTGACGACTCATCGGCTTTCTCTGCAGTAGAAACTATCGAGGTCTCTTCATAATCTAGTGCGCCCTGGACAGAAATGGCGCTCCATCCAATTTTTGTTGCTTCATCGTAGTTGGCATGACATCGGACCATTTCTACTTTGAAGAATGTGTTATCGATGGGAACAAAGAGCAGTTTGATAGTGTCTGGTAGTTTTAGTTCCGAGAAAAGGGTTGTTGCGTGGAGGTGGTCATATGGTAGAGCAGATATTCTCGACATCTGTATATATAAAAGTGGAAGTTTGTGCGTGTGTGTGTATGTATGTAATGAATAGAAATCGCGGAGAGTGAACCGATCCGGACCAAATTTTGCATGCAGGTCCAGAACGGGCCGGCGGAGGTTATAGGCTACTCTACGCCGGGAACTATTGATTGATTTATCGATTATATCGATTTTATTGATTTTTCGCTGTTTTGCTCCAAAACCGGCGAGGACATGCCTACTAGGGTTCCTCAGTACGCTGAACACGAATAGGACGACCATTTTGCACCAAATCATTGATTTATTGATTTTATCGATTTTTCCACTTCCGTTCGGGAACAGGCAAGGACGTGTCTACTAGCGTTCTCTAAAGCGCTGAGTACGAATATGACAACCATTTTGGGCGCGGATATCGATTTATCGATTTTATAGATTTTTCTCACCTTTCACATTTTTTCACCTCGGGAACGCGTGAGAACATGTCGCGTGTGGTTCTCCGATATGTCTAGCACGAATATGACAACTATTTTGCAAGAAAGTATCGATTAATTGGTTTTAACGACTTTTTCATGTTCGAACAGGTAAAAAAAAGGTCAATGAGACTATTTGACATGTTGATCACCAAAATGATGAGCACTTCGAATGGATGAATTTGTGTCCTAATTAAACGCATCAGCATAAAAAGCTCGGGGTAGTAGAATCCCGAGCGGAGCCGGGTATGCCGTCTAGTTCCTTATATGGGATGTGAGAATCTGCTGCTGCTTGATTACCAATAAAGAAGAGAAGATGGATGATGATATTATTATATCTATACTTTAATTAATTGGCATTTTTTGTCTGTTTGTGTTTTCAAGAGAATCAGCCATTGTAGGAAAAAAATTGACTACATCATGATCTTCAGCGTGTCGAGTTATGTACGAAAAGTGTGCAAATTTTCATTTTTACCTCAATTTGCAGGTGTTTTGATCCCCTTTTTGTCATGTTCATTTGCTTAACGGACCTGCAGTTGTTTACACCATGACGAAAATGAGTGAAAGTTGGTGTTCATTGCTCAGTGTTTATCAGGTCATATGCAAGATAAGATGCGGGTGGGTATGTTTCAGAGACCCTCGGAGGAGGCAGAAGGACGGGAGACAAATAATGAACGAAGTTGGAATGTGGGGAAACGCCTCGCAACGGGTGCAACGATGGGATAAGGGTGCGTCGGCGTCCAAAAGCGGGAAGACGCTCTGAGACGGGTTCAGTGTTGTGATGAGGGTGCGCTGGCACAAAGAAGTGCCAGGTCCAACGGTCCTGTTTAAAGTTGAAGGATGACACCCTACTGTTGCACAGCTTCGGAACCGCAAAGCATGAAGTTGCGAAAAATGGGAGTTTTGATAAATGTAGAATGGTTGGCGTGGTGTGAGGATGATGTCGCATAGAGGCAACGCGAGCGAAGCGAGCAAGAATGGAAGCCTGGGAGTCCGGCGTTAGCCGGACGATCAGGCTGGTTTATTTGATATTTCTGATCTGTTCCATTCTAATGTTTTTTGATCGAAAGATCGGATAGAGCTTACTATGTCATACAGTCCTTCTTGAAAAGATAGACAGATTGCGCGTGCGGCTTCATAGCGTCGCGGCTGCAGAATCGCGGCGGGACATAAGGGCAATTTATACTGGATGCGTGCGACTACGTGCGAAATCGCAGTCGCATAGCAGTCGCACGCGCTTGCGGCCTCGCGACGGCCGCACTTTCTTCTCACTGAGAATTTCATGCCGCGTTGACCGGCCTTCATCGAAAATCCTTCGCAAATGGATGCATGCGCCTGATAGTCGCATCTGGTATAAATTGCCCTATACCCGACCCTCTCACTTGGAGCATGCTCTCACTGATTCTCTAAAAGACGCTCTTGAAGGCAAGAGTCAACTTGAAGAAATCGTCAACGGTCCTCGCTGAACTTAGTGCAGGTTCTCTTCAAAGTGCGAACGTGACGTATATGCTTACGTGAATGAGGAACCCACGCGTTGACAAACAGCTGATGTTGCCCGGCTGTCACGTATGTTCGTGGTCAATACCTGAATGCCCTCGAATATTTGAGCCAAGGAAGTTCCAGAGACAAAGTGCGATGTCGAGAAACCGATTCATAAATGCTTATAATAATTTAGTTTGAAATAGCAATGGTAAAGTTTTTGCACACTTTTTAGATCTCATCATTTTGTGCTTCCATTACCCTAAGTATATTATTGTTTGCGAATGATGACTTTGGGACTGCTCCACCCGCTCGCAGTTCGTAATTCTTGCATTTGTCTTCATTATCAGCATTCCCCTTTTCCGTCTGATATGTATCGGACACAGCTCACTACCACGCAAATGTTCTCAAGCTTTTCGTAGTGGTTCAGCATGAATGCACCTACACCACCCCTTTGTAATCATCATCAAATTGTTTTCTTCAAATTCCAGGGATTCTGGGTGACAGTGCCACAGATAGGCACCTCTTTCATCTATGCAACAGTTTATGAGAAGTTACGTGCTGTTCTCAATCAAGATTTTGGCATTAATTCAGTAGCCGGTATATCCAGTTTAGCAGGAGGCGCTGCCAGCTTTGCATCTCAGGTGAGTTCAGCACATTACTTTTACCTAGTGTGTCCTGAGCAGTCTAACTTTCAGTCCATATTTGTTCCTACTGATATAATCGCTCAATATATGATGGTATACTACAAAGCCGATAAGTTCATATCTGGTAATGACAAGGCAGTGATCGAATATGTACGGAATGAGAAAAATACTCGTCTCACACTCGGATTACGGTTCTTGAGGGCTATCTACAAAATTGACGGATTGAAAGGATTTTATCGGTAAACATCTGCTGGTTTCTCTTCATTTTTTTTTGTTCTGTTGCATATCATCTAAATTTGTTGCGTAACAGGTACGTGTTTTCTACCCCTACTGTCCATCCCTTATGTTGCTTTTCAGTGGATTTTTTGCGTCTGCCCTTGTGTACGTACCGTCTTGTTTGGTCTTCTGGCCCGTTTATTACTGGCTGCAGGATCTTTTTAATTGGGTAATTTCGACACTATGGTTCTTTACTTATTGTTTCAATTGTTACGTTCATCGTTAAGATGCGTCGGCGTACCACAGACAGCAGCGGACTTCTTCTGTTAGATCAAGCAGTTGCTGCAGCACTTGGTGGTGCATGCTCTACAGTCTGCACGAATCCGATGGAGATGTTTCGTATCAGGCTTCAGGTTTGAAATCCTTCTGTTCTCTTTTTTTTGTCTTCTATGGTACAGAAATTGTTCCGTACAGAGATAGTATGCTATTCATATTCTTCCAATTTCTTTTAAGGTTCATCGAACAGACTATAGGGACACATTAGCTCGAATGATTAGGAACGAAAAATACTATGTTTTCACAAAAGGACTGACTCCAAGGTAATTTTTTGCTTTGAAATAGGATAGGATGGTGGCAAAAGCAATTTTTTTAACACTTTTCTTCGATATGCATACATGTTTATAATTGCATTCAACAGATTTTTCTTCAGGTTGTTGAGTAATTCGATATACTCGTGTGTGGTAATGGTTGGTTATGAAGTGGTGAAGCGTTTCTGTGTGCTCCCAGAGTATAAAGAAATGGTTAAGTGGTAGCTACTATGGCGTTCCTTCGAAGAGTGTTACAATTCAGTTTCTAGTATTCATATGCTTGTAATGCGTTAACTTAAATTGGTTAGTGTCACTTTGTTGAAGGTTTCGAGCTTATCATTTGTCACAAGCACTTTCCCGTTGATCTTCACTTTTCACTGTTTCTAGTCACCAATTTTTGGAGCTGATGAATTCGTTTATTTGCTTTCCTAGCGGGATTTGGTTCCTTCTTGTAGGAGATCAATTTATATGTGCTTTATGGACAATAAATAAGATTTACTTTGTTGTGTATTGTGTTTTACAGGTTTGTAAATCGCACAAATATACCTCTACATTGTGTAGCTCACCTATTTGGGTCTTGTTTGTGAATCTGGAACTATAGTGCGTTCCATACGCGACGATAGCTGAGTATTTGCGCATGAACTGGCGACATGGACGTCCCACCCGCTAAACGCAAGAATACTAGAGTTGTTAACACGGCGCATTGTATTACGTGACACCGCACGCGTGTGGCTTCTGTTCCACGCTGTTTTTATCGTTGTGGTATGCGTACATCGCTATAATAGCCGTTCTAACATTTAATCTACCTTGATTTAGTATTATCAATTTCCTCTGGGACGCGTTTCCACCGTTGCAATGTTTTTTGGAGTACGGTGACATAATGTCTGGTCCGCAATATTACGTCGTGGCCACAGAATTTCTCTTTTTCTCTAATTTGTCCAGGACTATTTTCCCTGGTGGAACACACTATATCTTTGAGGTTAAGACATGAAGCATCGTTCTTCTCATCTGTTTCGAAATTGGTGTGGAGAGGGAAACGAAGAAGGAAAGGAATGGAGGGAGGGGATATTTTTCCCAAGCTGAGGAGCTACCAACAGTAGCGAAACTAATAGATGCACTTGTTCTTGAGTTTTATGCCTTCTAAACCACTCTCAAAGCTCCAAAATCTTGCCAGAACTATCCGAACGAAGGTTTTCGCACTGAAATTTCAGTCTTTTTGGATGTTCTCGCTATTCACACTCTGGTTCATTCAAAGAAGAGAAAATGTGATTCTTTGACTACACAGGTTGCTTCTTCGGTTTTTCGATGTCATATAAAAGTACTTGAAAGCCACAAACCCCTGGGGGTACCCACGAAAAACTGAGAAATTGAAGTCACATACATCCTCGCGCGTATTGTCATCAAGCACTTCTGGAACTTCTTCCAGGTGTCAGTAAGAAGGCTCTACACAGTAGCAGCGCGATATCGCTGCCAATGCTTCAGTATAAGAAGCGCTTGCTGTTGAAATCTCTACTACACCCTTGTTCTGTGTGTTGTGGAGTGCGGTAGGAACATTTTCCCAAGCGATGTCTTCCGATACAGCGGAGGCTGTCGACTTAGCTTCCAGTGTAGGTGTTTATTCGATCTTTGAACGGATGACTTTCATCTTAGGAGGCTTTCTTATAGGAGAAGCTGCTCGTCATTCAATGGGAACATCTAAATTTATGGCGTTTCTATCCGCTAGCACTTGCTAGTTCTTGGTCGATACGATGCCTTCTATATCCGATGTATGTTAGTGCAGTCTTTCTGAGCATCTTTCGTTTTTTTTCAGTCTCTGTTTTAATTCCAACTAAATGGCGCGTCTTCAACGGGAAATTGTTTCAGGTCAGTTGTAAAGAGTCGCTTACAGCTGCAACGGCAGAATAATGTGTATCGGGGGATGCGACATGCATTCACCGAGATACTAAAGGTCGAAGGGATGGGAGCCCTCTATAGGGTATGTTCTTTCATTGTGACGCAAATATGATCTGAAACCACTATCCAATTCTGGACGTTCCTTTCTTTTTAGAATTCCTCGTGATTTATAGGGATTCTGGATGACTCTCCCCCAGTTATCAGCTTCCTTTTTGTATTCGTCGACTTATGAGAGAGTACGCGATCTGCTGCAAGTCCACATCGGCATCAAAAACCACTCACTCGTGTCAGCTTTAGCAGGTGCTTTCGAGATTCTCTATTCCGGAACAAAATAGTGCACATATTTCCGAAATAATGTATAACTCCACAGCAGTACTCGAAGTTGTGTTCGATTTTCATTTTTTTCTTCTTCAGGAGGCATCGCTTCACCATGTGCACAGTTAGTGTTTGTGCCGACCGATATTGTTGCTCAACATATGATGGTTCACAACAATCCTGAAGCCTTTGGGGGTTCGATTATGATTTGAAGTCAGCTTCTGATCTGCCGTGACCAGTATTTTATGTAGATGGCTTGCAGGGAGCAGAAAAAATGTAGCTGTTGCGAGTGCAGTGCGAAATGATGGGTTGGAGGGTAGACGGACGCTTGGTCTTCGAGTAGTTCGAGCAGTTTACAAAGTTGATGGCTTGTCAGGGTTTTATAGGCTAGTTTAGATTTTTATATGGACTTCGATTTAATAAATAAAGATTCTCTAGAAGATATCAAAAGAACACTTTAGTCTGAAACTATACCTTCTCTTTTGAATTTTCCTAATAAAGCTTCGAGTTTAAAAACAGTGGTATTGCAGAGGTTTCCTATCTGCAGTAATGCTGTACATACCCTCTACCATGGTATTTTGGTCGACGTATTATCATGCACTGGAAGTTTTCAGAAGAATTCGAGTCAAGGTTAATCTGTCTTCTATTCTTACAATGAAGCTTTTCTTGTTCATCATAAGGTTCTTGTTCACATTTAATACTTTTTACACTTTTCTTTTTTTTTACTTTCTATACTTTTACGATTTCATATTTTAATACTCGCTTCACGCGGATAGCTTTACTTCCTTTCTTCAACGGATCAAACTGCAATAGATTTAAATCAAATCATTTGGTGGTGATTAAAAGCCGTCCCTCATGCGCCGCCCACCCGAGCCGACAGAAAATGGAACTCCCCCCCCCCCTCCTCACTTCTATTGTCTGTCTCACCAATCTTGCCGCTTGGCAGACTTCCAGGATGAGGTAAGTCTCGCCAGTTGTTGTAGGCGAGACATGTTTTGGCACGCTTCCAGTCATTGTTAGCCTTACTTCCATACGGCGACCACTTTTTAGTTACAAAGAGTACGACATCTTTACCCTGAACAGAAATACTTTTTCTTTGGCAGAGTCCGGGTATTTCAGCACTTTTCACATAACCGTTGAGTGCTCTAAATAGTTTCGTTTCGCCTAGGCTAAACCAAGGCATTTATGTCAGTAATTGATGTTATTGTACTCATCTACCAAAGCTTTTTCAGGTTACCGAAATTCAGCGAGGTGTAAAACCCAAGTCACCTGCAGAAGTTGACAACAGAAATTTTTTCCTAGATCAAGTAAGTTTCATCAGACTATTAGGTTACAGACTGTATAATCACAATACTGTGTTTAGGCTGTATCTGGTTCCATTGGTGGAATCGCTTCAGCATGTGTTACTAATCCTTTGGAAATGCTTCGGATACGATTACAAGTAGGCTGAATAGAAAACTACTGGAACATTATCCGTTAGAAATGTTTTTTTTTTCTGCAGGTTCACCGAACCAATTATACAGACACAATCAGGCGGTTGTGGAGATATGAGGGATCGAAAGTATTCACAAAGGTATGATTTCTATTGCAGAGCGTTGTTTTGAGCATGAATATTGATTCGTGCAAGAGAGAAGAAGCTGGTGAAAGTACATTAGTTGGGTACACTGCTTCGAACGTGACTATGTTTGAGTATTCTTGCACATTACCTGCCTTTCTCACCTCCCGATGCAATCGCTGCACATTTTCCCGCGTTTTTTTTTCTTTCCGCTAGTTGGCATTTGGCGAAACCCCATTACCTACATAGTTCCCCCAAAATTAATTTTGGATTTTTGTGTAAAAGATTGAATTGCTCATTTCAGGGATTGGCCCCACGTGTGGTCAGCAATGCGATGTATTCATGTATGGTGATGTTGGCTTACGAGACAGTGAAAAAAGTCTCCGTCTTACCTGAATACAGGGATCATGTGGTGTGGTAGCATCAGTCAATACGTTATTGCCTAATGAAAGTATGTTCTACCTGTTTGAATCCTCGTAATTCATTGCTCTGCCGTACATGCGTGTTGATCCTGCCTGTAACAATCTCTGTTGATCTAGTCTTGTCCTTCATTGAACAACATATTATCAGTTCCTCTTAGCCACCATGTCCTCAAAACTCTAGGGATATGTTTTCATTGTGCCTACCTTGTTGTTGTTTATCTGCTCAAAAAGAGTCAGAAGTCTTCCGCGTCTTTTATGAGATTTGTTGGATGATGGGGATGGTTCACCTCGCATTAATTATTATACATTAGGTTGTGCTATTGGTGATCTTTCAAATTGTTTTCCGTTCATGAAACAGCTAGCGAACTGATCCTGATACAATAATATTAGCCTTTTTGGACTTAATTTGCGTAGCGTTACTTCTTGAAGTACTGCATCACAACCAAAAAGATCCTCCGAAGAAACTTTTCATTTTGCTAACTAAAACCTCCTATTTTTGAGTAGTACTCAAAACTTGTTCATGTGTTGTACAGATAATCACTCGTGTATAAAATTTGATCGATTAACCGTACATTATTGTCATATGATGTTACATTTCTGTACATACTTTTGTCGTTTTTTTTTTGAACCCTTGTGTAATGAGTTTTTTGTGGATGGCTGCTCGACGGGCGCTGTCGAGATTCGAAAGGGTGAACCAGTGGCTACAGTTCGCCCGGCAATGGCACATAGTTGACGCTAATCATCAGGTTAGAATTACTTCCCTTCTTACACATCGATGGTAGCCTGAGTTCGATTTTCCATGATACGCAGACGATGTTCCAGGATGCTTTCCTGCTAGGAAAACACGTTGCGAAACATCTGTCAGGACAACACAAACCCATTTGGCATCCAGAGACGGACTGTGGGGACCATGTTGTAGTTGTTAACTGCCGGCATGTGGCTATGCATGGATTTGATTGGAAGCACACCCTGTTTCACTTTAATAAGGTATGTTTATAGTAGATTTCTGATAGTTAGATCCATTTTATGAAAGAAATCTTGTGTATTATACGTCGTGCACATAGTCTGATCTCAATTAATTCTGTTCCCAGGAATACCCAAGGTCAAAGGCTGACATTCCAGCTTGGCAAATTCATGAATATGATCCTTGTCGTATTGTGTTTCTAGCTGTTTATAAGGTAAGTTATAACGTTTGCGTGCTTTAAAATACGTTACACCTATGTCTCTTTATTGAGGCGTTGGGACGTAACTTAGTTCGACGTACCCACATCCAACGACTACACCTATTCCCTGATACAGATATGCCAGGTTTTGTCAAAGAAAATTTGGGTTGTCAAGTAGGTTTTTGCTTATCTTTGCAATTTCCCTTCAGATGTCGTTTCTCTTTGTTTTCAGCTTGAGCAGGTCCAACGAATACCTCGACGGAGTGACGAGTACACTGAAGAAGAACGGAAGCGGTTTCCGAAACTTCTGAGGTAATTGTTACACCCATTTACTTTTGTTAAATTTGTTGAGGGTTGCAAGCAGGATCAGTTGTAATTCATCGCAATGTATAGTTTGTCCACTGTTGCGTTGCTAGCAAAATTCTACATAGGATGATTACGAGTGACGAGTAATTGGAAAATCCATTCACAACCCAGTTCTCTTTTGAAAAACCATATCTGTGACTGCAAGTACCGGTTATATCGTTTGGCTTTTGGTATTTTTTAAGTTTGGTATTTTTCTGTACCCGAAATGTACCCACCATATATACCACAACACACCCAACTTTTCCTTTGAGCTACCGGTGACAGCTTAGCGTAGAAATTTGAACGAGACGTATCTCCGCGAAATACGTTTCTTAACGTCATACAAGAGCGAACCTCCTAAAATCAAAGCTTCCAAATTGAAAGGATCAAGCTCATTCTTTGCGGAGTGAGCATTGGTATAGATTCCACTGAAACGATTAATGAAGAACTCCATCTGTGCCTGATGCCTCTTAACCAAGCTTTCTACCCCTCCTAGCTAAATACTATCGGTTTACCCTTTAGGTGTACTTGTAACCCTCCATTACTTTGGTTGGGCACATATAATACCAAAACTATATCGCTAATGCTTACTATTAAGGTTCCCTGCGAATCACGTGGAAGAATGGAAGCGCAGCATACCTAATCCAGGAAGATACGAGAAGAACAATCCTGCCGAAAAGAAATAAAGTTGGTCACGAATCATAAAGGATCAATCATCACATTAGCGGAATCATATAGGAATCGTCACGTTAGAAAATTGAATTGTCTCAGGAACATAACTGAAGTTATCGTCATCTGTTATTCTGTTACTGTTTCACTACATTGTCTTTGTTACATCAGCAAATTTTATCTCATTGTATGAAAATCATTTGGCACACGGATGTTGAAGAACAAATTAAACTCATAATTCGAGAAAAAAGACATGAAAACCATAGACCCATCTATCGTATCCGTAATTGCTAATAATCGGATTTTCAGCATATTTACATATCACAATTTTGCGCAGCTGTAGTACATTAAGGATATAATCTCATTGGCTGATATCTATTTTTAAAAGGAAGACCCTCAAAGAAAGAATGCAGCGAATCTGGTGCTGATACAGTCCATCAGAAACGATGAGGCGGGTGAGAAATCCAGAGGCGGCGCGGCAGACTTGGCGACATACACCGATCCGACCAGCTATTACCGTTGTATTTGATTCTTTTTAAATACACTCTTTTCTACCACTTCACCACCATAATCTCTCCATTCGGTGAGTTTTCTCATTAGTCTTATTCCGAACAGCGAAATCGGCCCGCGCCGCAACCGCATTGGCTCTAGATTTCCCGCCGACCTCATGAACCCATCGTTTCGAATGAACTGAATACGCTAACACCTATAACATCAGTCCACAATGGGAATTCCCCAGTACTGTGTGGTGATTCCCCCTATCCGAATAAAAGGTGCTAGGAACTGAGGCTGCAATGAAAGGCCGGCAACGATTTTGCCAAAGGAACGAACAGCCTCTTTCCAGTCTGAGTTTGACCAGTCGACACGCATCTTCTCGTCTCCAGCGGTGGTAGTTAGGAAACTAAAACAATTTTAAACTCTAGGCTTCTTTGAATTTTGCATGAAATATAAGTTCAAGACCACGTTAACACTACAGTAAATGCACAATGTCTACGTCCTGTGTAAAGGTACACCAAGGGTACCCCAGCACGTAAGGGATTCTAAGTTTCTGGTCAAAGCGGAACGTTGAAAGGTAGCACAGAAACTTTTTTCCGGGTATGTTATACCCAACCAGGGTGGTCCTCAACTTCTCTCCTCTTTTCCACTAATTTATAGTGATCAACATTATGTGACCTCGGAATATGACAACTTTAGCTTACCTCATGTGCGCGCTAGTAAGCACCGTGTTCTCCTCTTCTGCTAGTCTAAGTGTTCGTGCAGCAAGAAGTCGCGTCATCGTTTGTACGAAATGCTCGGATTGAGCAATTCCTGCCATCTCTCGACTGGCTGCTTCATCTTGGCCAGCGCGAAGATGACAAAGCACTTGCTAAATGGATAGTTACGATGGCAAATGATTAAGAATGCCTCTTTATCTGTCCCCTCCATCGATACTGACAAGGTTAAGGGAACGAGTCCATCCTCATTCACAACGTACTATCACGCTAGAAAACAACACATGATAATGGACGTACCGTTGTCTGAATGGTATCCACAGTCAAGTTCCATTCACAAGATAAAATCCTTGCCAGCCTACGATCTGAGTCAGATCCCTGTTCTGCTACCTAGAACGGTAATAGCTTATTGCCTGCATCTGCAACATCTAATGAACTGAATACAAACCTTCTCCAGGAATTGGTTTCTTCGCTCCATAACAGCATCGTCGACTTTGTCTAACGGTATTAATGGATGAGAATCCAACGGATGGAAAAATGCCCGTTGACCAATAGGACAGAAAAGTATCCGTAATATGTGAACGCGGAGTCCGGATGACAACTAAATTAAAAACTTCTAGTAAAAGTAGTAATGTCCCATAGGTTACTGTCAACTCACTTGAACGGCAGCTGCTACAGCAAGGTGATAATGATGAAGGACAAGGTGGTAGTTGACGAGTGACTGCCTATTTGCAAGCTCTACCAAAGAGTCACGTGAAGAAATCGTTGCATGAAGAGATGAAGGAGGATGCGATTGTGCTATCTGAATTGCGCAGTTCATAGATTATTCTCAAATTAAAAAATGAATAGGCAAAATTACTTCGATGAAATGGTCCTTTTGAACGTGGGATGGGGGCGGCGAATCTCTGACGTCATCCATCAGCATTTTTAATAGCTCGTGACATCGCGACAGAAATTCTGCCTTAACAAGACAAAATATGCTTTAATTCGCAAGTAGATGAGATTCAACCCAAAGGCTAATACTACCAAGAAATTGCCTCAGCACCATGTAACCGACCGCGCTACCAAATATTCTTTGAGAAATATGTAAAGGTTTTGGGTCTTTATGGCCGTGGAGATGACTGTGGATTGCCCATCGCTGACGCTGTCGCCGCTGTTGTCGGCAATCAATCGATATGTATCAAGTCTGTGTTGCCTAATAGCTCGTTTTCTGCGCGGCAAAAATCGGCCAAGATCCGTTTCTAGGAGCTGCACTTAATTTCGGCAAGTTATTTCTCAAACGGTTCAACACCCCTACCCTCTAGGAATTATGTCGTATTGGTGTCACCTTCCCAGCTCCAGAAGGTCTCACTTCGCAGAGAAAAAAAAATGCCAAACATGAGGACATAAAAATGACAGTCTCTGATCTCTTCGGTTCGCAATTTCTCGAGTTACATATCTGCCTTGGGCGCCAGCGGAAAACAAGCAGTGCTCTCCATCAGCCATAGGAGCACCAGCATTTGCCGAAGTTACAGATCGATATTCGATAAAGTTGTGAAAAAGTCGACAAAAAAGCTTTCGCAACAACCTAATTTACGTAGTTTACTATACTTGTTACTATGTTTCAACTCATAACACATATATGAAAAGAAAGACCAATTCACGAATACCCATGCATATACAAAGGTGCCTGCTCTCAGTTAAGTTGGGAAACTCACAATACGTATTTCGGACATCTGAAGCTGCTGTCGTGCCTCCCGCTCCTTTGGAGCACGACCAGTCTTTTCGATCAATAGGATTACTGCTTTGAACCGTTCCATTATAAAATTTTGCCACATCAATGCAATCACTCCATGACGAAGGCGGCAGTCTTCGACAATGCCAAGGTGCCTCAAAGCAAGCTAAAAAGCAACTTCCCGTCATTCTGGATAACTGAAACCAGCGAAGAGCTGAAAAGAGAGTTTAAGTCAAATGATACCTCCATATTATCGAAGTTCGAGATGCTGTCTTTAAACCAGAGACTCATTAACTCCCAGGCGATCTCACAATGGAGTAATGGCAACTTCAAAGAGTACGGCAGAAGTTCACGCAATTCGACTATATTACCAACTGACGTCAGATGGTCTTCCAGTTTTTCAGATGCCCAGTGTTCACGAGCAGCTAAGGATGCTATCTGAAAATGAAAACAGATGATTCTTGGGAGTGTTGCGGAGGAGTGTTTAACTCACTCTTCATCTAGGAATACTAAACAAACCTGTTCGCGGAAAAATGCTCCTGCGCCACTGACTACTTTAGAGTACGGTACTGACTGTCCCAGTTCACCTGCTAGCCAAGCAGCATGCATTGTGAGGATAGTGCAGTCCGCGTGTTCAGACTCTGGATTGACAGCTTCCCAATCGTCGCCTCCTTCAACATGAGCAACAATTACTTGACTATCACAAGACAATGAACGTTTCTCTTCTCAGAAAAGATAAAATAAAATCCCATATACTCCCTCCCTTGGTGAAATACGCTAGAAGACATTCACCAGCCAGGTCATACTACACGTTCTTCTTATTGTCAAAAAGCTGCCTATTTCACTACGGTATAACGAACAAACGTTGTCTGGCAGTTTAGCGCAAACAACCCTTAAAGATACCCTAACCACCTCGAAAACCAAATGCGTAAAAATAAAGGTACCAGACATATTGACATCCTCTTCCAATTCTTTAGTGATCGACTCGTTCTTTGTTGATTGCTTTCTTCCAACAATGCAGCAGGCAGAATACAGCAGAAGAGCACGACTCAAATTGCGGCTTCAAAAAATTCAATAACACTATCGGCTGCATCGAGGAAACCGTCTCCATACACTAGCGATGTAGGCTTACCATTCAAGAGCTGTTTTCTCACACTTATCCAGGGTTCCAGGTAATAGCCGCTCGAATTCCGTTAGCATTTCGCATAGCTTCATGAAACCCAAACAACCAACTTGAGCTGGAGATTTCGTGAGAACAAAAGTGAGGAGGTCGGGGAAGCTGCTCTAAAACAGGCAATTGTGTAGCTGGTAGGTGAAAAAAAAAACGGAAATTCCTTCTGGAATACACCTCTCATGCCACTGGGTTTTTTAATTTATTTTGTAAAGTAATTTTCAAAATTCGGCGACCCATTCTCAGGGGGGGGGCTGCGTTCGCCACTGATATTTACATATTTTATTTGTATTTATAGAGGAGGATATCTATGTTAAATCAATTTTATAACTTTATATTTCATTAACAATTTGTATTTTTCATTTTTCGGACTCACCATTGCGAATGGAAGCTCGGGGAGAACAGTATCGAAAAGCTCTTCTACATCAAGCTGTCCTAGTAACACAGGACCAAACACGAATTCTCCGAAGCGCAGCACATCAGAATCCGGATAATTTCTTTAAAAATGTTATACATATAGAACTGGCGTTGACCAATGGGAAGCATCAGAAGTACTAGTTCCACAAAAATCAAATCGAAAAATATAGCAGACCTCTCCCAGAGAGCCGAGTTTGTTGATCTGCAGTCGATAAAAGACAGGAATTCGCCAGGTTTCATGTGCTGAGAATCAATGCTGCAAAAAATTATCCACATACGAGGAAAATACCAATAATACTGATTGATGCTTAGTGGATAAACATTTTCGTCCAACTGATGCTGGAGCACAGAGACCTCAGGGAAAAAAAAAACGAGCACAAGCTGACGTAAAAAATCGTCGCCCCTCTCCAACTAAGGTATACAAGAAATTCAGAAGAAATATCAGAATGAATCACCTCTCTCCATTCAAGCAGTGTCTACGAATCACTTCTTGTATTTGCTCGTTGAAGTGAGACTCTAGTGAATCGCTATGCTTTCGCTCGCGTCTGTGGTATCCAGCGAGCCTGCTGAAGACTCCAAGAAGCCGCCGCAGCATGCAGAGAAGGTCTTCTAATGGACCAGCTCCACCATCAGACTAAATCGCTCTTTATGATGTGAAACAAAAAACCGGCAATCTTCCGCAATTCGCATAAAAATATGAAAACCAGAAAGCAAAGCATATATGAGTACCTTCCCAATTTTATCCAGCATTGAC
The DNA here is from genome assembly GCA_000688135.1 of Ancylostoma ceylanicum. NCBI lineage: Eukaryota > Metazoa > Nematoda > Chromadorea > Rhabditida > Ancylostomatidae > Ancylostoma > Ancylostoma ceylanicum. The sequence goes on from JARK01001533.1 coordinate 368,793, forward strand.
TGTAAAGAAGACGGGTCGTTCACGAAAGGCAGAATCATAAGCAGCAATTCACGCTTGGATTTTTGTAATCGAAGTGAAGAGAACAACGGCATAATGGAGTTGATATCAGATGAAGGCGAAAACTGTAAAGTAGCATGATTCAACAATAATAAAGGGTTTCAGTATCGAGCTGTCGTGAAGCCTCATGTATAAGTATCTTCTGTTATCAGTGTTCGATGAGAGCTTCTTAGTTAGTAGTTTTATTCCAGTAAGCTTTCGGCGCTTAGCGCCTTCCTCAGACCTCAAAATACACATACAATATGCAAAGCAAAGCATGTTAACAATCGTTTACGTGCAAGACCAACCGAGTGTAAAGGAACGAGGAGCAAATGTGAACGTATAACAGTTATCTACACTGTGGATAAGATCAGATAGTGTAGATAACTGTTATACGTTCACATTTGCTCCTCGTTCCTTTACACTCGGTTGGTCTTACACGTAAACGATTGTTAACATGTTTTGCTTTGCATATTGTATGTGTATTTTGAGGTCTGAGGAAGGCGCTAAGCGCCGAAAGCTTACTGGAATAAAACTACTAACTAAGAAGCTCTCATCGAACACTGATAACAGAAGATAATAATAAAGGGGATAAAATTACAGATAAAATATCGACCTTTGAAAGTAGAATTTGATCATGTTGATCTTGCGACGTAACGCGCAACATAGAAAGATGGAATGGTACCGTTAAACGACAAAACTTGCCCTGAAATAGTTGAAAGATTCAAATGATAATTTCATTGAATTGTGAAGTATTAATAGTAGTAACAAAATCTAAAGCACCTGACTATCAACAAAGAAAGCATCGCGCTCGTACAGCAAACTGTGAGATCCACAAAGAACAGTTGCAGTTCCACCATCCAGCAGTACACCAGCTGCATCCACATGGACAGCACCAACCCTTACGCCGCTCTAGAAACCAGAAAACTTCACTTCTTATCTATTAGATCTCTAGTATTCTAGTAAACCTTTTGAAGCTAATATCCCTTACCTGTACACTCCACACTTCAAGCAAGGCTCGGCGAGGAGCGAAAATTGCTAGGAAAAGAGCAGACTGATTGTTGTTCACCGATGTGACCCATGCTACTGTAGCATCCCTATAGCCCTTCCAAATACGGATAATCTGGCGATTAAGAACCTGAAAAGATGCACAATTTAGGTGAAAAATCCGTAGAAATTATTCAATAATTAAATCCATGATTTTTTCATTAACTATCAAGAGCAAATGGAACTGGTTAGTGAAATCAACTAGAGAGCCTCTGCTCGAACTCTCAAAAATTGTTGAGCAGTTGTTGCCACAAAACTGAACGGCCACTAACAACCTCACCCAAGTACAGAGTCGGTCAATCATCGCTGCATCACAGAATACCGCCCGTCGCCTCAGCCGCGCCGCATCATCTATGCGTGGGTATAGGTGCTGCGGCGCAGGAGAGCAGAAAGGCGGCATTCTGTGATGCAAAGATGACTGACCGCCACTGTAGCTCCCATGGCTATAAAAATCAAAGTGATACAAATGTGCCAACTAATGAACGAATTAATGAAAAATTCAAAGTTTTTCTTTTCGCCCTGTTGATTTTCTGAAAACTTGGTTAAGCAGTGAAATGTTCACTAGAACTGATACCATGCTGCAAAAAAAAAACATGCAAAAGTCCAGAAATATTGGGGGACTCCACTGATCGAGATCTGCAGGATTTGCCACACCGATTGTCTCCCCCTTCACACATTTCATTGTTAGCGCCGTCCTCACTCCACTTCAATTTTTCTAGTGTAGGGTGAACGTCGCCGCTACCGCCGAAGTTGGCAACAGGCCATCGCTAACTTTGGCGACCGGCCATCGCCATTTCCAGCGACGGCGATGCAGGGAATATAGCGCCAAAATAACCTGCCCAAAAAGCTTGTGAGGCACATGGAAGCGAACCTCGACCAGAAGCGTTCTGTATATAAGAGCAAAATTAGATTAATAAAACATTTCTTTTCTGGAACCAACAAAACTTCTTCTCCCGAAGATTAAAAGAATAGAAGCAAACGAAAACTAAACCCACATCAATCAGCACCACTCTAGCCACGTGATCAACAATAGCAACGAGGCCTCGCTGTGCTTCCAACGCGACCTCGACTGCAAGACGAGAATCTCCGAGGACACCGCGGGTGGTAACAACATGGGACTCTTGAGCAACAGGCGTCTTCTTTCGTGGAGCGGAAGAGATGCCTAGCATGTCACGAAAGCCAAAATGGGGGACAAACTAAAACAGGAATTGAATAGCACACTATTGAATAATCAACTCCACTTGTTTGCAAGGAAAACCCACCGATTTGCCGTATTTAATAGCCTCAGACCATATCTTCTTGCGATCAGCATCGGTTGTCCATGCAAAAGTGGAGAAAATTCTGTCAGATGTGTACAGATACATAGAATACAGAGGAGGTGCAGCGCTGCTTATCGCTTCCTGGGAAAATTAAGACTTCGGAGAAAGAATTCCTGGGTTTGGGTAAAAAAGAGAAATTAATGCTGACACCTTCGTTAACCGAGGCATAACCTTCAGCCAAAACCGAACCTACATTATAAGAAACTATCGAAGCAGTAGAGTACTGCTCAAACACCGATTGCTTGTGGACTCCAGTGAACAGAACATGACGCAAACCCTTCGTTCTAAAAATTGAATTTTGCATCGCAAATGGTAAATGTTGTTACTGCTTGCCAGGACGATGTGATTAATGAAAAAAAATTAAATGAGAAAAACATGTCAAAAGAAAGGGAACATCGACACAAGCTTTTCTTACCCTTTCTCAGGTTTTAACCGATCCACGTCCATTTCTAACGTTTTTGACAGTTGCTCGGCGGTTTTCTCACCTTTGGCGATCTTAAGCACAGAAATTGTGGAGTAAAACTTTAATTCGAAGCTGAAAAATTTACCGTTGCTTTCGCCTTAAGAAGGGTTGAATGAAGACCAATAGGGTCCACTGCGAAGAAATCTTTAGCGGTAACTACAGTGAGCTGCTGGCTATCTTCCGTTTGTTCAAATGATATCCACAAAATATCGCTTTCCGAAAACTGTTCAAAGAATAACAATGTTCCTGAACGACCAACATCATGAGTGTCTGATATTCATGGGAAAAATAACGACAATGAAGTGAGAATGTTGCAGAGCCACTGACCATTTTCGGTAAAGAAAACCACATGACCATTGGACATTCCTAACGCAACTATGAGACAGTCCAAGGGTTCAGAAGTTCTGTGAGTGCCAAGACCAAACAGACAGCCGCACATTATAGTGTCCTGTAAACGACGGTAAATAGTTCATTATCCAATCAGATAGTGCGAAAACAAAAGATGAGTTGAAGCTACCCAGTTATTACCATTATCCACACCTCAGTGGCAGACTCACAGGAAGCGCCCCGCTCTGATTCCGCCAGTGGGGTATGGGTAACGATGTTACTCTTAAGAGATCAGCAAATATTACCATCTTCACATACCTCTTCTGCAAATCCTAGTTGATAATCCAACTCTTTCATACAGCGAATTTCAAACTGCTTCTCATTCAACGTAGACCTGAAAACAAACCAAGAAATATGCGTTCGGAAGTAACCAAGGTTGAGCTGTGTATATAAGGCAAATTGGGTAGGTGACAGTATGACCTAATGAGAAGGACAATAACGAATCAGAAGTACGCGCAAAACTTGTAAGCAACTGCCTTGATGTGATTTCGTGAATTAGCACCATCAATGAAGCAATCGAATCTCACCCCTTCGGGCACTATTCCATTTTCACTGACCCAAATTTCCTTGAGACAATTTTTTGGCTGAAATTTTGCATGGGGGAGGTATTTGAGGTGCTGAACATGAATATCGTATCCACTGCGCACAGTAACCCTATTCTTGCCCATCTCGGAAAGCACAGAAACAGATAAGGGCAATTTATAAGAGCAGTTTATACTAGTCAACCGCACGCTTCTATGTGCAGAAGATCTTCCATGAAGAGCGGTCAACGCCGCATGTATGTATAGTCTGTTTCACACGCGACGATAGTTGAGTATTCGTGCACAGTGTCTGTTTTTCTCTGCACCCTCTACAATCTCTCCGCACTTTCCCACGTTCTTCTTCTCTGCGGCGTTTCCCTAACTATCTTCCCCGTTGGAACAGACCATACAATTTCAATGAAAAGGACGCGCGGCCACCGCTAGGCGTGAACGCGTGCGTCGTAAACGCACGCACCTAGTATAAACTGTCCTATAAGGGTTGATGAGGGAGGCATGAAAAAAAAAAAAAACCGCTTTGATATTTGAGAGATAATATGACTCACCTAGTCAAAAGCACAAATCTCTGACGATTTAAAAGCAACATATAATCTAGCGAATTATAGGTGACCACAAAACATTGGGAAAGCCAACCCAGCGGTGCAGCATTAACATCTTCGGAAGAAGGGTTCAGCGGCTCCTGAACACAACAGAAAAGAATGTATGACCACGCATGACCATTTAGGAAACAAATAGGCAGCAAATAACTGTTTTCTTTGGTGAATAAATAAAGTAAATAAATAAAATAACCTCCTCTGCGGCAGGGAAATCCCAGTCACGAACGCCTGCAGGCTTTTCCGTGTCCCTGGAGTCTTCCTCATCACTGCTGGTGCTGACGCTCCTTTTCACAAAGCTACCTGAAAAGGCTAATCCTGTGAACAAAAAAAAAACAGTCATCAAGAGAAGCAGTCTCCAAAACAGTTGATACTCACGTGACTCCTGACTATTTCCACCTAACAAGTAGTCCTTAACTTTCGTCGCTAATTCCTTCTCTATGAAGAGGTTCTCCTCAAGAGTGAAAGAAACTGCCATACAGAAACAATACTATGGTAGCAGGAAAGGTTTGGAATCACCACGACTTCAATTTCTCCTGGAGATTTCCCGAATGTGCTTGGAAAACCTGAAGTGATTGAAATTCCAAAAAAAAAGGATAGATGATAAGTCCAATGGGCAAGGAGTATAAAACGTGTTATGTACGCAAAAAAAAAACAACACAACAAGCTAAAAATAGAAATGAGGCACTATTTATCCGCAGAGCAGCCATAATTTGCAATGGAGCGCGAAGTGACACATCAAGCTAAAGGGATGCAATCTTCATAGTCCTTCTAAAATTAAAATTCCCTGCACATATGGCTATCTGTTGTCATCACTGCTGAACACAACACAGCTGGTGATGGTCAAGTTCGAGAAGTTCAAATCGCAAAATACCTATAAATTCTGAGAACCGCGGTGAACATAAGTTCGCAACAAGTTTCCGCCTTTAGAGCGTCAGAGGCAGCACTCATGCGAATTTCCGCTCCTGGAGTAAGTTGTTTACTGCGTAATCGGTTGCTAGAGAATCACAACAGTATCTAGGTTGTCAAGAATTGCCACCTACAGTGAACTCCAAACGGCCGTAGACAAGCGGTGGGACCGCGGCGCGGCGTACTTTTGCAGAGACACCAGAGCCACCGTGCACAGCCCCTGTGTCTCTGCCCAAGAACGCCGCACCGCGGTCGCACCGCTTGTCTACTGCCGTTTGGACTTCACTGTAGGTGCGGGGATATTGCCGTCGACACTGACGTCATTGTTCCGTTTTTGGCTTCCGTGTCAATTCCGACAACTCCATTGGTCCTGTGAATAGAAGAGAAAATAGAGTCACGTGCATACGGCGCGTAGTCTAGCGCAGTGTAGTGTATGGAATGCGTACCATTCACAGGGTTTCAGGGTTACGTGCCGGGACACGCGCACCCTCTATCAGCGAAACACTCGTCCAGGCTTTCGGTGCACGTGAAACAACGCCTTCAATTCCTGCTTTAGGCGCGTTTTACGCTATCTCGTAGATGACTATGAGTTCACCGTTCCAAAAAACCACGAAATTCAGCGAAACCTCCAGCACAAAAATTCCCGTAGGTGCTTCCTTTAAAACCCGGAATGTGGCAAAATCGCGACGCGAAGGTTTCCGTGAGTGTTGCCTTTAAGCAAGTTTAGTGCTCCTCCATGCCGTTGTTTCTATCAAGCAGGTCATTGGTTGGTATACTAAAGATAACTAGAGATGAGGACGTGGAATTCCGGCAAGCGTCGCTGTGAAGCATGCCATATCCCTTTCATAGATCACATTTATCAGAGTTGAAAGTGCAGAGCATGAATTTTCATGACAATTTTGTAAAAGTTTCATAAGTTCTTCAGAGGCAGTCTTCTTGTGCGGATCATTCGTTAACTACAAAATACTATTTCACCCATGTTCATGGAACTTCAACGAAAAAGGCATTGAAGAAGGCTGAGAGGAGGAGGGGGGGGGGGGNAGCGTCGCGGGCACCCGTACGGCTTTTGCTACAGGACAATACAATCTAGGAGTCACTGGGAGGAGAAGCTGCTGGGGTATCTACTCGACGTATCACGCTGTTCATACTGCGTTTGGGATATGGCATGCTTCACAGCGACGCTGTCGCTGCGACCGTTCACCACAAAAGTTCTCGTGCAACTGATCCTACACCAACATGTTATCCAAAGCAAATTGTGTGATAAGACATGAGAACGTGTAACACTTTGTTACATATCATCATTTTCGTGGTGAACGGTCGCAGCGACAGCGTCGCTGTGAAGCATGCCATATCCCTTTCATAGATCACATTTATCAGAGTTGAAAGTGCAGAGCATGAATTTTCATGACAATTTTGTAAAAGTTTCATAAGTTCTTCAGAGGCAGTCTTCTTGTGCGGATCATTCGTTAACTACAAAATACTATTTCACCCATGTTCATGGAACTTCAACGAAAAAGGCATTGAAGAAGGCTGAGAGGAGGAGGGGGGGGGGGGGATAACGCTTGCTCTGATCTCTCGCGGCACTCATTTTTCACAGAATTCTCTTTGAATTTTTTGTACTTTCGAATATGAAATAGAAGTTGACTTGCGAATGGTATTTGCGGTCTACTGGGTTAGAAATGCGCGTTTTCGTGTAAAACGGAAATTTTTATCTTAAAAATATTAGGGTGTAAAACTATGGATGCGCGTTTTTGCGGGGAACGAAATTTATTCCAAGAAACCATAGCAGAGCTCCCCAACCAAAATCGTGTGCATAGTTGATCTCAACTACCCTTCATCGTCCTTCATGCAGGATAAGAGGTTCCTTCTTCAAGAAGTCAGTGCGCTGAGAATCGCAACAAACGCTTACCCGAATCCCCACTTTTTTCGCGGTTTTTGCATTTTTTTCTTTCTGAGGAATGCTTCCTGGACAGAAATATGGTGGGGTCTGAAAACGGGAAGTCTTAGCTACCTGGCGGCTGAGACAGGGTTTCCCATCTTATTTCTCCAGTTTTTTGTTGGGCATTTTTCGTCGCCTTTGGATGAGCCTGTTTGTAAAAAATTTCTAATAGTCGTTGGTTTGAGCAGATGTCGGTGAAGTGGCCGACCTACATGACCCTATTGTTGTGGGCAGAGCTCTCCCGTAACTGTCTGCATAAAATTTGGTCTCTCTGATTAAACCACTAATTTCATATCTTACCGTGAAGACAACCTCTTCTTCGGTACGTGGGTAAGCATGTTTGGAGCCTTATGGCGTTGCTCTCTTTTGCTGCCCCGCAGCCGTTTTTTGCAAGTTCTTTCGCGATATGCCCCTCTCTTAATAGGTACTAAACTTGGTTTGAGAAACTTCTTATTCAAGGTAGTACATAGAAAAATTCGTTCAATGGCGGTTTCCACCACAACTGCGCAACTCCAGTTGGGAGCCTTTCAAATTTTTCTAAAAATTAAAAATTGAGAATTGCCAGACGAGTTACATACCAGTGAATGCGCAAGGAATTGCTCTTCAAGATAATTTAAATTACTGAGCATATGCCTCCAATAGTACTCCGATAGAGATGGAAAAGTGTGCGCGCATTTATAGTTTTACACCCTAATACTAGCAGAACACATCCGATATGAAATACATCAGAACTTGATGTGAATGAGCCTCGTTTAATTAGAGGAACTGCAGGCTGTACCAGTAGATTTGGCCACATCAAAGGTTAGCACTCAAAACTTTCGCTTTAATTTTTCCGCTAGCTGTAACTTTTCAAGCTAAGTTCTCGATGGAAAAACGATTGAGTTCCTTCCCTATTCCGCAATATACTAAAGAATGAATTTTTACTGAACGAAAGTCTACCACAGCGATTACTGCGGTACATTTATTCTCGTGGATTGATTAATTTTCAAAGGAGAAAAGAACAATCTCTCCCCCGGAGGATTTTTTTCTCGATATCTGCCACCGAGAATTATCCTGGGATTCACTGGAAAATAAAAAAAAGAACAAAAGAAAGCATTCAGAAGATAAAAAGAGATATAATGCTCTGAACGATCTATGATCTCATCCATTTCCACTTCGTACTGTCATTGAACATTCGATTTCGAATAGGTCGACAAATTGAAAAGTTCAAGAAAGGGGGGGGGGGCTACACCTTCGGGTGAACGAAAATAAGGGCTGCGATGATATTGGATACGGACCCTGGAATGGGGCGTGTTCGTGCTCAGCTAATGTGATGTGCCCTCTATGGAGCTTATGGAGCCCGAACTTATTCTCAAACTTCGCAAATACAGAGGTGAGCTATGGTTTGTTGGAGATCGTATCGTACTGGTCGTCACTCTATGTCGCTTGTTAGTGGATCTGAAGCTTAAAACCCGCGAATCCTACACACGGACCCAAATTTCTGTATGGGCGTTGCTGGAATTTTCTCTTCATGTACAACGCCCACAAAGTTTCTTCACACATGTAAGCAGCACATCTCGACAGTCTTCAGAAGAGGCGAAGGTGCTGTACTTTACGACCACACCCGGGACTGTTCCAGCACAAGTGCGCCCGGCCGGCCGGCTCTCAGAGTGGTGGCGCGGACTCGTCATTTTTGCGTGTCTCGGCGTTGTTGACTCGGGGCGGCGCTTCGTGATCCCTCATAGCTTCCCAGCGGCGAGTTTACTCTCACCTCCACACATACACTATCAGCTCAGGAATGATCGACTCGGGTCCCTAACAGGTAAAGTTCCACGAAGAGGATCCCCTGGTACCGTAACGTGGTCTCCTGATTCAGATGCTCACGCTCCTAATTCTCTGCATTTGTTCGGCCGCTGCAACTCTCCACAGCTGCCCACATCCCAACGTTCCCGAGAACGGCCACATTGTCTTCGACGGACCAAGTCCCTATGCACCGTTCACTCCGAATACCGTGGCCAAATATAGGTATGGCGAGGGACAGTGGCCTATTTTTGGATCATTTCCTGTTGACTTCTATTTGTGGGCTATAACTCTCAAAACTACGCGATTCCAGCTGTGCTCCTGGATTCGACAAAGTCGGAGGCACTGATGAGAGGATATGTAGCCCGTCCGGTTCGTGGAGTGGAGAGGCGCCAGTGTGCGCCATCGACGTAGCCGCAGGGAAACCGGCAGTGCAGGCCAGTTCCTACCCTATTGTTTTTTTTTTCAATTTCATCTTCATCTTTTTCTTTCATCCCAGACCTATATTTTCAAGGAAAAAGGGTTCATAAGTTCAATAAAGCCGTTCCATTTCAGTCATCCGGAAATTCAGCGTCATCTGTTTCTCGAGGACTCTGCACAATTTCAGACAATATACAAGGCTCGTGGTGGTGCGTTCATCTGTCGCATTATTTATACCATTTGCCTGGACCCGCCCGCACGCGACGCACCTTCCGCGTCATATTTCTCTGATTGTCTGCGTATCCGTACATTCCATCGATATCACCGTTCTCTTTTTCGAGCCCTATCCTGTGATATGAAGCATAGTTACGAATAATGTAAAAATGAAGAAGTTAGGGACAACTTAGGAGGCCCAAACAGGAGCAGTACATCTCCGGATGGATTTTTTTTCTGAATTTTCGAATGGCTGAATCGGCGTCTAAGTCCTCAGATAAATTCAGCAAATCATTAGGTTTTTAAGTGGGCCGAAATGCAGTGCGGAGCGTGCAAACAGGTAAATTCCACTGAAATCTCATGTATAATAGCTCATTTTACAAACATTTTTCGCTCAATATGTGACTTCTGAAACCATTCTCTTTCATTTTTTTATTCCGGTAGGTCCATGGGGTTGCCAAGAGAAGGGATTTCATTGAAAATCTTCTGTAGTCTCGAGAAACTGAGTCTATCTCGACCGTTGGTCACTGTAGCTGAGAAGCGGCGCGGCAAGGCCCGCTATTGGTGGATTCAGTAAACTTGTCGATTGCCCATCAAATTTGCCAATCGCAAAGTACGGGTGCCCTGCCCCTTCTCGAGCTTGGGTGCACGATTGAGATTACCCAGGGTAAATGTGTTGACGCTTGACCATTGGTAAAATTGTGTGGTACTGGCACATCAACCCTGGGTAACCTCAGTTATGCATGAGGCTCCAGATGGAACACAAACTTCACGCTTTGAAATTTCGCTTTACGTTTTTTGTGTTGTATTTCTTTTAATCACGGTAAAAAATTGTGAGAAAATCCTAGAAAAATGTGACATGTCCGGGTATAATGAGGTTTGCAGGACGTACTCACTAGAAAGTTCGCTAGAGTAGGTTCTTCCAAAGTAGTTTCTCATATGCGCCTTTTTTAACCATGCCACTGCCTGTAGGAGTTTCAGCTCATTCACAGAAAGTATGCCCTCACACTAATATGTTGATCGAATTATGTCTCAGATACATTCAATATACGAATATTCGATCTCTAACAAATCGACAAATTGAAATGTTGAGAAAACGGAGAGCCCTACACCTTTGGATGGAGGAAAAAAAAAACGGCTGTGAAGCTTTGTGTTTTTGAAACGCTCGATTTTTCACATAGATCTTCGAACTGTTATTCATAAATTCATTCGATTTTCATAGAAGTTCAGTTTGCCACACCAGGTTGTTAAGGTGGAATGTTTGTTGTGACCTTACGTTTCGACAAGAACCGTCTTCCGTCTTATTCGATTCTCGATTCGATTATTCGATTCTCTTTCGACAAGAACCGTCTTATTCGATTTTCATTCGGTCAACACCGTACTCCACATATTCCACTTCGCTACCATGGAACAAAACTGGAACGTCTCTGACGTCAACACTTCTAACGAACCGAAAAGTGGTTTCACGTAGAATTTGATAGCTTGCGTCCAGCGCGACGACACCGGAACTTCCGGTGGGTGACAGCGGTTTTTTGGAGGGTTCCGCAAGAGATTAGGCGCACGGACGAATAAACAAATGAAGGACACACTGTGTGTGCAGGAAGTGGATTCGTAGCAGACAAGTGGGTCGTTTCGCTATCTTCTTACTTGTAGTTCCGTGACAAAAGTGCAGTTTACACAATCAAATTTTTTTTCGAATCAGCAAGATATCTTGGTTTTGCTTCTCGATTAGACTCAAAGTGTAAATTGCGAGCATTTGTGACTAGCTATTTATTTTTGTTTTCTTAGTACAACTTGTACAGGGCACCATAGGCGGAGGGTGGGGCTCGGGTGCCCCGGCGATCATTGACCAGCAAAATTTTCAGGATTACCACGTGAGTGAAGAAATTTAGAATAAGCTTATTTTTAACTGCTTCTTTCATGATCGTTGTTAAGTTTTCATGTCTAGTATTTTTTTTTTTGGAATAGCCTCGCCTTTTTGAATTCCGGCGCGGCAGCGCCCATAAATGCGCCGCTGGACACCAATTGCCGTATACGGAATGGGCAAAAATGGGCGTGACAGAAAAGGGACAGAAAAGTGGTGCCTCTACGGAAAAATAAATTCTCACAGATGAAAATTTCCAGAACTGAATTCTATCATTGATGATAATTATTATACTAATAATCAACTCATGGAAGACATCTGGAGGGAGCGGAACTCAGCAGCCTTATATTGGAATTGATATCCACTAGTCAGAATGAAGTTGTAAGCCGCAAAAGGCGCAAACCACTCTCATTTCTCACCTCATTCTCTGGATCCCTTGTACAGTAATAAATCCTTCCACCGAACCACCACCTTTGTTGTGTATTCGAACAGAATAAGGCCAAGAGTTTCAGGAGTTTACAACATGAAAGACATATAACTAGTAGATTGGAAGGGTGCAATCAATAAGTTTCAGAACTATTCTATAAAATAATTTCTTAAAATCTTCCGGCTGATCATCCAGAAAGTGGGGGAGAGGCAGTCACGCCTATGGTGGGTGAATACACACACTGGATTAATTGGTTGTGTGCTGCAAATTGTCAGTCCTGTTCTTTCTGGATTGCTTTTGATGGCACAGATGACATTTTAAAACTCTCCATAAAGTTACTGTAAGAAACCACACTCTAGTAAATAATGTTGGACTTTTCTTCCTTCATTCTTATCTTTTACTTTCTCAGAAGTGCAAATGTATGCATATTTCCAGGCAGGAGTAGAACAGCGGCGGCTTATACTATTTTTTTTACTAATTTCCTAGCGCTTATTCATTGCTTAGGCGTTATCCCCTAGAAAAAGCTCAACTTATTTTATGCATAGTCTTCTCATTTATTTATTTATTTTATTTATTTATACAGATAGATTTGTTTTCTGAAGATTGGTAGGAGTCCTCACCTCGTTTGCTTTCAGGGAAGTCGATTTACTCGGCTCGTACGAAGTTCATGGAGTGTCCATTCGACTTGGGAAGCAATCATCCCACATACTGAACATCTACCTGATCCAACAAAATGGTGAACTACGGGTTTGTCTACTATTACCTAATTAAATACGATTTCATACTACTCATCCAACTACCTGGCGATTCAGGCCTCATTGTTGTCCGTTCTTCCTTATCCTCCTTGATTTCCTAATAATATGATCACTAGAATCCATTCGAGCTTTGCATGTATATCTGGCGCCGTATGTATCATTGGAATTGCCCAGGATAAACGTCAATACCACAAAAAAGTTACACATCGCTAGTACGGCCGTCAACTCCTTTACCCGGGGTAATCTCAAAAATGCATCCAGACCCTGCAGAGAAACATTTATGGAAGTTGGTTTTGGTCACCACAGTTGTTTTCCGCGCTCAAATTTCCCGATCTGGCTCCAGATGAGTGAATTCCTATCTACTAACACTGATATGACCTCTAAAATGTAGACAGCGGTCACAGAGCATCCATGATGAATTCTAATGATCGGCAGCACTGTCAAGGTTTTAAAAGTCGGTATATTTCAACAATTCATTTTTTTTTCTGTCCGACCTTCAATTTCACAACGGCTCACTTCTCAGGCATTGCAAGTGGTTTCATTCACTTTTGTCTCATTTTCTGCGCTTCTTCACCTGTGTTTTTGAACGGCGCTGTTTTCTGCACTATTTGTGGTGTAAGTAAATAAATGAGTAAGTAAATGCTCTGAAGTTCTTTCCACAGTCCATCAGCTTTAAACGAAGAAAATTGGACGTGTGACGATCCCAGTGGGAGTTTTACTGCGGATCGATGTTGAACCAGTACAGCCGCTAACCTTCATTTCCCCCAAATTCGTAGGTTTTGGATTGCGTCACTCTCTATTGCGCGTACAATTCCGGTTTGGGATTGCTGGGAGTGTTTTATATAAAATAAACATAGTTGTTCGATCGAAGGATGGTTCGATGAGCAAGTCTGGAAGTGCTTGATTGCGTTCCACTTTTAGAACTGTTCTGTGCCCTTTTCTTTTTATTCTCGTTCGACTTAATCATGACGCAGATGTCTGTTAAATTATTTCGTACTCTTTAATCTAATCCTTCAATTCTTGTGGTTGCTCATTCCTTCAAAAGAAATCAATGAAAACCAAAAAGAAATGCATGTGATTGATTTCGAACTCATTTCCGGAACTTCATGTAAATGAAAGAGCTAAAGAATCCATTTCTTCGTAGAATTGAAACATTCATTCTGAATATTTTTCTGTCCCTCCGGTGCCAATAGCAAGAATTCTAATGTTAACTGTAAATCGTGAGGCATTACCTCTTGGTTATGACCCTTACTTCGAATTTCTCGTTCATTGCGGGCGCACTTCGCAACTGTGCCATGTCTGTCTATCCTGGGCAAGTCAGGTCCACATTCTCCCATTTTGTTCCCATAGTGGAACTATCCATCGCACGTGGTGGTCTCCCACTTGGACGTTTTGTTCTTCCTGGAGACAAATGCAAAACTCGCACTGCCCAGCGATTGTCCTTCATTGTGGCGACGTGTCCTGTCTATTCTCTTTTCCTCTTCTAGAGCAACTTGACGAAATCGCGGAACTTTCTCTTACTCCTTCATTTTTTTTTTGTGCTGCATCTTGCCTATTCCCAATATGCACCTTTCCACCACCCTATGCGTTACTTGCAGACATCGTTCTTCTGCTGTCATGTTCCAGGTTTCGCATCCGTAGAGTAATGAGGGCAACACGTTGTTGTGGAATAATCTACTCTTAGTTATGTTCTTGTTTTCGAGAAGAACATTGTATCTAGAGAATGCAGTCCAGTCAGCTTTTCTTTGCCTCTGAAGCTCCATTCGTAGATCATTGCCACCTAATTTTTCCATAAACAACTTATGCACCATGTTTATACGTATGATAGCTTATCTAGCAGTAAGGCAGCTGTCTCGGCAGTTTTCTAGAAATGCATTCGGTCTCTCCAAATGCCACCGAAACAGGAGATATGGAGCATCATACCTGGAGAGGGCGGCGTGATCAAGCTCCTTGATTGGTCAATTCATGCAAACGGCAAATCGTAAAGCTTGTCGCGCAGGCTTTTCCAGATGAAGTGGCCAGGAATCAAGAAAGTGTCATTAATATAATTACTTTTATTATCATTTAAACGGTAAGTGTTTGAAAGTTCAACAGTAAGGCAAATAGTGGATAGTGGAACGTAAGCGGCAATAAGCGACAATACATTAGGAAAAGGTAATGGAAAAATTTTGTGGTTTAAAATCGGTGGTGTTTGCGCATAATGTAATCACTAAGTGATATGCAGATGCAACAGTACGCCAAAAGTTTCAACGTTTCACTTTTATCCTGAGAACTCCTTGTGATCCGAGATTATGGCATGACATTGTTCATTCGTCGGTGAAAGACAAGAATATCTCATGATTGTTGGTTCAAACACACGTCCTCTTTCACAGACTTCATGTGAATTGTCTTCATCCATCTATTGGACTAATTTTTTCTTACTTTGCTGAATAATTTCCACAAAATACTGCAACTGATCGCCACAAAATTCTTGATGGCATAGAAATGGACTGTTGTTCATTACAAACTTTCCAGCAATGCGACATCTCCGCCTACTCGTTCGTTGAGAACGCCACCGTGTTCGTGATCTGTGAGCTGGACCGCGTGGACAAAGTCCGAGTTGTGGCCGAGTCAAGGCTGCACTTGTGCGAGGCGAGAGTGTTCGCCACCAATGCAGGTGAGATCTTTTTGCTTTCTGGACGCTTTTCCACACCTCTCAGGAGATTTCACTGATTGCTTAACGCTACCAAGTCGTCACTGCCGACAACAGTTCACGTTTCTAAGAAAGTCGACGTGGAGACAACAGCCAAGGGTGTAGGCGTCTGCAGCGTCTTTTTGTCCGCTCGAGAGCTGCGCGCTTGTTTCATCGTCGGCAAAAACGCTGAGGGTCAGCCGACATTTGGCCGATGTTTGCGCAAGAGTTCGCACGCTTCACTTCTCCACCGATGTCAGGCTCGCAGCTCAGAGGGATCGTTTGCACCCTCACATATACAAACACCTAGCGACAAATAGAATTCACGACTCGACACCTGCTTTTAATCAGCGTCAAACGACGCCGGATTAGTGGCACGTGGTCTTCGTTCCGCAGAACACGCGGTGCGGTCGTTCGTGGCGGTGGACTATTGTTCTAGGTGGAGAACAACGAACAACGCATCTGAATTTTGACTTTAGTGGGGCTAACAGGGGTTGGTACCGGGATCAATGGGAGGTTTTGCCTCCCTGGTCAACGAAAAATGCCCTTGGAGTTCAGATATATTGGTAGATGACAGACTTTCTGTAGAGGTTTTGGAAAGCCCTCAGTGCGAGAACATGTGCTGATTATTTTTGAGGTTGTCCCTTGGCGAAGCTCGTTCTAAAGAATTGTGCAAATTGCAAACTGTTACAACGTTTTTTCATATACAGTGAACTCCGAACGGCCGTTGACAAGGGGTGGGACCGCGGCACGTCGTTTTTGGGCAGAGACACGGGGGCTCTGCATGCTGGCTCTGGTTGTCTGCTGCGGCGTGGTCCTCGAGTTCTCTGCTGCTGGCAGAAGCAGACAACCAGAGGCAGAGCCCCTGTGTCTCTGTCCGAGAACGCCGCGTGCGGCCCAGCGCCTCTACGGCCGTTTGGAGTTCGCTGTATGTTACGAGGTCTTTGCTGGTGACATATATGGAAAATCAGAACTAAATTGCGAGGAATATGGAACCAATAAGAAAATAATCCATGCCTACCATAAGTGTAGGGGGAAGGGATGGCGCTCATGGCAAGGAGGGTGAGGGAGCGGTTACCCAACGTTTCAAACCGTGAGAGAATTGATGTTCCGGATACCAACCCAATATGTAGGTCCATCAATCCTGCCAAGACCGTCTCGGTGGAGCTTTTCTATGCTTCTTGCACTAATTTAGCAAAGGCGAGTTAACTCTTAGTTTCCCACGTGTTTCTAGCCATTCCTGAATCATGGAATCATCACTATCACCTCTTTATTTATTTATTTACTTATTTATTTATTTATTTATTTATTTATTTATTTATCTATTTATTTATTTATTTATATGCACAAGGTGCGCTATACAATGGTAGATCACAAGCAAAACAAAGGAAATGAGAAGCTCTCTAGATACATTAAGGAAAAACATTGTAAGGTTTATTTCACACTACTCCAGCACTATGTCCTCGTGTGCTGACCCTCACCACCCACGTTGCGTCAGGCCGTTTTTCCTTTTTGAACTCGCAAGAAAACAGCCAAATGTTCAAACGGTGCTCTAACTCAGCGTAGGTCAAAGCTGACTTGTCCATTCTGAGAAAAGACCAGTAACAGTGACTTTCTTCACTGCCACACTGTCTTACCGGGGCCGGGCGGGTGATAAATGTCTCATAATCATATGTCCATGTTGCTCTATTTCTTAGTGAAGCATAATTTCTGCTGCCGATTATTTTCGTTTCCTACCCCTGCAGTGACAACAGTAACTCGATACACCACACGAGTTCCGGCTTCGTGTATGTCATCTCTCGAGCCAGCGAGACACAGCCGTTTGCTGTGGAAATCGTGAAGTTCTCTCAGCAATTCCATGAAATACTATACGCATGTGCCCTGCGATGCGTAGGTGAACGATGAGTACTCGTAGGGAGTGGCTCCGATCCAGCTCCAAGTGACTGCATCGAGAGAGTGCATGGTACACAAACCGTGTTTTTGGGGTCTTCGGAGCAGTTCCAGTCCTGCGCTGTTCACTTTTTCTTGTTCTTATTTCTGCGAAAGAAATTCAGGGCAGCGTTATCTCTGTGAGTTCATTGCGTGCAACTTCGTAAAAGATTCGGGGGAAACCAGGGAGAGGAAAAAATTTCTTTCCCTGCGTTATCGACTTTCTTGATCTACCCCATCCGCGCAACTCGGCTACCTTGCTATAATGCAGTAAATTTATGGCATTCGAGAACCATTTTATCATGAGTTCCGGTTAAATTGATTACTTTACCTGTGCTGCTTATAGTCAAAAACCCAAGATCATGCTAAAATCTTAGTGAAAATTTTCTCGTGGGTGCTGCCTTTAATACGCACTTCTCTCGCGGATCTTGCACGTGCTTCCCAGTTTTCCACTTCCCCCCTTTCAGAACTCTGTTGGACAGTCTTTCCAGCATGGATATTTAACTCAGAGCTGGGTGACCGTCCTATCATTTTTTTTTCAGACCTAGATATTGCTGCCAATGTTGGAGTTATTAGGTATTGTTCAGCATTTGTCTTTAGGTTTACTTGGTTGGTTCTTGGTTATACACGGTCTTACACGTTACGTAAATAAATAAATAAATAAATAAATAAATAAATAAAAAGTGAATGGCTTCCAAGATGATTTTCAAACCTGATATAATCTTATGCGCTTACCCTCATGGGTGTCACAGCTCTGTAAATCCTTATTGGATCTACCAACAGTCATGCCTTCTGTCATAATCGAGTTTTTCCTAGAAGCACCTTTGAATATGCGATTCCTGCCGATGTTATACGTCTACGAGGTCCGGCAAGGACATTCGAGGCGCATTTCAAGGCCGGTCATTCACTCGGAGTTTGAGGTCTCTGTTTGCTCTGCTAGTGATGTCGCATATTCTGCATAACCGCGCTGGACATTTCAATGCACAGCCGATGTTGACGCTTTCACGAGGGGCTAGAGAGGGTTTCCTTGGTTATGAATTATAATACGTAACTCGGTTGGGCCCTAAACTCTCAGCAGGCCTTCATTATAATTCCTTACCGAGGATTTAGGTAATCTTTCTGAGAACTAAGTGAGAAATAGAACAAATGTGAATAAATAAAGAAAGATGAATAGCTGCGAAGCACTGGGTCTATGCATTCAATGAAATGTGGTAATACTAATAGTTTGTGGTTTTTAAAACGTGACTAAGTGGTAGAGAAATCCTCATAAGAAATCTATAGTCGTGGTCGTCCTGGGCCCGTATCCAATATACTTTATCCAGTCGGATAAACGCGCTCTAGCGGATATGTTACAGTGGTTTCGAGAATCTGCTATTCAATAAAACATATCCGTGGATATGCAAATCCACTCGCTTCACTGCAGGTTATCCTTATCCGGTCGATTTCCACTTGATAACGATCCATGATCTGCTCCATCTAAACTTCACGTTGTTTCTCGTCAAGACACCGCATTTGTGGTAAGAAATGAACACGTGGATGAATGAGTTATATTGAATAGCAAAGTGGATGAAAACCAGTGGGAACGGATATATACCCGCTATGTTTTCCCTGCAATGGTCAAATATATTGGATACGGCTCCTGATTCAGTTCTGGCTCCTTTACTGACATCGCCTCGCAACCGCGACGCAGCATTCCCGCAAAGCGGTTCTTCCAAGTTGACTCGCTGGTTTCCTCACGTCTTGACACGTTCTACCATGATTTTAACGGGTTAGGACGGATGAAAACAGGAAAGACCGGTCGGGATACACGTGATCTGCGTCAAAACGTGTCAAAACCAAAGGATTATCGCAAAGAAACCGTGTTGCGACTGTTTAGCTGAGCGGTTGCAAAGTGGTGCCAGCGAATGGGACAGCACTGAATCAGGGCGACCGCGAAAATATAGGGTGGACAAAAAATAGGGTGACAGCGTGGGACCTCTTGCCTCTTTAGTTTCTCTGACCAGTAGCGTTTCTGCATAGGATTTTAGAGGCTCAAAATCCAGCTTTGTCCACGCACTTCTGATGTATAGACACCAAACGAAAAACATTCTAAATGACCTGTACTTATCCATAACAACAAAATAACACTAGTCTTGGCAGCAGTGGGTTTTGGCGCGGTCTTCAGACGACTGACACTATCCAGCAACTATCAGGTTGTTGCAAAATCGATGTCGGATTTTCAGACCACGAACTTTGGAGTAATTTTTTGGAAGGTGAGGTGGTTCTTCCACCATAGATTTTGTACTTGCTCTAAAGCACATTTCTTCCTCTTTGTGCCTACTCATTTTTATTCAGATGTACTCGCTTTTGTTGCGGTTTTCGAACTTGAATCAAAATGTACTCGTCCGCTAAAATTCGTCCCAGTCTGTTTCGTGAGTTCAAACTCGATAGCAAGAGAGTGCCCTGGGAAGGAAATATTGCCAACATATGCAGGAAAGAATGGTAAACAAAGTCGTAGGCCAGTGTTGGCCCAAGTAATTTAGTGCTGGAGACACGTGCCTCAGAGTTGTGCACTAAAATTCGATGACGTCAACGCCGTTTTGAAAGCACCGGTAGAAGCTATCACCAGCAGACATGTTCCATATCTCGAAGGTGGCTTTGAGGTTCATTATACCATTATTTCTGAGGCCGTCGGAGAAACGAGCATGATGGGAAAACTGAACAAGTGGATCCAACTCGATTATCCTCCAGTATTTCACAGTGGCTCAAGACCACACTTTTCACTCAAGACGCTCTGGAAGTAGATGCAGGCGAAGATCAAGACTCTCTTTTATATGCCTTACTCAGCGGACTGTTCCCCTACCGATGACCACAAATTCAAACGGTGGGACCCATCCCTGAGAGGAAGGATAAGTCGCAAAAATACGTTAGCTCAAAATGATCTCGCCGCTTTTCCCTGGTCCGAAGAGCTTGGCTTCAGGCCTAGTAGAACGAAAACTCAGCGGAAAAATGGCGAAAATGTGCTGATTCAAAAGAGTACTAAGGCGGCAGGAAAGGTTCAGTTTTTGCCGAGTTACGACAATTCAAAGTCCAACTGTCAAAATCCGACATCGATTTTGCAACAACCTAATACATAGATTAACACAACCACTGAAAGGAACTGACGTTTAAGGACGAGCTCAGGGCCTAGATGCATAATTGAGATTACCCAGAGCCAACGCGTTGACGCACGTATTAATTATGGGTAAGGTTAGGGTTGTTAACAAGCTTACCCTGGGTAATCTCACTAATTCATAGTGTCTCCTGGTAAGAGGACTCATGTGAGGCCTGGACGCATAACTGATATCACCCTGGGTGGACATGTTGACGCCTGTGTTAACGAAGGGTGAGCTTGTGTCATGTTAATACGTTTACCCTAGGTAGTCTCAGTTATGCTCGCAGCCCTAGGTCACCATACGATTAATGCGATAATAAAATTTCGTCGACCGCGATTATGATTAGTTCGGCTGGTTCTCGAGGTAAAAGCATCCTCAAAACTTTATTGCGTGGCAGAGAAAAAAAGAAACCACTCCAACAGCCCTGAAAAGAGCTCGGCGGTTCTGCTTGCGCCCCACCAGACCACCATATCAATTCTCGCGATACCATCCACAAACTACACAAAATAATCCTGAAGAAGGAAGAGTAAAATAATTTATTACCAGATTCCTTGCAGTATCGTCATGGCAATGCTCTCAGAGCATGATGGACGTCCTGGGCATATTCGAAGGCCTCTGCTACAGCGCCTCCCGAGAGGAACGTGCCGACTGGCTGGGCGCTCAGAGAAAATGCTTGGACAGGTGGGTGCTTCTCGGTGATGGTGATAATCTAGGATATCGCTGTGATCTACAGAGGCGCCACTCTCCCAATGAAAATGAGCGACATTTCTCAGCGAGGATTACGGGCCGCTCTCGCAGCGTCTCCATTCCAGAAGGAATTCTACTGGATAGGTGAGTGTTACTTAGTAATGAGCATTTTACCGCATTTTTCCAGTGATTTCGTCCCTGTTTCAAAGGGACTTGTCCGTATGCAAGGATAGCTTTAAGAGCAACGAAGTGAGTAGCAAGATTTCCTTGCAAAAATATTTCGGAAAAGTTGCTTAAAATGGAAGCCGGGTGATAGCTTCCAATTTCAGTTGATTCTTCCAGATGTCGGAGGAATTTTTACTATTTTCCTTCCTGAAAAAACGAAAAAAAAACACAGCTAGCAGTCATTTGAAAAACAGTTATTTCCACGAATAATCTTCACGTAGGCTCTTCGCAGAATACGGTGGAGATTATTCGTGGAATCTGGGCATGTCGTAATATCACTCATTTACTTATATTTAAATTGTGATGATTTATAGTTTATTTAAAAAGCCAGCCCAATGAATATGCTCATATAACAACCTGTAAGACACAAAAATATGTATAAATAAGTTATTTTCATGATTCTTTGTACTGCTCCTTTTTCCAGTTGCTCTTCTACTACTCAAATTCGAAACCATTTCTTCCTACTTTTCCCCATATTTCTTATCCAACACTTGTTTTTTCACTCTGTTTCTTTATATGAATTCAGATTTCTACTGTTCGGGCTACTCTTATCTGAAAGATCCACGCTAAACCAGGCATTTCGATTATCATAAAATTGCTTAGGAGTTTCGTCGTCGCTCACCGATTGGCGTTGGGCGGACGGCACGACAGTGGCTGAAGAAGACGCCGACTGGTCCAACTCGAAGATACTGACCTCCAATCGCCCTGAAGCTGTGGTACTCGCTCGCCTCGCTGAATGGCGGTGGATACCGTCTGCGCAGAACGTTTGGAATTCGTTCCTTTGCCAGAGCAGTGAGTATTCCTTCTACGACTTATGACAGTTCTTATTCACCACTATCGCAGCTCCTTTTCAAGCCGATTTAGGAGGTTTTGCAGCCTTGAAATTTCTCATTCAAGTTTCCAATGACTGTCAGTCGTAGAAAGGCGCTAAACTAAGGAAAGTCGATGTTTCTTAGCATTTCACATCCAGGACTCGCGCAGTTTGATTCGACCTTTCCAGTATGGAGAGGTGGCGTTTTGCAAAAGTCATACACTTCATAGTTTTAACCAAATTTGATCTCAACATATGTGCTCAGCACAGTTAGAAAGCAGTGTCTCAGAGTACAAATTTTCATGTATGCTGCCTTCACGCTTTGAATACTGTGAGAAGCTGTGAGTGCAATGGGAAATACGTTAGGACGAGATTTCAGATTTCCAGAGTAGTTGAATTTCCTGCTATATAGGGCAGATTTTCCGTCTTGAAGAACCATTGTAGCCATAATTTAGTTTTACTTTCTATTACCCTGGTGTTTTTATAAACATTTTTTACTTTTCAAACCGTTTCATAATTACAAAATCAAACCAAAAAATCGAACAATTTTCAGGAAATTCATGGAAAAATAATTGCAAGATTGTTCGAATGAGAGAATAATGTTTCAGACGTTCTGAAGGCTAAATAAATGAGCCAACTAACTCAAATAAATGAATAGTGGTGGTTGCACTGGAGTTTTCTACGAAGATATTTATAACATCGGTTTTGAAAGTGACTGTACTAAGGTGTTCACTCTTTGGATAAAACTTCTGACTTCCTTTTTTGAAATGAACCTAGAATGATCTCACTACTCATTCAGAACCAAAGTCGTGCACGTTTCCTGGCGTGGGAGAAGCTGGACGAGTTTCGTTTTCCTCGCAGACCTTCACAATTGGCTCGTTTTCGGTGTACACGTGCGAAGAAGGGTGGGTTCAGATTCGGTGTAATGGAAGGCAAACAACGTTCCATTTCGATGCAGGTACGAATTGGAAGGCGATGCTGAGCGCGTTTGTGAGGAGAGCGCACGGTGGAGCGGTGATATTCCGCGATGCAGAAGTCAGTTCACATTCTTGGATACTGACCGGAGGAAATCTCATGACTCTAATTTTTTAGAAAAGAAATGCAGCAATGTGGACGTTTGGAGCGGTGGAGGGATAGTTCGGCTGCTCAACGGTACGACGGAATACGGCAATGAGGTACGAACGATCAGTCAGGAATATGTATTTAGAGCCTCACAAAACGCTTCCTCTTCAGGTCATTTTTTCTCAGGGCTAAGTTCAAAACTTGGAACTGGGCTGATCTTCCATCTAAGCCTTTCTTTAGCCGATATTAACCTAAGCAGTAAACTCATCCTATTTAACTCGTCTACACTAGCTTTGTTCCTAGCTGTAAATCAGGAACAATTTGGGGGAAAATCTCCTTTGAAAATGATGAATGTGAAGTATTTCAGCTGACATGTTCCGCTCTTTAGACATGAAGGGGAAATCCCATGAAGGGGAAATCCAAAAGAAAAGTATTTCCTGGCAGTTCTATTTTTCCAGTGGTGAATCTGCAAATATTCGACTACTTCGGTTCTCCAGAATGGGCTAGAGTAGGGACCCTCTCAGTTGGTCTTCTCTTTTAGTAGAATTCCCATGGCGGAGGAGAGCATTCACATCGAACATTTAAATGTTCTGAAAGGAATACTTCACGTTAACTTGGGTATCGTTGAATCTTATCATCACCAGCGATTCTTTCTCACATCTAGAGCAAATCCTACGGAGTGATTGTCCCTCTGCCTTACAAACTGAGCATCCGGAACATGGGGCATCCTCCAGAGCGAAATTTTCCTCTCTGCAGCAAGACACCACTTCTGTGCTGTTTTTTCACCTCTTCTCCATAGACGTCGCTGATGTCTCTAATCTTTTGAGCTACAATTGTTACACCATTGAAGTCGAATAGTGATAGTCGCAGGGGAATCTCGTCCCCATCGACTTGGAGGGGGCACTCCCTGCGATGGAAAAAAATGTCCAGCGAGAAGTTGGCGCCAAAATTGTAGTAATGGTAAAAATCAAACCAGTGCTACAAAAATGAAGTCTAATTTACACCTGGAAACCATGACGGAAAAACGGCACGAACTTTTTCCCAAACCCAATGTTTTACTCGCACAATCAATCATACATCAAAGGCATACTTTAAAAAAATCAACAAATGTAAGCAGAGCATGTAAAGGTGGCTTAGGTATGTACGAGATGAATGTAGATTGGAAGAGGGCTCTTATTGGTGGTGTACAATAGCGATTAACTGATAGTCATAGCTGTTTCAGATCGAATATGAGTGCCTCAGTGGCTGGAAGCTTATTGGTGAAAGAAGAAGATGGTGTCAGCATGATGGATCATGGAGCGGATTTGCTCCCTCATGCAAAGGTCAGTTTTTCCTTCCTGATAGCTAAACAAATCCTAGAAATGTGATAATTATCCGAAATATCCTCCAGTTGTGGATTGCGAACGTCCACCGTCAATCCCGAATGGGAGCGTCTCGGTGGCGTTGACGATCTATGGCTCTGTGGCTAACTATACCTGTCAGGACGGCTATCGTCTTATTGGTCACGCTACCGTATCCTGTGGATCAAAAGGGGTGTGGGAGCCTGCTATACCAGTTTGTTACGGTAGGCTGCCTCCATGATGGGATACTGTCACGACATGCACAACAGCCTCGTATTCAGACATTGCAACACTTCGTGAACTGAAGACGGACTCAGCCGAGAACCACGCCGGTCTCGCCGCTCTGATCGTTGTGCTTGGCCTTCTGCTGGTGTTCGCTGTGTTGCGCTTTTCCAGGGCAAGCAAAAGTGTCCCAATTTGTGAAAAGGTTTTCCATTTTTTATAGAAAATATTTCTGTTTGTGCAATACCTCATTTTACCAGTTAATTTTTAGCCCGCACCTCCCTACGGCGCTCCTAATGTGATCTACGCGATCCCATCGGTCATCACAAATCCCTCAGATTCGGTTGTTTACTATGCACCTAGTGCTCCGTTAACGAAGATGGAACTACCTCCTCACCTTGTTTCGCTCAAACCGCTCCCATCAGGTCACTTTCAAGCTACGATGCCAATAGGTAGGTTGTTTGGGTTCCCTCTGTGTCCTTTTAGTTCCGATGTGTCCGATAATCTTTATTCTACCCGACTTTACAGTTATTCATTAAGATGTGTCATGCTTATTCCTGCATTAAACTCACTGTTCAGGTCGTCCACTCATTCGCCCACAGCTTCCGATTTTCGCGCCCTCACCGACACCCTCGCAGTTATTGTACTCTTTCGACTATGAGCCTATCTACGACGTACCACCTGATGTTGGAGGAAAGCCAGAAAGCCCTGAAGAGGAGAACATCTACGAAAAGCTCCCCGATATAAGACCGAACCTTTAGTGGTGGCATTAGATGCGATGAATTATTGAGGATTTCGCAATGTTAACAGGAAGAAAACCATTACCTAAAGTGCTTTCGCTTAAGATTACCGAATATGAGAGTACAATATTTGAGAGTATTGTACTATACTGTACTATACGCCACATTGTACTATAGTGGACTCAACGCTCCTTGAGTGCATCGATGTTCAAGTATTGCTTCAAGTTATCACGGGTCGTACCATTAGTCGTTCTTCCAGCCAGTGTTGCAGTATTCTGTGCTGATTCCTTGTGTTTTTTACCAACATATTTGATGAAGATTTATATTATTGTTTGCAGCTGTACACAACTTTTATAGGACATTACCCCAGGGTAGAAAAGATTCGCGATTTCTTGATTTCATTTTTTTTACATTTTCAGTTGTTCCATTGATTTTTGAGGATATCTTTGACTTTGATCAATCTACTATATGTCCAGAAAATTCGAATCACTCGTCGCTAAGCGGTGTTTGTCACATAATGTAAAATCGCTTATGGCTTTGCACATTTGTTTTGTCATTTTGCTTGTACTAGATGGGATCCTTTAAATCACCACAAGTCTGAAGGAGTCAGATTGGGAATAACAGGGTACTATTGTACTTCAGCGGCCCCTATACATGTGACCGAATCGAATATATTCGACGGGATTTTCGAATATTCGAATAATTTATTCATTCGTTTTTTCAAAAAATGAGCATATTCGAATTATTCATTCATTCGGTATTTTAAAAAATGAAATTTAAAAAATCAAAAAAAAATTCGAACTATTCGTTTATTCGAGTTGTTCGTAGTGAGAGTTATTCGAATAATTCGTTTACTCGGGTGCGAAGAAAACCCAAAATTCGGATAATTCGTTCATTCGACCGTCTAAAAGTGGCAATTTCGAAATATTCGTTCATTCAATTTGGGAACACTTGACGTCCGAATCATGATGGTCTGATGGATATTAGAGAGAGTCATAAACATCCACTAACAAGGTCATGCCTCAAAGAATCGTTGCGACCCCGACAATTTCCGCAAACCGCCTGGATCTCATGGGTGTATAGCGTTTGGTGCGATCGAGCGTTAATTGCGTGAGGTGCGAAGATGTCGCACCTCACTCGCACCTCCGCAACATTGACAGCCGTTGCTCTCGCAGTCTGTGTTCTCTAGAGATAGAGACAACCAGCCGCCGAAATAACGCGAACGAATCGTCGCGCGCGACGCATTGTGGTTGCATGTCTTTACGCGCTGGAGGAAGGAAGACATGAAACTGTTTGCAAGGTGAAAGTGGTGTAACAAGTTTACAGCTTGAACTAGTTTGTGCTGTGTGTCAAAGTGGTGAAGCTGAAATTCTTAAAANACCAGCCGCCGAAATAACGCGAACGAATCGTCGCGCGCGACGCATTGTGGTTGCATGTCTTTACGCGCTGGAGGAAGGAAGACATGAAACTGTTTGCAAGGTGAAAGTGGTGTAACAAGTTTACAGCTTGAACTAGTT
>JARK01001534.1:0-10271 GCA_000688135.1 Ancylostoma ceylanicum
GTGTGTGTGTGTGTGTGTGTGTGTGTGTGTGTGTGTGTGTGTGTGTGTGTGTGTGTGGAAATTCGTTCAAAGCAGATGAGGTAGAAGATACGAAAGGTTTCGGAGGCTCACGACAGAGTTGTTTAACATGCAGGTAATGTTTGAATTTTCCAGCGTGTGTTAATCAAGAGAAAGAGTAGCGAGTTACATCCTTGTCCTGCGGCCAACATTTTAACCTGAAAGACTTGCTATCAATAACAACTAACATTTTTTGCGAGCTCTGTGCTTCCTGATC
Organism: Ancylostoma ceylanicum; assembly: GCA_000688135.1. Taxonomy (NCBI): domain Eukaryota; kingdom Metazoa; phylum Nematoda; class Chromadorea; order Rhabditida; family Ancylostomatidae; genus Ancylostoma; species Ancylostoma ceylanicum. Next base: position 275 of record JARK01001534.1, read on the forward strand.
ACGGTTATGCGGACATGAAATTAAAAATTTCGTAGAACGTAAAACAAGAGTTCGAAAATGAGCGTGAAGCGGAAGGCATGGAATGGGGTACTGGAAAATTTTTACTGCATCGGCTCCATGACAAAAATCTTTTCGTGAGTTCAAATTTCAGGAATTTATACCTCAACAGGCATGACTGCCTGGCTTTCTCAACTCCTCTAGCATAGGGAATGAAAAGCAACGGTATCGGACGTGCTCAGTTTCACCGACAACCCAGTCATGAGGAAGCCACTCTGAAAACATTTAATCATGATTCTCAATTTTCAAATAACCACAAAAAGCAGTAATAGGAACTGGTGGCGCAGCAAATGCCTTGAATGAGGAGTTCAAGAGGGTTCCCACCGAAAACTTTCTCTGCGTTTGAATAATAACAAAACGTGAACTTATGAGCGGAGCGGATCTGTCAACCCATGTTGGAATCGCTTTCTCTCCATCTACACAAGAGGAATTGTGAGAAATGTCGTCACTAGAGACAAAGCTCGACTCTAGCGCTTCGTCCATGTACGTCAGCGGAAACGATTCTTCTACTGACGATCGCATCCCAAACGTTAGAAGGTGGATTTACACTCAGGGCTGCAGAGTGTTCGAAATGGTTTACGGTTGGGGGTCTTGACCGAGAAGTTCTGTCCTAGTACGTATGCAATGGAGTTCTGACAGAGAAAAATCAGTAAGGTTCATTGTAGATGAACAGATGTCAAATATTCTCAATGTTCGAAATTCCTCAAAAATCAATGGATGCTATGATATAGAATTAGATCATAGCATAAATTTTCTACCATTTTTGAGGCCTGGTGAAATCCAAGGTAGCTAGCGCCCAAATAGCCCACACTTCCTATGACCTACCCAGAAAGCCCATTTCTCGTCACCGGTAACCATGTTGGAGAGCGAAGCGGAAATCTGTGAAAAAGTCAAAAAGTTTGCAGACGCAGCTCAGAGTACCATGAATTCATGTGTCATATTTTTTGTCTCTCCGCTGCATAGCTCAATATTGTTCGAGAGCATGAAGCATTCTCATGCTTTTCGCCTTTTTTCGAAGACATTGGGTGCAGGAAAGCTGTATTAGGCGAGCTGTAGAGGTGCTGACTTATGCATATCTCATGAGAAATTTTCGCAGACTTTCTTGTTCATGCTCAAAAACACATCTCGGATCCGGAACTCCAAGTTTCTCTACAATTTATTAACTAATACATCGAAAACGAGAAGTGCGGAGGAGGTGGGGCGATAAGGGGAGGAACACCGGAAATTAACAACGAGGAATAGCGACTAGAGGCGTTAGGCTGTTCTCGAAGGAGTTCATCGTCACGTATTCTCGTTCGCCTGAAGCCGGCAGAATGCAGCTTATAGCTGGTGCTCCCGCGTCCCAGCTTTATTTGCTTCACTCCAGTTACTTATCTTACTTTATACCTTTATTTTAAATGCATGACAACGGTGCTGCACGTTTACAAAGTTTTTAGAAATTCGCTCGGCTTACGAAGTTCATGTGGAGCGTGCAAAAAGAAACACCTCCAGGCTATTTTAAGCAGCTCATCTGCATTTTGCAGGTATGCGCGAAAATGAATTTTCAAGGCGGACAAAATGTAGCACGTTAATCAAAAACTTTGGCAAACCTCCGGGAACCAGCCCCCTACATCTGATTCTTTCTGCATCTATCGCTTGTCAACCTCGTGTAAAGAATCTTTTTCTGCTACAGTCCTTCTGGAGCTTTGTCTGAGAGTATTAAGAATCCACAGGGTGGAGCGCGCGATCGCAAGATTAGTGGCATGAGGCGTTTTACTTGGAAAGGGCTTCATGATTGGCTAATCGCATGAGGCGACCAACCGAAGAGCTCGACCATGCCTACTTGGCGATTTCTTCAGAATTTTCCGTTGTTTTTCGAATTTAAAGGCAGCACCCACGGCAATCCTCACTTTCGAGGTGAGTCGTTCTCCGTGTGATCGGCTGCCAGACAATCACATTGGTAACTTGAACACAGAAAAAAGCGGCCTATCTGTGGAGATATGTACTGCCATGGACACAGAGGCGAGCGTGGCCATTTTGGTGTCCGCCACGCCAGTTAACGCTATTGATTTGGCATGCTACGAGTAGTCTAGCCCAATCTATCATGTTGCATATGGAATATTGTACAGTGTAAGGTATGGAATGCGCACCATTCACAAAAATTCATGACGATACGCGCGTATACCATCAACGGAAAACTCGTCCGCGCTATGGACGCATAGGAAACAGCGCCTTCATTTATCGTCTTCCGGCGTGTTTCACGCTGTTTTATCACTGCCTATAAGTTCATCTTCCCTGAAAACCTTGAAATTCAGCGAAATCTCCAACACAAAAATTTCCGTGGGTGCTGCCTTTGAAAGGACGTATACTGTAAAAAGAAGGAAGGGTCTTGGAATAGAGAATGTAATGTGGAGAAAAGGCAGTTGAACACGTTCTTTTGCTTTTTGGTGTCCAGACCAGGTCTACTGACATTGCCCATTTCTCCACGTTAGTTCTAAATGAACAACTACCTTGAATCAAAGAGATGCCCTTTAGCCTACGGCTACAGTAGACTTTCTCCAGTGGTCGAGACGTCCTTGTACGCTCATCACTACCTGTTTAGACAAGTTAGAACAGGAGCAAGGAAGAGCAAGCGAGAGTGAGGACGTGAGCGAGAATGTGTGGATACGCAGGTAATCAGAGGGCCGTGTTGCATGTTGTTGTGTAATGCATTCGAGTGGACCTTAACAATTGGAGTCTCATATTCCAATCCTACTTGTAGTTCCTACGTGTTATCACATTTGACAACATCGTCGATCAGCTTTTGACTGTCATCCCTGACTTTTTGTTTAAATCTCAGCAGAAGAGCGATCATTCATCCCAGAGGAAAATCGGGGAATCCCCGACCTTTTCTTGATTCACCATTTCTTGCGCAAGCTATTGTTTGACTAAATGTGGGAGAAGTTGAAATTCAAAGTGACTTCTGCGAAGGATACGTTTCGATGACTGCATCTCTACAGACGACCTCTGTTAATTCATAGTATAGCTGCGTTCCAAAGGAGTGCACTTTTAATGCTCTCTAGGCGTTTGTAGCCTGGCTACATTATATTCAAGACGAGTGCGCTTGAAGCGACCTTTCACTCCGTTTCTTCATGAAAAAAGACTCCACGAAAGCAATCCTCATGCGGTTATGAGTGAAACTGAGTATATTGGAAGCTTCGCAATTCTCCTGATTCTGATATTTCAAAATGAAAGCCGCTGTTCTGTGAAAGCACCGGGTAGGTAGTGCCTATATACCTATTAGGAACACAGAGCGGAAAGGGAGTTGGGTGGGGGGACACTTGCTGGAGATCACTGAGGTGCTTCTTACAGGCCGCGCACGTTCTAAATTGCTAAACGTAGGAACTTGAGATACAGCATGCCTACGCAAGAAGCACCAAGTGCCTTTGACAAGTCGAACACATTTTAACATTTTGGTCGCATTGATTCTTGCCTAGAAACAATGGAAGCAACGAAAAAAATGGCTGTTGTTGAATTTGCTTTCCACTCTGACTACTATGCTAATTTCAGTTATATACTGCTAGACCAACTCACCCTGGTAACTAACCTAGACATCACGAAATCTGCCAAGGTAGCCGTGAAGCCCATTTTTTGGGGTTGCCTCCCAACTCCCTTTTCCGTAGTGCACAATTGCTCTAGCTGCTAAGCCTCTTGTGCTCCACTAAATTATGCTGCAGCAGACCCTCCAGTGCTCCAGGTAAAATTTGATTTTGAGGGCACGATGAAAACACGTGACCTTTTGTGGGAAGGAGGGTATGTCCTAGAAAAGCTTGTCGCGGACGCTGCTGATTCTCAGGAATTCTAGGGTTTGTGGACGTCCCAAATGTGAACGAAAGTGAAGAGTTCAGCTGCTGTTAAAATAATTTGCGTTAGTAAATTATGTCATACCTGAAAAGGGATACTAGCCCTTCAAAGTAGAGCCGTCGAAAATAGTCCTGAATTTGGACATGAAATAAAGTGAAACAATTTTTTTTAATTGGTAATGAAAATGAAATAAGGCAACTCTTTGTTCTTGAATTCTTGTTCATGTTATGCAATAAATTTTGAAAGAGAAGAAAAAAAACTAGTCGATCCGCTTGGGAGAAAACGGAGGAGGAAGGGTCTGGAACCCATCTAAATCAGACTACATTCTGACGGGATTCTCAACTCGTAACCCAAAAACTTTGTTTCAACTCTTCTCAAACTATGTCAGGCCAATCCTTGCATACTGTGCACCACATGGTCACCATCTAGGCAGTTTCTGATTGATGTATTAGAAAATACGCAAAAGAGGTTCCCAGCGCGAATTTTGGCAAGAGCTGGTTTATTCCTTGTGCCGTATAGGAGGAGGTTGACTCTGTTAAATGCGAGCACATTAGCTCTGCGTAGGACGATATATGATCCGATTTTACTCTACAATAGCTTCGCCGTAAACATCGATTTCGATTACCATGAATTGCTCGCTCTGTCAAACTTCAACAATTTTACTCGAGGTCATCCATTTAGATTCAGTATGGATAGGGTGCGAAGCCAAAAAATCAGAGAATCCTTCATTATCCGTGTCCAAACTGTGGAACGAGATCTCTGAAAAAAATTATCCGATCTCCGTCCTCTCTGCCTTCAAAAAAGCAGTGGAAAGATTCCTCAGAGAGGAGGGCTATTACTGACTTTTTTAGAATCACTTCATCGTTTTCAGCCTTCTTTTGCAGCCACCTTATTGTCTCCAGCCAGCTAGCAGCAAACTTCCAGCTCCAGCTACTTCGCCAAAATGATTAACCACCGCGTCCTTACATCGTAGCAAGTCGTAGATCCATGTTTCCCCCTTTCTTATTTCTTCCTAGCTCAACCTGTATCCTTTCGCTGCTTTATACCTGGAAACTCCATGTATTGCTCACATATGGTTTTCTCCCCACCCTATTCAAGTTTCCAGTTGCGCCAGTGCATTCGTCGGCAACAGAGGCAGCGTTATCGACTTTCTTGATCTACCCCATCCACACAACTCGCCCACCCTGTTATAATGCGGTTAGTTGGTAGCATTCGAGAACCATTTTATCATGAGCTTCGATACAATTGATTACTTTTTCCGTGCTCCCCATGGTCAAAAACCCAAGACCATGCCAATATCTGAGTGACGATTTTTTTCGTAGCTGTTCCTTCCGTTCCTTTAAGCGACACATTCGGGAAGAGAAACACACATGAAAGTTAAAGTCAATAGATGCATTGTGTTATTTCTTATCCCCCTGTATTTCTCCGCAAGTGACTGAATAAATAAATCAATTAATCAACCCTCTTGCAATGGTGACACTGCTAAAAGACCGTTATATGTCATTTCATCAGTGCTCTTGGTTCCGGGTAACAACTCGTGTGCTGCACTTCTCGAACCGTTGTTTTTCTAGAGTTTTATGCACGAGCAGGGGTTTCTGCATGAGTATAATTACACTGCTTATTCTTCCGTTTCGTGGCGCTGTTGAGAGCTGTTTTAACTGAGATTACTGCACGTCGAAGTAGAGTAGTCCGATGTTGTCAGGCGCTGGGATAAGTCTGGTTTTGCCATAACATGACGCGAATTTTGAATGAGTTCGCATTCATCTTATTGGATAGCCGTGGCTGCGTCTTTGCGAGCGTCTTTTCTAGGAACCGTAGGTTGCGTGAAAAGGGCGGAGGAATAATTTAGCACCTTCTGAATCATATAAATTTTTGTCCTTCTCACAGCTCTGATGACTTTCAGTCTCACCCGTCTCTCTCATTGCGTACATCCTATATTTTTTCGTTTTCACGGTGAAGAATCCCTGCTGGAGGGCACTGCGCCCGAGGCGTAGTACCCCCAACGACGCTGAAAAAGTAGCCATCTGAATTAATTGTTCGCCATTCATGGTCTTAACTATAATAGAAATGGCTTGCGAGGGGAACTAATTTTCTCGTTCTTTTAATCGATGCATGCGCTTCAGTGAACGCGAAGCGAACACAGGGGATTGCCCTGTCATTTGAACACAGAGCTTTTCAAGGACGACAAAGGGCCATCCGGGGAAGGAGGGGTAGGCAAAGCTTTATTCTCAACTCGCTGTGACAGCATAAATTAGACCAGATTAAAGAGAAACTTCCCTGAAGTGCCCTTGAAGGCGTGGCATGCATGTGCTGTAAAGGTGCATGGATGGGTTGATGTTCCATCGCTCTTAATCCAAGATACGTATTTCCTGTTCCAGCTACCGATAGTGAGAAGAAATACGTGTTGACATCCTGAAAACGTAGGGAATCCCTTCATACTACATACGTCGCTAACGGAATTCGGATGTGCCGTCGGCGTCTCACCTGAAAAAACAGCGTTTATTCGTTCTAGCCACCTGGACTCAGATTCACGAAGACATCAACGGTCGAACCACCGTAAAAACCATGCACATCCTGGAAAATCATAATCATCCTTTCATCACGCAACAGCACGCATCTGCTGTGTGATGGATGATTGAGAGCAACTGGATGTGCGGCCCGAAGGCTTCGTTTTTGTAAAATTTGGACTATTTGTAATTCATGGAGGCATTCTAGTTGGTTTTCAGCACCTTCGCACACCCTATGAGTGCTTAACACACTCACGACCATAACACCTTCACGACCTACTCCCGGGGTGTGCCACGTGGGAATGGGCGGTTCTGTAAGCATGGGTTGGTGCTCAACTGGTTGTGCACGCTGTCCAGGGCTTTGCATTGCACGTGTCAACCGGTTGAGCACATTGTCGCGAGCGTGTTAGAAGCAAAATTCACAAAGAAAATTCACTTTTTGGCTGGTCAAGAGTTGTCAGGGTGCCACATCTGTGGAAGAATTGCAAGAAATAAGTCGTAGTCCAGTTGCGTTGTTGTTCATTACCTCCGCAAGCAGGCTATGAGTTCGCAGTTTTTTTAGGTTGTTCCCTCAACAGCCACTTACATGCATAATGAAGTTTATACAAGAAGTGAGAATTCCTATGCGTGCTGCCTTCACTTAAAATCTTCAGTAGGAACGAATAGCTTAATACGTGAAGCTCGAAACTTGGGGCATCCTCTTCCCCAATTGCTGCCATTCTTCCCTGAGCTGCTGCCGCCCTTACTGATTTGCTTTGAAATGGGAAAAGCTTCAAGAGCAGTTGAGGGAGTGACGACAGCGAGTGGGAGGAGATGACCTTATGCTTTGTAGTGAACGTGTTACCCTGATGAGGCTGCTTCTTGCTTCACAGAAAAGATGACCTATATTGTTTTTTAGTTGTTTTCAGTGTAAAATGAAGAAATTGTCAAACCACAGGCTTTAAAAAATGTCAAAACATTGGCGTTGCAACGTTGTTTCCTTGGTACTTTTTCTTGATGAGTCAAATTTTTTAAAATTCATGTTAAACTGAGGTCAAAGGGCTAGTAGTTATTTTATGCGAGGCGCGCTTTGTTTCGAAGTGGTCTCCTTCTTCAGGGGCCTGAAAAAGTCAGAAAATTCGTTTTAGGTGCACAACGTAGTGACTTGAATTAGAAGCCTAAAGCTTCACCTTTCAATCATGGGCACACCTTGCAAAAAGTCGATCATTTTAACCTAGCTTATTTAACCCCAAGAGTGTGGTTGGTCGCTCTAAAAGCGCCCTTGGGAGCGCGTCCTCTCAGAACACCCCCCTCCCCCCCCCCTTCCTCATCGCTCCTCTCTTATAGTACTTTCTGTGGAAGGAAGAGCGTATGTTCCTGTTGTTAGGCCACCGATGGCTGTGTGAGCTCTGTTGGAGTTCTCCTCCTCATTGAACTGTGTCCGAGCTCCTCTCCGTCTCGGGNCCCTTCCTCATCGCTCCTCTCTTATAGTACTTTCTGTGGAAGGAAGAGCGTATGTTCCTGTTGTTAGGCCACCGATGGCTGTGTGAGCTCTGTTGGAGTTCTCCTCCTCATTGAACTGTGTCCGAGCTCCTCTCCGTCTCGGGTAGGCCACGCTAATTGATGCCCAGAAGTTGGCGAGCAATTAAACGGACGGAGCTTCTCCTTAGGAGCGTAAAAGAAAAGGCCCTCACGCCTGTACTTCGACGTGCGAGGCTTCTAATACGTAGGAGACGCACAAGTCGTAGACAACAACTCGAATGGAAAGTGCTATTTCCAGTACGCGGATCTTTCAGTGGGGATTGCTTGGATTCTTCAGAGAGATTCAGCTTTAAGAAAGTTCAGGAACTGCTACGTGCGGGTGGATAATGACGGTCAGGAAGGACTCGTGCAAAAACGGAGCTTTGGAGGCGTGGCTTCTTGAATACATAAACGGCATGGAATGGACGGGATCGCGCGGAGTTGCGTTGTCGACGAGGCTAACTGCTGAAGCTAGTCACTACTTCTTAGGAATTTCGATATTTGTGCTATCTGTAGTCATTCATTCTTTTATTCATTCATTTATTCTCTTCCAGGTGTGCCATCAAGGATCCAAGAGTAAGTATCGACACAAGCGCTAGTTTGAATACAAGAAATCGAAGCAAAAATTAATGCAGTAATGCTAGTCAAATTATAAGAATAAACCCGGTCCAACAGTGTTGTAAAATGCGTCAGATGTGAGAAAAGGTGTTCAACATCTGTGAGCACTACATATATTTTTAAAAAACGCGAATTATGATGGGCTGCGCTGATTAAAGCGGATGCTCAGAGGCAGCTCCTCCCCTTCTCTACTTGGGCGTCACTGCTCTTGTTTCCGCTACGGAGTAAACTCTCCTTATAGCACCCTTTTCGTATGGGCTCAAACCTTTTTTTGTAATAAAGAAATACTGCAATAAGGTAGATAGCTTTTTTCAGAATCATTTCCAGATTTCCCGTCTTGTGCACCTTTGTTCTTGCTCGCGGCTCAATCTATAGCCAATCTTTCGCTTCCGAAATATCCGATCTTTCCATTTCATTTCTTTTTCCATTTCCAATTAAAGTAGGTAACTTATTTTCGGATAGATGCGTCATCAGTGCCTGGATTTGACGCACACCTTCCTTGAACACTCATTGAGCTACATATGCTCCAAAGTTCCTGCCAGTGTCTAGAGAGGAAGCAGCTGGGGTCAAATTTCTTTAAGATGATTATCGCCGTACTGACGGGTTCCTGGGAGGACCAATTGTTTTGAGCCTCTTTACTCGTATATGGGTAAGGAACAAAACGAGCAAATGAACTACATTCTTTCATGATTTTTATTTCATTCTATTCATTGTAACATCTTTTGTAGTAATAATAATTTTATAGTGAAAAATCTGCACAGGATGCCCTCAAGGGCCGCATGCATCACCAAATTTACCGAGGGTAAGCACGTTGACACTGCCAAGTTTGCCCGCACTCCAAAACAGCTTCAGCTCATTTACCCTGAGTTATCTCAATGATCTCAATGATCCTGGCTCGGTATTTCAAAGAGAGAGAGCTTACCATTCTGGAAAATTGTTACTTGAGCCTGGTTGGGTAACTAGTGAAAGGCACTAGTCGCTATAATTTTCATGTGCAAGATTGTGAGAGTTAGGGAACATGACCGGTATTCCCGTTAGTTCTTTGAGAGTTGTATCCGCCTTGTCATTAGCGATCCCAAAATATGAGAGGCTAAATGTGTAATAGTCTATACACGTACCAAATGTAGCCTGGAATGGATCCGCTGTTCTTTTTTCTTGCAGCTACATTCCATATCCGTCACAAAACGTTTCTACTCCTACGTAGTCACATGCTTGACCATACCAGCTCAGCTTAGTCATAACTAACTACATAAGAGAGTTGGGAGTCGCAAGACAGATGCCCTCGTAATTTTGAATAAAATTGATCAATATTCATGCTCGTCATGGTTTGGTACAGGGTAACAGTTCCATTTTATTGGGTTTCAATTTTGGAAAAGGGACAGAAGTATACTTTGAAAATTACAGTTCAATTTTAGAGGGGAAATTTCCGTATGTATTCGCCTACATTACTTAGCACTGTCCTCCAATCCCAACACCCCCCCCCCCCCCCCCCC
>JARK01001534.1:10410-40806 GCA_000688135.1 Ancylostoma ceylanicum
CCCCCAGCTCTTTTCTGAGGAGAACAGAAGCTATCAAACTATAACCTCCCAACTAGACCTTCAGGAATCGAGGTGTTTAGAAAATATGTTTGCTGGATAGCCCAGAATGATTTATGCAGTTGTTGCACAGATGAGAGGTCGTTAAAGAAATGTTTTATTGGATGACATTTCAAATGCTCTTAAGAGCCTAGAATGGTCAAATTGATCCGTTAAAGTAGCTCCACAAGCATCTGCTCACTGAGACATTGAAGAACCTGAGTATTTTCCAACACCACTAAAATCATCGCGAGAACTGAGTTCCCACCTCTAGAAGGGCACAAAAGCGAAGGAGGTTAGGTGAAAACCTAGCCGTACGCTTACCGGTGCATTACACGAGATATCCTACCATATCTGGATGTTAGAAAGCCTGAGATTGGAAATAGCTCTTTGGAGATACATACGACGTGAATCCAAAACGGTTCGGGAGTTTCACCTGCTCAAACTTCAGTTTTGAACTCAAAGTTTGGTGTTGGCTGCTGCGGTCCTTCCGAATAGCCTCTGCGGTCCTACCTACTTCCTGCTGCGGTCCTTCTGAATCTTGCTATCTCTGCATCTCTCGCTTCTTAACCACATTACCAAGGTTTCTTCCCTTTGCAGTCCTTCCGACAGTTTGTCCGAGCTACTCAACTCAGAGTGGCCGTTCATTTCTACTAAGGTGTTCGTCACTGCATTAACTGCATTGACCACGTAGACGACACAAGGTCCCGTGCAGTCATATTCTCTAACACATGGACAAATTACACAGTCGTGTGTTATGCAGAGACGGTCTACCTTTCAATTATCTAGCAGCCGCTTGTTTTGGCAACAATGATTCATAGCGAGGGTTAGATACGACCAGATCTGCCAAAGTTGGGGTTTGCGCTAAGCGTCAGCAAGAACTCATCTTCAACTGTACTTTCGAAAAGCGAAAACTAATTCTCTAGTACGTCCTTGTCTAAGCTTACTCCACTACTGCTCATTGGTGAAGTACACGCGATGAATGACTAGGGATGATTACCCTTACCAGCCAACAGAGTCGAGTGCATGCCCTCGTGGCTGAACACCACACAGACAATTCTAGTTCTATTCTTCTTGCTCGCCCTTTCTCGAAAGCTCAGTGTTAGGCTAAGGTTGTCCAGGCTGAATGTGAACATCGTGTGAATAATACGTATCTACGTACGTAACTGCTCGTCCTTTATTTTCAAAGGATTGCTAGACATTTGCCATCCACGTGAGTTTGCTTGCTTTACCATATCAGATGGGAAACTAATCTTTCTGGATCTTGGGACCATTGCCACCATTGAGTCAAAATTTTAGCTGCATGACAACCGTTTAGGTTAACTGTTTGCTCTGAACCATGTCCAATCCCTGGGGCTGATTGTAAGCCCAATAATGGAGAGCCACAGTGTTTCTCTGTTCGATCATATTGTATGTACATAGCCTTGATAATAATCGTGGGTAATAAACACCCGTATACGTCACTTCCACTTTTTTCATGGAATGAATCGTTCGGCGTAGATTTATTGTAGTTAAAGAAGGACAAAAGCGGCTACAGACGTTTCACGAGTCACCTGCCTGTTTTCCCCATTTCAAAAAGCGTCTGATGTCACATGCCTGAGTAGCAGTTGTCCGTTGACTTTTTGATAAGGCATCAAAGTCTGATGCAGAGCTTCTGGGTGGAAAATTTCGGCAGACGACTAACAAGCAGCGTTCATAGTTCGACTGCCATAGAGTAAGTTGAACATCGCACTGCTACAAAGACATCAGTTTTCGTTTGTTGATTGTTTTTGTACGAGGGGTAATGTTTCAAGGAGCTTATCTTTGTGTGGAACAGTAGATCCGCGAAGTCATGAACGAGTCACTTTACGCGAGCTCATGGGTAGCGCTTACGAAACGTTAACCACGCAAACCAATAGTGACTAGCGTGATGGTTATCTTATTGTTAGATAGAATAGTGTTGAGAGAAGCAAGGCATGGAAGCTGGTTTGCTGACCTGATTCTGCTCGGTTATACTCCCTTGAACTCTAGTCCAGAATACACAGATCAATCGGGCCTTATCGAGTCTGTTAGATGTCGGCTGGAAATGACCGCACCCTGGACCGCATTCATGAATCTTTAACCACACAAACCAACGATGGTTGGCTTGATTAGCTATCCCATAGATTAAAAAATGTTAGGAGACGCAGGACGCAATAGTTGGTTAGCTAATCTGGTCTCGCTTGGTTATGCGTTCATGAATCCTAGTTCTGGTGATGATCAACGAACTCAAAGATCCTTCACCAGAAGTGACGAGCGTGTGGATTGGCTTCATACCTCCCAAATATGTACAAGGAAGGAAAACTATAATTCTGCTAGCAACTGGCTTCTGGAATGGCAAAACATCATGTTCATTTGAGCCATTATTTGGCTTTAACCTTTCTTGCTAAACACTGCTTCTTTCGTGATGCTTATAAAAGATGAAATTACATCCTTTAGACTCCCTTTTTGAATCAGAGCTCGACTTTTTTTACTTCTCTCTCATTTATTTCATGTAAAAGAGCCCCATTTTGATGATTAGTGAATGGCTTTTTCATGAAATGGGAGAGCTAGATATGAAAAACGGGAAATGCCCATCTCTGGCTCTTTGCCAAATTTCAGAGGGACAAAAGGGAGATACAGGGTGACTAGATATCGGAGTAGCAAACGAAAAGATGTGTATAATATCAATTTTAATGTAAATCAGGAAACTCTATCTGGTTTGTCTTCAATGGCTCACATTGGATAGAAGTCAACACTTCATCCCAGGAAAAGCGTGCTGAGCCCCGATCCCATATTTGAGTTGGAGAGTTTTCACCAATGCATATCTCTCCACAAGGAGTTCTTATTTCCGGAATTTCGATGTACAAGTGCTAAAGTTGAAGTGAATCATCACTAACAGTGATTTGCCAAAATATTATAGCTCCGAGTTATTAAGATTTGTTGTCGAGGTTTTTTTTGGTTGGTGAGCTAACTAACTCTACTCAGTTGCAGTCTGCGACTAGTGGATTACATTGTTGTGTAATAAATGAATAAATAAATAAATAAATAAATAAATAAATAAATAAATAAATAAATAAATAAATAGATAAATAAATACCATCCATCTTCTCCACCACGGACCCGGACGCATTTGATGAAGCTTATTGATACCTGTTGAGTGAATGAGATCTGGGCCTTAAAGCTCATTGAGATAAGGCAAGATGCGCACGTTGGCGCATGTGCTTGCGTGGTGTTGACACTTACCCTGGGTTATCTCAATGATACAGGCGGCCTCCCTCTGCTCAGGTGGGTAGCGATGGATCGCAGAATTTATTCAAGGCCAATGGAGAAATCGCCATCGTAGACTTTATCGCTTCCACAGCTCTGAATGAGTAGTAGTCAGACTTCGGCAGGAGCTTGACTCATGGCAAGCGGGACTTCGTAGAAGATGAAGTGAGCAAAGCGGACTTCGTACCTGGGACCTGCACTTTGGTCAGATAACATCATTCACTCCTTTGCGAACGGTCTAATAATCATCCTCTGGTTAGATATAGCTGCAATCAGCGAAGTTCTGTACAAATCCAAAAAATAATTGCAATCAATTGATTTTGCTAGGAGTTGCAGCTCAAAAAGTACCTAGCAGTACCCACAGCTCCGCCGGTACTGGACGGATCCTGCTCAAACTTTGTAGTAAGATTGAAGGTACTACTGTTCTGCCAACTGCCCGAGGATATTGGATTTAATTGATTTTGAGAGGAGATATTGCTCAAGAATCCTCTGAACCCTAAATTTACCCTAAAATTTAGGGTTCAACACCGGTCCAGAGAATTTCCATCAAACAACTTTCTTCAAAATCAAATATTTCCAGTTGCACCAGAACGGTTAGCTAGAGGACAGGCTGCTCGTTTGAATGAATAGCAAAATGGCCCAGTTCGTTTAGTTACAACGAAAATAAAAACCTTAACAATATTCATCTGCACCAGTTCGGCGCATTTTCGTTTAATATCGTTTCCCGAAGTCAATTATTCCCAATTTTGTTCACATGGTTTGATCCAGCACCACTTCCTCATTCGTTCCGACGACAAGATTCCACAAAAGCTCCTTTATTTTTCACGATTTTCCACAATATTCTCGGAAAAAAATTTTTGCACGTTTCTTAACGTGTTCACACGCGCTTCTCCACCACTAACATGTTTGCTGCGTTATCGTGCTGAAGATCGATCGATACCGGCTTCGACTGCTGGTTCCACTGCTGGGATTCGTAGATTTTCCATCAAAGGACTTCGTAATTTTTTTTCGCTGGAGCTAAGCTCGTGCCGAACTCTGGTCGTAGTTCCTTCCGCACATGACAACTGTTCTAATAAAACATCCGGAAAACAAATTCCCAACTAAGTTCAGCCTTTGAGCAAAACAAGTTTCTTTGGAGGCAAAACGATATTTGTTACCGCTGTTTAGGAGGACCGAGTACGCTTTCATAGAGTCAAGTTTCGTTCGGAGAAGAAGTAAGGTTGAGACAGAGGGAGGTCCATTGTTGTCCATTTGGTTTGGAGTAGTCAGCTGTTTTATCCCACTAGATAAGAAAACCATGAAACGAGCAGACTGTACATATTATAGTTATGCTGACGGCATAACATCTCGATTGCGTGGACGACTGCTCTAGGGTCTCTCCGTATGAGAGCACAGTACATTACGAGGTTTGAAGCTGTCTAGACGGAAGGGTGAAATTTGTCCATAGCGATCCTGTCGCGACAGCGTTCAAATATAACAGCGCAAAATATTCTATGCCACCGTGTAAACGACACAAATCAACGAACTTTGCTAATGACGCTGTTGTTCTTTGCTAACGAGACTGTTTTTCTAAAGCCGCTAATGACAAAACATCGAGCACCCAGAAAGTCAACGGATCGAAGATGTGCAGAGATGGCAGCGGGTGGGGGAGGGATTCCTGACCCATGTTTCGACAAGTTTTAATCCGTTTTTCCAATAACTGACGGCGATTGACGGGTACAGGGAAGTAACTTGTATTTACCTGGACCTGTTGATCCAGAGAAGTAGTACCTTGTAATGGCATTTTCAACCTACAAATGTAATACTCAGATCACACTGGTTACTATACTATTCCTGGTACAAGAAAATCTAGCAACCGATTTGGATGAAGGCTGGCTATCACAACAGCGTGGAGTAGCCGTAGTTCCTCTTGGCAACTATTTTTATATCCGTTTCCTTCAATACAAGGTATTTTCCTGGACGGGACGGGTTGATCCACAGTGCTGGCTGCGAAATGCATAGCTTTCACACAGCAAATCGAAGCATCATATGTGATAGAAACCACACCACTCTTTTCATAGAGCTCTAGATGAATGGGCTGCATACCCATGTCTGAAGAAATTCCCTAAACCGCATAACCTCAAACTCTATTCGACCGCTATTTTTTGTGGTTAGGAAGACGCTCCGCTCCGGCAAAGTCTACGACATGTATATTATTCTCGCGACGAGCGTGATCCGATTTGGAGCGCAATCCAAGCAATTCACTAGCAAATTACTAACAAATGGATGCGTAAACTAATTGGCCTGTTTGCTGTCCATATTCTCAGTTGTGTTTTGCGTTCCGCACACGAATTACACGCCCACTTCCTCGTCCTCCGCGATTCTGTTCATGTCGCAATTGGGGGCACTTCAGCCGTACTTCGCATGTGGGACTGTGGGACTTCGCAGTGTATTTCTCGAATTTTCGACGTTCGAACTGTGCTCTCAGAGTGACAGATGTGGTCCTAGATTTGTCTGAAAGTTTTGTAGTAGAGCACCTATCGTGGAATAGGAAACGCGCTAAGTGTTGGAATGTTTATTCGAGTGGAAATATGTGTTTACAGTGGGCGTCGATGACGGTGGCCTCGAAACTCACGCGGCGCCACCGCGCCGCTCACGATGGAATCGTCGTTGCAGTGGCGAATCTGGGTTTTCTTGGTATTTGTTCATAACATTTCATGTTAACAGAACACTAAGTAACTATCAAGAACACTCCATAGTTTGTTGTCCTGGAGGGGACTCCTGCTGAAGCGGCGCGGTCGCGTCGCGTGCTTTTCGATGCCGCAGAGGGGCCACCGCCGTCTGTATGTAACCGACTTTAGCTGTTTAGACTCGCACGCGCATTACAACACCTGTGTCTTGGCGCTCTGATTTTCTGATTATCTGCGCATCCGCACATTCCCTTCATATCAATGTTCCCCTTCTTTTCTTATCCTATACTACGCTCCGAATCACCGTTTCCCCAGTGGAATGGTATGTTAGAAATGAGGAAAGGTTGTGGAAAAAAATCTGATGCTTTTGCCCTCATTTATTTATTTTGAAGCGTGGACCAGTAATGTAGCACGAGCTAGTTCAAGTGCCAGTAAGCACTTTTTGAAAACTTAATGAAGCTACACACTAAAATATGGTGATATGAAGGGAACACGTAAACAGAGAAAAATCTATTTTTGTGTCTTCATCGACGGTCACGATATATTTCAGTATCGAGCTGTCGTACAACACTTATCTACACTAACTGATCTTATCCAAGGACACTGCACTTATACCAAATACTATTGCTACTCAGATATGTAAGCGGTCGTGTCAAGCAATTAGTTTCAACTCCTCAACATGCTCTTCCTTATTGTTTATCTCCGGTTGAAACCGCTTGATTTCCCGAGCCTCCATGATGTTCCTATGGAGGAGGTTCTCGAGGTGACGGTGCAACACTACCACTTCAAATTCTGGTGTGGAATCACGAGTGTGCACTGTCGTGCAATGCCGGGAGAAGCTATGGGGTATGCATTCAACATGTCATCTTTTAGCAGTGGAGCGAATAATCCTATCGTTCTGTTCGAGAATAATTTTGATCTGATTTTACTTTTGGTTGACAAGTCACCAATCCCCAAGCCACCGCTGCTATGATACTAGTTCTTTTAACACATAACGGACAATACGACCCACCGGTGGGTCGTATCCGTTTTAACCCCTTTTCTTCAGTGGAATTTGCCCAAAACAGCTGCGAAGGAGTTATTTCACCCGCTGGACACGGAAGTGATATCCATTTTGTACCGTAACACGATACTGTAGGATTACTGTAGGCATACTGCAGGTGCTGTCAATGTATTTTCTCAAACCATCTGAGGCAGCTTTGCGCGCCAGAGTTGCTTGACATGCTGAACATGACTACGCTATCCATTTTACACCTTGGCGCAGTACTGCAGAGCTACTGTAGCGTTACTGTATGGTCACTGTAGACATACTGTGGGTGCAGTTTATTCACGAAATTCACCAATATTCTGCAGAGTGGGATTACTTGACATGCTGAGCGCAAATTGAACATTCGTTTTGTACCGTAGAGCAGTACTGTAGGATTACTGTGGGCATGCTGTAGGCATACTGTAGATCCACTTCGTCCATGAAATGTAGTAAAACCTTGCAGAGTAGGGTTATTTGATTATTTGACACACCGAGCACGAATTCGACACTCGTTTCGTACCGTTGAGCAGTACTGTAGGGTTACTGTAGGCATACTGTAAGCATACTGTAGGTTCATTTCCTCCATGAAACCTAGTAAAACTTTGCAAATGCGCAGCAGTCAAAAACGAATATCATATTCGTGATCAGCATGTGAGATAACCCCACTAAATGCAAATTTTGGTAGAATTCTGAGAGAAAACGGTCCTTCTACAGTTCCTACAGTATACATACAGTAACGCTACAAAAGTCTCCTACCAAGCAAAATAAATATCATAGTCGTGATCAGCATCTCAAATATGCCCTAAACGCCACCACTTTTGTGGGAAACACAGGGAAACTCGCTTTGGGTCAAAGTGTCCCTGAACGGAAGATCCGAATATGATAACAGTGAACAGGAGGAACTTAGTAGCGTCAATGTCAACCTTGTCGGTTAAAATTCTAAGCATCATCACTATGCCATTTTTTGTCCCCAGCGTAGCAACCCTAGTCGTTTTGACCTTTCTGTCGCATATGGTATTGAAGAATAGTCTATCTCAGAGCGCTTCATTCTTGTTTTACGAGTGAAATTGTCCTGTACGCTTTCCAGCGAATCGATATCTTTGCGTTTATAGAGGTTAAATACCGTAGTTCCGCTTTCCATGACCGGACGATTAACTAAACCATTCACATCTTTGTTTCTTAAGATTTTAAAGATGATGTAAGTAAGTCCGATGACATTATTTACTACATAGATTCGTGTAATACTGCTCGAAATCAAGATTGCTGTTCATAGTAAAATATAACCTCGAAGGCCTCGAATATCTTTAACTAGGCCTCGAATATCTTTAATAGGCCTCTAAAATCTTTAACATTTTCCAACCTTTCACCTCCAGTGTAGTACGCAACATCTGCTGAGCAGCTTTCAATGGAAAGAACATGCGGTTTCTCAATAGCAAGAGGCAACTCCAGTCTAGAAGACCATCTACTGTTGACTTCAGTGGCCGCTTGTAGTCTTTCAGTATCCGATTTCATGGTCTCACAAATTTTTATGTCGTCTGCGTACATACGACAGCTAAGTTCTAGCGCGAAAGTGTCTTTAAGAATGTCATATGGATATATAAAAAAAGAGGTGATAGGACACCGATTTGTGGAATACGTGATGGACAGACGAGTACTCTTCACCAACTCGCATCTGGACTGTCCTATTCGAAAGGAGGCTTTCCATCCAAGCTGTGACTAAGGGATGCAAACCCACGATTCTCAATTTTTCCAACAACTTTGCGTGCGGGATCTTATCAATGGCTTTAGCAAAACCAAAGTATACTGCGTCAACTCTATCTTTTGACTCTGCAACCTTCGCCCAATTTTCTCCCCATCTAATCTGAATTCTCATTCTTTCATGGATGGAAGAAACCAGTATCATGAAGCTGGTTCTTCTCGTTCTTGGCGAATCACAAGACGAACCAGTACTACCCACTTCAAGAGTTTTTCCCCAGAATATTAATCCAGGAACAGCACAGCTAGCCAGTCATACTCGTTTGCGACAGGGAAAAGTTCGAAAAAGCCCGCACGACTATCGTAGTGTCATAATCGCAGTTTATGGTGGTTAGAACATCTCTAATACGCGTTTGAAAAAGGCGTCCTCGCTATCGAGCCAGACTCTGGACCTTCTCGATACGATGATTCCGGCAGCTTACGCCAAATCCTTCAAGACTCTGTTTGGCCCGTTTTCGGGGACCAGCTATGCACCAGGTTGTTGAGCTAAGTTGACATGGCAAGCCAACCAAGACCGCGAAGAGCAAACCGCACCTATCAATAGGCAGTTTGATCTTCTCAAGAACGGGGTTTTCGTCACATTTTGGTTGCATAGTTAGAGATTCTAAGAAAATCTATAATAAAATATGTCGATACCTCAAAACAAAGATGAGATAAGACACAGCCTTTAGGTTTTCAGGCACTAGCCAGGCATTTTAGGAGAGCGGATCGATGCGTTTAAGGCTCGGATTTCAATTGTGATTTTATTGCTACAACATCTCTTCGATGATTAAGACGTCACTTGAAAATCATCGAACGTTTGTGAGTAGGTACAAATTCTGGTCGCAATAAGTTATTTCCTTTCAGGGAAATGGTGTCTGATTTTTGCTTTAAAAATACAGAGTATTTCAGAGTTGTTCTCATTGTTTGAGCTCTGGTAACACCAGAAAAAAAGGCCCTTACCGCAATATCCAAATTAATTTGCAAGAATTTTTTTCCAGAAAAGGAGACGTCTCAAAATTTTTCCTGGTGCTACACCCGTAGCTGTGCCTACCCCTTCACGCTTGTTACTTCGTTTTGCTGGAGTTATCGGAAATTCATCGGCGTAAGCATTATTTTGGGACACCCAGTACTTGAGTTGAAACCGTTCCTTGCCGGCGTGTTTCACCATAACTCCTTGATTTTGCAGAAAAAGCAGAGTTATAAAATTTGTCAGATATCGATGCAAGCAGATGTGACTTGTCGACTACCACAAAGAAGTCTGACGAAAGCGAAGCGGAAGCAGACGGCTCATAAAATTTCATTAACATTAGACCAGCTGAAACGTCGGTTATGTTCTACGACAGCTGCGCAGCGAGGATACGGTAGCGGAGAGCTGTGCGTTCTCACCGGTACTGGTTCCACCTCCCTTATTACAAGGGGTGGGCTTAGAAGCCAAAAGTCTTCATGCGTCTGAGGAACTGACGTCGTCAATCATTTCTAGCGTGAAGCATTTTAATTAGCAGCGGATTTTTTTTCTGTCGTGATCGTTAGCATAGCTCATTCGTCGGCGTTTAATTCTAAAAGATGGACGAACTTGTCACTGATCACTTTTTTGTCATATTTAATCTGTCTGATAAAGGACGGATACTGGATATTCGTGACTTAGCACAATGAAACATACTTCGTTCTATGAAGTCAGAGACACGAGTTTTGGATCTTCTACTCTCTGTTGCTGTAATGCAGTACAGAAGCTATAGAGGTTTGGTGCCTGGTTCATCAAACGCATCGTTCGCTGAAGTAGCACGTAACAGTGGCGGACATGGGAAAGAATCGGATGGTAGGGGAGTTCTTCAGTGATCATGACCAATAGTCAGGGTCAAGCATGACGATGGAAAAAACTGACCCCCCAATACGACCCCCACTTCTGTACGACACCCCCCCCCCCGCCTCTCCTGTTCAAGCGACCCTAGAGTGTCCTAGTTATAGTTTTTCATTACTGGAGGTAACGAACAATGTGGCGCGTATAAGCACGTACACATGCTTATACGTACCCATGGGTGCGCGGCGGGACCGCACGGCACGACGCGCATGCACGACTGGGTTTGCCACAGCCACGGGTTTGATTCCCGGCTCTGTCGAAACATTTTTGCACGGGTCAGAATGACTGCAGAGTGAAATGATCCATGATGAGGGCAGAAACGATTGAAAATAAAGTATGATAATCAAAATTGATCGTTTGCAGGTGCAAGATTTCGCCTGCAAACACCATCGGAACGTAGAAAAGTAGGATGACTTCTTCCTCGTACTGAGCTTCTCTAACTCCAAATCAACAGCTGTTTTTCAATATATCCATTGAGGACGATCAGCTCTATCTTATCTTCACGTGTTTTTGGGAGCTCGATGGGAAATTTTCCGAAATTTCAGGTCTCCGAGGGAAAATTTCCCATCTACCTCACTCAAAAAGGAGCCAACTTTGGGATAACGAGGATGAAGAATGAGTGCTCTATTACGTGCATGTAGTGAAATTTCGGTAAAAGGCTAACTCTCTTCAGGGCAGTTGAAAAACTGAAAACCTCGCAGTTAAGATAGAGCTAAGTGTCCTCTACTATAGAGAATTTGAAAAGCAGCTATTGATTTGGTGTCAGAGGATGTCAGTACTAGGAAGAAGTCACTCTACTTTTTCGCGTTCTGACGGGCCCTGCAGGCCAAATCTCGCACGTTCAACCCATCGATTTTGCCTATTACAGTTCTTTTGCGACCGTTTCTACCTTCTTTATCTCATACTAAATTCCGAAGTGGTACCAATCCGTGCAAAAATGTTTTGACGGCGCCGGGAATCGAACCCGTGGGCGCGACAAATGCCAGCGCAGAAGGCGACTTCTCGCGTGCGCTGCCAATCAATACTGCTTTAACACGTAACAACGGGTCAATCCTGTTTTAACACGTAACTTTTTCGCTTTCGTTTATCCCAATGGTTTAATTCCAGCCCTTATGCACACCTCTTCCTGATACTGCCTTAGAGCGCTTGAGCCCGATGCTTGCGCTCGTCTTACTCCCCTCCAATACGACCCCCCCCCCTTGCCACCCCCTCACATACGACTCCCCCCATGGGAAATTCCCATCGGACGCTTGACCCTGCCAATAGTGAAGGCTGTGGCAACGGTGCAAAGACACCTAATAGTAGGCAAACGCCGAGAAACGATACATAGATTTTTTTTCACTAACATCGCATTCCTCCGCGTTGAACTCCTCTCATTCGTCTGCGCAAGGATCGGACTCTGCTCTTTTTATACTGGTGCTACCCTATATCACTTAGCCTATGGGAACACTGGATAAGGTGAACAATTCCCAGCGGTCACTCCAGGATCCGTATCCAATGTGTTTAACCCTGCTAGGAGAAACATGACAAACGAGTGGGTATATGTCCTTAATCACAGACTTTTATCCGCCCTGTTATGCAGTGTAGCCCATCTATCCACATCGGGGATGAGCGGATCATCCGTTTATCCATTTAGCCGTTATCCAGACGATTTGACCTGTCCGTTGTCAGGGCCGTTATCCGGGACTTCAGCACCGGGTAACGGTCCAGATAAGACCGGAGTGGTAGCTTTCAAAATGTCACTTTCTACGTAGGGGATTAGCCATTTATAGAAAGAAGAATTTTGCCACGAATCACAGCTCCTTTTCCGTCAGGTTTCAGTAGTGGTTTAGATTCTTGGTGTGAAGTGTGAGAGGGTAGTACAGACCTTTTGCTCTTGGCTGGAGAGAGAAAATTGTCGTTGAGATTGTCTGTGTTGTCTTGGTGAGTTATGTCCTATACGACGTAACCTTCGCCATTATCCGCTATCCGGTATCCGTTGCTCGGTTATTTTTGGCCTATCCGTTATTTGGACCGTTATCCGGGTTTTGGTTGCAGAAACGTCCGGTACTCCGCTGATTTTCGCGTCGTCGCAATTACCGCTCGAATAAGTTTCGAATTTTGAATTAGCACGATATTGTCGGCATTTTCTCGTGCTCGTCCATTTTCTTTACGTCTCTTTACATTGCGCTGCGTGCGTGTTGCGGCGATCGCGATGATTGTGGCGCCGAAACCAGCGGAGTCTAGAAACTCCCTATGTTCGCTCATGTTTGCAGATGACACTGCTCCACGGTGAAAGAAATGCGAATTAATAGATGAAGAGCATAGCACTACTTCCAAGCACCAAACGAAAGAGATGAGAGCTACTAAAAAATCTCGCAGAGCCATAATACTGATTACTTTTTCGCACACCGGTTTCTGAATGGGCCTCGAAATGGAACTGTGTTCTTCTTCGCGCTCGCATGTCTTGGAATCTTCCAGCAGAAGTATAGATCACTGCTATCTTGTATACTACTCTACGCGTGGGGTCACCCTCGACTAAATCTGAGCGCGCTCCCGCCTATTGCAATATGGAGTACGAATAACGACGTATTTCTTATTACGTATAGAAAAAGAATAACACTGCCAAAACCTTGCCTTCCCATTATGAAAGATCGACTTTGAAGCGCTTTCAGTCCCCTGAAGACGACGCGATATTGCAACGTCGTGCAGAGCGAACAGTGCTCAGCTAACAATTTGCAGGCTTTGCAGTTGCATTTGATAACACAATTCCATCATTGAATTAAATGACCGTTCATCTCAATTTGTTTCTTTTTGTGCAACGAAATCGAATGCCTCACGCCCACAGACATCATTGTGCCGAAGCCAGGAGGGCTTACCGCCGTCCGCTTGTGCGGGGAGCAGCTCAAACTCGCCTGGGCAACAGTTTACTTTGTGTTCCGCGAACGCTTCCGCCCGAGGTCTGCAGCTGACACTCTCCTAACTGCTGCCACGTATTCATCAGAGCGAGCAACCGCTTCTACTGCCAGCAGCGCTTCTGTTGGCCGTTTCGTTTCACATCGCTGCACATCGTGGTGCGATGTGAGCTAGCGCCTGTGTTCCTATTCGCTTTTATCTGCGTAAACTATTCATGAACACATTTTCAGCACTATCCCATAAATGTCTTTTATTTTCACTCATAAGGTGTATCATCATTCGACTCTATTTTGAACTGTTTTCTTTCCTGTCCTCTCCGCGTCTTGCAATTTCCCGTATACGCCAACACCTTCCGTAGTTAATCATTTCCATACTCGTCATTAACATCAAATTTCATATGGCACTTCATTGGCATAGACAGTAAGCTAGCGCCGTGCTGCCCCGGCAAAACACTAGCTGTGTTTATACTCAGGTGATGACGTCTGTGCGACAGCTACAACGTACGAGGCGACGGGTAGCAAAGCCAACGCGATGGTTGCACCATGCCGAACTTTGCAAATTTACGTACTCATGCAAAATTACAGGCGTACGTCAGTCACTACGCGTCTTTGCATTCGTACGGTCCCGTAGGTTTTAGGCCTAAAAAGATTTAAAAAAAGAGGAAGCAACGGCCACTTCGAATCCACGATGTCGACGAAACCATCGCGTCACGTCTGCTAGCGGGCGCATCGCGAATTTCGCCCACCGCATCGTTTTGAAATAGTATAAACAGGCAGCGATGTCGCAGTACGTTGTGAGGGTAAACATCAACTACCACAACGCATCCACTGTTAGCACATACATCCACTCAGGATTACTCACTTCTGAAATTTTTTTTTCTGCGGGACGGTAGCATCTCTACGAAGTATGAACGCAAGTCATGAACTATCCGTTTGCGAGTTGAGCCGCAGCAGACTCTCGCTGCGTAGCTGCCCGGCATGCTATACAATGAGCGACTCGTTGGCCGACAAAATACTACTGCTTTTAAGTTTTTTGTCACTCAAGTTTGGTCGTTTCTCGTTCGCAGTGCAATCACAGTGAATAAATGGTGGAGAGCGGGGCCGTGTGGAATTTCGTGTTTTCTCTTTTACAGCTATTCTTGGTCCATGCAGGATCGAACCATCGATCATGCAAGCAACAACGGGCTTCTTACCACTGCGCTACGCGCGCCTCGGGAACTGACAGAATACGATAGTTGGAGGTTTCCTTCTTTTCCAAATAGAGATCAACACAACCAGATTCTTTCCTGATAGAAAAACTGATTAGCCAGTACGTTCATGCTCCCACGACGTCTTCTGAGCCCGTATCCAGTATACTTTATAGATTAAGATCCAGTCGGATAAACACGCTCTAGCGGATATGTTACAGTGGTTTAGAGAATCTGCTGCTCAAAAAAACATATCCTTGGATATGCAAATCCACTAGTTCCACTGCAGGTTATCTTTATCCGGTCGATTTCCACATGATAACGATCCATGATCTACTCCTTCTTCATTTTGTGCTGACTCTCGCCGAGACACCACACTTGCACAAAGAAATGATCACGTAGATAGATGAGTTATATTTGATGGCAAAGTGGATAAAAACAAATGGGAATGGATATGTACCTGCTGTGTTTTTCCCTCCTATGGTCAAATATATTGGATACGGCTCCTGGTTCTAGTAGGATGTCTACAACTGTTGATATGGTTAAAAACGATGTGGGGGAGAGAAGTTCTGACCTGAAAAAAATTTAATTTCAGAGAACTTGCTTTTTGCATAAGGAACCGTTACAACATGTTTGTGAACCTTTCTTCATGCTCTGCTCAAGATTTTTATATAATGGCCAACATCTGAAGGTGTTGTTGTTTCTCATGTACATGATTCTCTGCAAAAATGCAAAATACTCCCTTATAGGTCTTCAATTCTTAGTTTCGTGGAGGCTAGGACTGTCTTCACATTTTATGCGTGAATTCTACCGAAAACGCTCGCATGCTGGCTCTTTTCCAGCATCTTTGCATCTTTGGATGAATTGGCTGTGCGAGCGTGGACGTGGCAGAAATCCTTCACCTAAAGGACGCGCTGTGTTAATTGACCATCTCCGAAGTGAGGGATCTGCGAACAGACCTCCAGTATTTCGCAGGGATTGCAGGGAACGATGCGCAGCAGAGTGAACGTAGTAGTATGCCCGAAAATGTCTACCTCTTCATGCCCTCTGGTCTGAACAGTGTTCCATTTGACGTTTCATTTCTAATTTCACTTCCGCACATCACTGATGAAGAGTTCTCATTATCTGGAGCGTTAATTAATTTACTTGGCCGACTATTAATGAGGTTTCCTCTCATGACATAAATGAGCTAATCAAGTGTCAGGATGTTTTACTTTTTTGCTCTCCACACTTTCTGCCTGAAAGGATGTCCATTTATTAATCCACGCGGAGAAAAAAATTGGCTGGCATAAAAACTCTCTCAACGAGATGGAGTGAGGTGGAAGGGCGGGGGTGTAGCAAAAGTGTGTAGCTGAAGTTGGAGATATCTCAATGTTAGATCCACACGTTTTTGAGCGACTTAGGTACAAAACCACTGTCGGATATATCTATAGGTTAGATAGGATGAAGTGGACAAATTTTGCCAGGAATACATTACCTAGACTTACATATTGTTGCAAATTAACATCAGGGCCGTAAGCATGTCAATGAGGTTACCCAGGGTAGACGTTGGTAACATCTAACAAAGCTACCCGTCGTTAGGACATTCGTCAACGACCGTACCTTGCCTTATCTCAGTGAGGGTTGCGTCGATGTGTTTACCATGGCTAATCCCAATGGTGCATCCAGCCCCAGCAGTGATTATCCTTGCATCTAACACAAACTTGCGAGGATAACCTTCTCGATGTTCTAAAAGGTGGGCGTCCAAAACGATGGGCATCCTCCAGGTTCAAATTACCCTCTTTGAAGCAGGCACATACTACTCGTTCCAGAAATCAACACCTCTTTCGGACGTCGTCGATGTCCTTAGCCGCTTGAGCTGCATTTTGTTTTTGATTGAAGTCTGACAGTAAAATACGCCAGAGATGATCACTCATGTCAATTTGGAGGATCATATTCATTACGATGGGTAACAAGGGGCATTAAGACTACCCACGGTTAAGGTGTTCACGCACAAAAAAATTTCCCATCCTTGGGACGGACGTTAACACCTTCACCCTGGGTGATCTCACGGATGCATGCCGTCCAATGGGTATCAGGTGGTGAGGAATGCAGCCGGAAATTTCGGTTCTGGAGAAGCAAAGTGTTTCATGACAGTCAATCAAACGAAGTTCCAGTCACAGTAAAAAAATATAAGATGAGAAAGTGCTACGAACTCAGTCCGGAAGTGAGTATATGGGCATGAATAGCGTCATGCATTTGGAGAGGTACTGTGCAATGAACGAACGTCTTCTGACTTTGCAAACACTACATACAACCTCATGTTCGGAGCGAATACACATGGTTTTGTCCGACTAGCAGAAGGATAGCGGCCTCCACCACAGCCGTGCGTTCTGCTCCAACGCGACAAAGTTGGCGATTTATCGCTTTACCAGATGTATCTTCTCTTTTTAACAGCTTTCGGCTCGCTATTCTTCGTGGAATTATGCAAGACACATTTGCTGTTCTCGGTAAGTCTTGTTCGGGGTAGTTATGGTGGAATGCTCAGCAGGAACCAAAATCCGAAGCCAGATGTCCCCTGAATTTTTCTTAAGTAAAAGCAGTCTAACGCTCTTTTGTCGCTAGAAATCTCGTCTGATCAGTTACTTCAACCAGGGGCCGTAGTAATTGCACTATAACTGTCGGTTAACCAGCAAGTCAAACCGGCAGTTGTACATTTCATAACCCGGGACCGTTATGAGGTCAATATGGTGTGAAAAATCAGAATATCAACTCAGTTTTGATAACCGTGATATAACCAGCGGGTCACACCACGCTTTGGATCCTGGTCTCGGGCGCTGCGAAACCAACGGTTGAGCAGATCGCACAGGCACTGCCATATCGATATTGCTAGAGTGCGCACAGAGAGCGCGCAGATATCATAGACGCAGGCAAATGGAGATCCCGGTTATTAAAAAGTCCTCGAGAGGACTTTTTAATAACCGGGATCTCCATATGCTCCAATTTTACGCTTTTGTGCGAGCCAAACGAATGCTCATCCAACTCTGCATCGTAGCTGTGAATATGATGCTCCAAAGGACCAAGGATGTGAGGGAATTGTTTTTGTTTGAAAGCCTCTCATAGTTCTTTTCATCAAAACAAAACAAAGAACCAGCTTTGAAAACGGATTCTATCGCATCTTGAATCAGAATTCAACATATTGAAATGAAATTAACAGTGTTCGAAGCACTGCATATCGAGGCTTCACATTTAGTATACCAGTTTTTGCCTAGTTTGTATTAGTTTGTGTTATGAGGCTGTAGAGGACATTCATGTCATCCGCCACCAAGTGAGGTGTGGCAGAGTGGTTAACGCGATAGACCACTGTGATATTAGTGTGGGGTTCGAATCCCGCAGATGGTCAGAGCTTTGCACTTTCGTACTTCACCTTTTTGATCTCATTCAAAATAGTGGAAAAGGTTTAAACACATTGGTTATGCGTGGTTCTGCCATAGAAATGGAAAAAACCACACTAAAGATAGATTGATTCACTTTCAATACAGTGTTCAGTGATGAATACTTTCCCTATGAATCAGTTATCTCACTAGAATACTTTCCCTATGAATCATTATCTCACTACTAGTACAAGATATATTTACAACAGCGATGCCTATGCAGTCGGTTTACTTCATCACAATGGAATTGAGGGAGATCACTTGCACGGTGGCGCAGTGCGATGACTGCAGTCTCACGAACTGTCTGTCACGCGTTCGGTTCCTCCCGCGAGCGGAATTTTGCAAACATGATTGAGAGGCATGGATCCACGAGGATTTCGTTCAAGTGATGGCTGCATTGTGGCTATGTCCAGGTTATAAGTCGGTTAACCTGGGGAACCGGCAGTTGTCCAAGGACATAACTTTCTCTATAACCGTTGGTTACGGCGCAATTACTACGGCCCCAGTATTTCTTCCAGCAATTCGAATGATGTTGAGACATCGCTTTGCTGGGGCAGTGTTCTAGTTCACTGAGCACACATTTTGCTTTTACTGACAACCATTTACGCTCTTTTCCAAAAGAACGAAGACCGATCATTTCTGTTTCAGCTAAGCTATGCCTGTACCCTGTGGCGACTGTCTTCAAACTTTCATTGTCCTGACTTGTTTCCAACTTTTTATATCTGGCTGACAGTTCAGATTACAGACACTGCAACTTTATTCCTTTGGTTTGTTTTATTATAACATGCACAATATTGCAGTGCTTCGGGATTGTTTTCTGGCTTTTCGTTGGCGTACCCTTTGAATTGTAAATAAATAAATAAATAAATAAATAAATAAATAAATAAATAAATAAATAAATAAATAAATAAATAAATAAATAAATATATGAATAGGTAAGATGAGCACCCTAGCAAATTTGGTATGAGTTGGATGTTTCTAAGGTGCTCCGGGATATTAATGAATGTACCAACAACTCTACAGCAGTCTCATCACCAAAGACAACTCTGTTTGAGATAAAAACAAGTTAGGCCTGAGTGAATTAGTCAAGTCTGACAAGAGAAGGATACTTGGTAAATGTGCCCATTCATAGAGAGGTGTATATTGCTATCGAACCTGTTTTCAACATTTACCAAACTGCTCTCTGCGATGAGTTATGCTCATTTTTGGTGTTGTGAATATCGTGGTTGTGAAGTGACCTTTTTCTAGTTAATGATTCGACAAGCTCCAATGCTTAGCCACTGTGTATTATAATTCAGAAGATTTCGAACAGGTGAGTTTCCGTCTGGAGGAGGAGAGACTCATTTTTGTACCAAGAGGCCTCTTTGTACACTAATCTCAGGGCTTGCAGATGGGTGGCAAAAATGGACATAACTCATCATAGAGAGCTGTTTGGGCAATTTTGAGAATGGATCCGAAATCAGCATCGAAAGCTGCACTAGGCAATACACACCCGTCTATGAATGGCACATTGACCAAGTATCCTTCCCTTGTGAGTCCTATGGAGGAGCTGCAGTTGCTGTCATCCGCTTTCGATTGCATTTTCCCTTTTCTTCTTCATATCATGAACTATTTCTCATTCTTAATTAATTTTCCTTCCACTTTTCACCATGACTCCTTTCGGCTTGCTGACCATTGTCAACTCAAGTATTTCTGTTGGGTATCGAGCTCCTGTCTTCACCCTGGGTAATCTCACTGATGCATTCGGGCCTTGGATCATTCTAGCTTAGCCATGTGCTCCGTTTCTTTCAAGTTTGTTTTTGTTCACTAACTACCAGGAAGTTGCAGAACAAAGCGAAACTCAGGAAAACAGCTGACATGGCATGCAATCTTATCAAATCCTAGTCGCCTCACCATGATCAAACTAGCTGAGCTGGGAACATCCAAAAGCCACGCTTTTTCTTCCTTTTTCTCCGCAACATTCAATGAAGCTTCGGGATCGAAAGAGTCTGCAGATTTCTTTTTGCTCAACGGAAGGATGCTCTGCTCTATTATCCTTGAGGGAGCACGTAGCGAAACAAATAGTGGCTACCTTTGTGGCTGCTCCAAATACTTCGTAAATCACGTGACATTCAAGTGTTTTCGATTTTCCAAAGCTTTAATAGAATGTAGTCACCAAATGTGATTGTCGTAACAGAAATCTGAATTTGGAGACAGAATGTATGAACAAAGTGTGTATCCCTTCGAAGAACCAAATTCATAGTGTTCCCCACATCCACGCATGTGGTGAACAATCTACACGCCTACATTTTCTGCGTCACCGCAAAATCTCTTGTGTGACTTTCCTGAATACGATCTCAACACAGCACAGCATTTATAGTGTGAACTTAAGCTGTGCTGAAATGTATCCACCAGTCCGATGAACACATTCCCCATGCGCGACTTTTATATTCTGTGACTCAGTGAAATTTGTCAGCCTATAAACCCTGCGCATACGTACTAAGTATCCAAGTGTTTCGCAGTTCATGAAGTTACGTTTATCTTCGGGTGAAAGCCCTACTTTCATCATTTACCACGTCTGTACCAAGAAGTGAGCTCATGAAATACCCGACAACGTTTGACAGCGCTGTGGTTCATGGGTTGTGTTTGGAAATTTTGAATAACGTTTCAGGTGCCAGTGTCCCATTACTTCATCACATTGAGCTAAAAACCACTTGGAACTCCGACTAAGGAGATGGAAGTGAGAAATTCGCTTTTCCTTCTGTGTTCAACAGCAACTACAAGCTGTTTCTGTTGTTAAAAGAGCAATTGAATGCATCCTGAGGTGCTAGTGCGAACTGCTTCGAGTACTAGATTCTCCTTCGTCCTTGAACCTTGGACCTCCACTGCCATTCAAATGGGTTTTCTGCTCTCAGCACTTTGCTGAAATCATGACAAACACTGAGAACACTGGTCATATACAATCCCTCTCATCAACACATATCTCGATTCATAGAGCTTCATGGATGTGACAGGTATGTCTGCTCATCCTGATGTTTCTATGTATTCTTTACAAGGAACACCATTCTCGTACATGAGATTTCGCAGTATTTTGTGGTTTCAACGTGCAGAGAACTTTGTTGTGTAAAAAACTGTGCAAGAGAGGGATAATCCAAGTAATAAAGGGATTTCTTACTCGTGGTCACTGTCTATTATACATACTTACGTATGACTCAGATGGTTGGATATCTTTTTCCATTTTCGCAACAGAACTTTCAAAGCTTTAGGAAGGTGATGATCGGACACGGTCATGTCGGGAAATATACGGGAACATGCGGCTTTTCCAGCAAATTCCTAAGACACATGCAGGGATGATTGATGTTCTCTTGTGATGTTCTCGCAAGCGTTGCTGTTTGGAGATGAACATCTTCTCATCCCAACAAATGGCTCCTCTTTGAATACGTGTGGAGAGTCTCGCGAAATCCTACGCTCCCTTTGCTACACCTACAGATCCGTTTCTCCGCTAAGAACTTACGATGTCATACCCTGCTGACGTGCAGGACCCGCCTACTGGCTTTCCTCAGAATACCCTTTTTATACGCAAGGAAAGGCAGCGATTCCGGTATACTCATTGACCATGCCGCTCCGATGGCATTGTTATTAAAGGATTGGAAGAAGTTCCTTTATATCGTAATCAGGTGGAAGTTACTACAAAAACACTACCTAATACGGACACGAACTGAATATATTGTATTAGGTTGTTGCAAAATCGATGGAAGATTCTAATAGTTTACTTTGGATTGTCGTAACTCCGCAAAAACTGAAGTTTTTCTTCCGGTTCAGTATTCATTTGAATCAGCACATCTTCGCCATCTTTCTGCTAAGTCTTTGTTCACTAGGCCTGAAGCCAAGCTTTTTGGTCCATCTAATTTCGAAGCTTCATTTTTCTTCTGTGCTCATTAACTGTTCGACTTGAGAAGAGGGGAATTTCCGGCGTGGTGTGCAATCTTAGACGTTGCTCTCTGCAATCTTAGACACACAAGGGTTTGAATTGCTTGGTCTATGAAGCCACATTAGTATGAGTGAGCCATCATAATCCACACCATAAAAAACGCATTTGTAACGATGCGCTGATAAGTAACGATATTCGGATGGTGTTTTCAAAATGCTATCAAAAGCAACGTTTCACTTCAGGATCAAAGATTGATCCTGAAGAGATTTTGACACCGGAGCAATTGCCAGCCGACGACCATCATCGGTTCACTGAAATTTGTAGATTTTGAGGTAGAACCCTGCCTCCATACAGCTCCAGCATAGATTCTTGAGAAGCAATGAGATTCTAGTCATTCGCGGAAGAGCGCCCTCTCAGAACGGGGTTTTTCTTGGTAGCGCATCCAAAACTCAAGGAAAAGCCATGCTTTTGCGGAACATGTGGCTGTACTCATCATTTATTCCTTCATCGAAGCTAAAACATATGCTCGTGAAGGGTTTAATTATCAGTGTTGCTGTTCTGCGCCGGTACATCCCAAATATAGTAACGCTTTAAAAATTTCAGCAGAGTCATCGGGCAGGTCTTTCAAATTACCCAGGGTAAGCACAATTCCACACAGAGTCAGAGTTAGCAGTAGCGTCAAAATGTTCACCTTAGGTAATCTCAGCGATGCATGTAGACCCTGAAGGAAATGATGTGGAGGGCTAGGAGGCAAGGAGCAGCATCTGAAAGAATATTCAGTGAGAAGTTTGGCTGCTTGGTCCGGATGTACTAATCGAAGGATGGGTAATCTCATACCTATGGGAATGATCACCAGTGGGCAACAGCTGTGCATAAACAACGTCGTGTGCTAGTTCCGTGAAGGTTATAAATTTGGGTACGCTAAAACGTGTAGCTTAATCTCAATCTTGAATGTGGGCTGCGAAAGTATGTGACCCGTATCGGATACTGTTACCAAGCCGGATGCGCCCTCACGATACAATGATCTGGTTTGCATAAACAACCATCCATTGAAAGGTTACTAGCGGTTGAATTAGTTTTTCAGGTGTATCCAGGTACGTACTTGATACAGGAATTTTCCTTATTCTATTGGAAAGGGCCCATTAACATTCTACTGGAAAGGGCCCATTGTACGTAGATTGCGCCCCATGTAATCGAATGCTGGTGAGTCGCAAAAAAGTGTAGAACGCAAAGAATCGTCATCCACTGGAAGAGATCTCGCAGCAAAGCCCGTGAGCTCACAGCCCGTCGAATTGTTACAAGGATTAAACGATACACCAACTAACGTGTGCTCGTTTGTGGGCGTAAGCGGACATAACATTAACATTGCGAGACCCATCCAATTTTCGTGGATTTCTCGTGTTTCCTTGACAAATGGGTATGGGTTGTACTCAACTCGAACCCTCAAAATCCAGTAAAATCTTTCCATAGGTGCTGTCTTTAACATATGGGTCATAACAGCACATAGAATAATGGTTCAATTCCCCAACGTGGTCGCATCGAATATGATATATCGCTGAAGTATAGCCAGAACTCTTTGAAGCTCTTCACGGATTTAATGAGAGTTTTTCACTATTCTGATTCTCCATAAACAACAGATGAAAGGAAACTTGGTAGCACACACTATGAATGGCGCTGAATTCAGTAGAGACTTTTATGTGGTGCTAACAACTGATCGTTGCTGATCGAATCCCATAAGGTGTCAAGAGTCACTGTTACTTACACTTACTAGGTAGCTCTAAAACGTTGAGGCCTATTAGAACACCCACTTGCACGGGGGCTTTTCGTACCTCAAATCGTTACCAAAGAAAAAAAACTGAAATCAGCGTACTCTTCCACTGTGTCTTTCTGAGAAGCTCATTTTCACAGTGGTCCTCGAGTAGCAGAAACTGGGTCGTAGTGATTGATAGTGGACTCTGGTAATTGGATTTAATGGATGTTGGCGCTGCTCGCGATTGCCTCTATGATGCTAGCTGAAGAAAGTTTGAGCTGAACGCGCTCCGCCACCCCTCGTCGCCGAGGGTGCGCAGGGTAAGCGGACTTGCTGTAATTGCCCTGCCTTCAGCTGCAGTTCTGGAATATTCTATTAAGCGGATCAAAGTTCTTGTGGATCTTCTTCTACTTGTTTATTTTGCCAGTGTGGCCTTTATTGAGTTTCTAGCCTGAGGTCTATGCGAGTTACTCGAAGTTACGCACTTACTGGACTTTCTCTTGGAATGTAGAAGTCGTCTCACATTGATACGTTGAAAATCCTCTCTCTTTTTTTAATACGTTGAAAGACTGTCAAACGTCATCATAAGCTTTGCTCTTCTTGCAAGTATCCGTTTCCCAGTTTAAACTGATAATTCTTCTGATGCATTCTCATACTTGAAATGCGATTGGCTGTAACTCATTTACTATCTTGGATGAGTATCCTCTTGAATGGGATTTGGAGTTGACTAAGCTTTTCCTCCCTCTTATCTTACTCCAGTAGTGTTTCGAATTGCAGGGTTTTCTTGTTATTTCCCTGAGATCTTGTCGTACAAAAACCATTCATTAGCTTGTTGAAAAAGGTTCCAACCACTTACTCAACGGAAACGGTTCGAGTCAACCAGGAATCCTTTAGGTTTCGGTCGCCACTGTCGTCGACACGCCGTCGTCGATCCCGATCGACGACGGAGGCGACAAAGTAGGTTTTGCATTCCCAAGGAGTTTTCAATTTTTTTAAAACTGTTATTTCGTGATTGTGAATGTATTTACTTGTTTATGAACTGTCGAATTTGTTGTTTTAGCGACTGGCTCGTGATTTCTGCTCTTCTATCTTATGCTTGCTTTCCTTCGTATTTTCGTTGATTTTGTGATTCTCGTTACCGACAGGATCCACAATCAGCTACAGAACAACTGGCTAGAGTGAAAGGAATATGAAAAATGGATATATGAAGCAGCTACCCTTTGAGGAAGTTCTGAATCTATGTAGGAATTTGTCATCTCATTGATTATTTCCAGAACTCAAGTTTGAACTGATATGTTCAGTTCTTTCTTCGCTTTTTACGCTAAATTCTCTTTTGTTTGACAGACCCTCCGTGGCCTACTGACAAGCATCGAGGAGGGTTTTTTTTTTTTTGGTTTTGTGTGTGTCTAGGGTTGAGAGGCGGAACACCATCGGAGAACATTTCCAGCCAAAACCTGAGAGGAAACATCACTCTCGCACACAACGGCGTGTTTTCCCTTTTAATTCTATGAAACACAGCAGAACAATCATGAAAAAAGGTCCCATCAGTAGGGCTTCACAGAAAGGAGTTCAGTGCAAAACACAAAAAAAAATCGGGATACTAAACTCAGACTCAAAGAGTGTTCTAAAAACAGGTAATGAAGTCACAATCCCCAGACTCAGAACTTTTCAAAGGAATAGCTGCATTCGTTCACGTATTTTTCAGATTTCCCGCACTCCGTCGCCGATTGTAAGCCTCGCCTGAAATGAAAATCACGAAATCAACGAAAAAAAAAACACTACCAAAAATGTAAGAGCAGAAATATGAATCTATTACCTCGACAAAACTGCACATCAAACAGTTGGAAAACAAACAAACACATTTAGAAGTACAAAGCAGGAGCATAGTTATATTGAAAACAATTCAAGAATGGAAAACCTACGTTTGTCGCGAAGGTCGTCGCCGTCGTCGATCAGGATCGACGACGGCGGGGCGAGAGAAGCTTTAGTTTTGGGGAAGTCACTTTTCGATTACATTGGCAGAAGCATGAAACTTGAAGGCGCATTCTGAAAAATTTCTGCACTACAGCGACTTTGTTCTACCGGAATCGGTAGTCACCCATGAAAAATATCTATAGGAGCTCAACCCTGGAACCCAGGCTATCCAACAAGGCATCATTTTTTATACAACTGTATTGCTCTACAAGGATGTTGCATTTCGGTAAATTTTTCAGATCATGGGTAACGTGATGCCCAGCTGCTAGAATCCATCAGAAAAATTGCAACAACACTTCAGCGGAACGAGGTTAATAACGAAGAAAAGCCTGTTTCTGATATTACATCCTTTTATGAAAATTGGTTGAGTTAAATTAAATTGCGAAATAAGAAAGATGAACATCGAGGGCGATCTGTTATATATTTATTTTCTTTGAAGTTCAACTGCAGTAGTTAACCTGTAAGCTGTCTTGACCGGAAACCCTTTGAAACGCCACAAGTAAGTTTTAAAACTTCTAGTGAGTCTTGACATAGTATCTGAGCTAGGGTTCATGAACGCATAACCAAGGGTAATCATGTTAGCAAGGAAGATTTCACGTCTTTCGTCCCCTAGCATTCGTAACATTCATGATAATTTATCGCGCTGATACTCTTTGATTTGCGCGTCTAAGACTTTGTGAGACTAGCGTTGTGCTCAGCTTAGTCGAATCATCCAGAATATATCCCAAAATGTCAAGAAGTTTCTTTACTTCGGTTCTGTTTTCAAAGTGTTTTGCGAATACTCTGAGCGGTGCGTGTGGCGCAGTGGTAAGAGGCTCGCTGCATGCGCACACGGTCGACGGTTCGATCGCGCCCGTGGCCAACCAAGCTATCCAGCCCCTCGGGGTCGCTAAATCGGTACCAGCGAAATCTAAGAGGATGAAGTACTGACTTGGTACGTTGTATGCCCCCGCAAGTCACTGTATAGGGCACATATGCATTCAACGCCTCTACGATGCTCAGATGAAGTCGAATGCGTGGCGCATCTCTCGTGTCGGGATTGATCAACGCCGACCACTTTATCCTTTATGAGCGGCATCATATAGAGCCTCCTATAGATTCTGTGAATAGTTGCTCCAGAGAATGAGGTTCCCTATTCCCGTGGAAAATCTGAAGCTATCCAGTTAGTTCACAGACTAATCACCACCTCCGCTCCACTGCCGGGCAACTCCACTAACCAACAGGACAGAATAATATCTGCTGATTAAAATCCTACACATAGCACAATCGAAGATGCTTGCAGCAGCTCGCATGCTTTCCCGAACAAGTTCTAAAACGAAAATAACAAGAAATGTAGAAAGATGGGGAACAAGCAAACAGGCTAAAGTGGCTTCTTGGCTCGAGTGACTTGCTCTAACTTCTTGCCTTTTCTGAAGGGATTTATTTATTTATTTATTTATTTATTTATTTATTTATTTATTGATACATCATAGTTGATGTGCTAGATACCAGGAACAATTCATACGACAAGAAAAAAAAGAGCATGAGGGGAGCGTTGAGTGTGACGATATGGAAAAAAGCATGGAGATTTTCTAAGTAATTCAAAAAAAATAATGATTTACTAAGTCATGCTGTCTAACGATATAATTTTTTTCATTGAAATGTCTCGCTAACAGATGTGCTACTGCCTAGCAAGCACGCACTGCAGCGGGTTCTGCATGAAGTTCTATGAATCAGAAACGAATCAAAATAGGCCCCACCTCCTCAATGTTTATTCATGGACTAGTGGCACATGCCCCCAGTTTAGGGCTTGCTCGTTTAATCATCATAGAAGACTAATGCCCTCGAGAATTGCATGATTGCTAGTAGTCAGGACAGTGCCTGCACTTTAAAGAGGTAAGGAGGGATCCACAGTACACTGCACTCAGGAACTCATGGCTTTCATTGCACTGGGATGGGCTCGATTCCCTATTGTTTCGTGGGCTTTCCACGAAAATAGACTCCCCAAACGTCCCATTGGAAACCGCCAACCACTGCATCCAGGCCATTGTCATCGTCCTTCCATGGAAACCTTAGACTCTCGCGGTGGATTTCTTTGTTTTTCTGCCTCAGCTTACGTTTCTTGCTCTTGGATGTCTCACAGATACTCCTTCTGGTTCTTGTTGAGGATGTTTTGTGGAATCCGTCCCTCTCGGAGTGTGTTGATTTCTGAATAATTGAGTGTTATGTCACGCCCGAGATTGATAGATCGGTCTTCTAGTCGCAGCAGTACGCGATTCTTTCCGCCTTCCAGACCACCACGTCCCTCTAGGATGGAAAACGCCACGATTCCAGAAGAGGACGGAGAGCTGTACGAGTTATCGCTCTGCGAACTGGTGAGCTATTCGTTAAGCTCGTGAGCCATGGATATCCTTGATGATTGTGTCTGCGCTTTCAGATTTTCTGGTGCATTCTCTACGCTGTCATTGCACTGCTTGCTGTCATCGGGAATTCTTTAGTAATATTCGTAACGCTGCTGAGGCTAAGGTGAGTAAGACCCTTCCGATTTGTATCCGACTTTAGAAATGTAAGTTATTTTCTAGTGGTGTCCCATATGGAAAGCTAAACACGGTTTGCTCATGAATTACTTTTTCAACTCATCATTTCACTTTGAAATAATGCCCGAAAATTGAAGTCGCAATTAGCATGGAAATATTTTTGCGGTTTTTCTACCTCTCTCATTCCTCCAATCGCCCCAAATCCAGACGTAGCGTTGGAAGCCTTAGTGCAGAACGGTGAAAGGAAACTCGAGTGCTTCATGTTTCCGTGATAAAGTGTTTTCATTCTCACTGTCAAGGATCGTAAAGCCCATCTCATCCTTTTTGAGGATTTTTTCAAGAACGAGATGAATTTCTCTTCATTACCGGAGCCCAAGAAGTGGCCGTTGGCATGTGATACACCTTCCGAGGGATATGAAGTCTTTCCGGAGGACTGAGAACGTCAACGTGAAGGAACATTTCTATTCTCTCACAATTACGCAGACACTGCACAAGTGTGATTTGGAACACGACCGCCTAGTGAGCTATGACTCCAACGCCCCGTTGAACACAGCACAGTAAACTATGTTCATGATTTGTTACCTCCAATTAGTGCCTTCGTTTTTGTTTGCCTTCCAAGAAACAAAATGGATCCAGGAGGCGGTTTGAATAAGGTTTCTGAGCAGCATGTGTGGTAGAGCATATACAGGAAGAATAGCATTAATTAACAGTTCGCATGAATAGCAGACAGTATATTTAGGGCCGAATAAAATTTAGATAGTACAGTTGTCTAATTATCGATTCAGAAACCGATCCAAGAAATTCGAATGTTGAAAAACAGAAAGCCCTTAACATCTTCCTGTGTTATCTCAATAGCTGTAGCGCTTCTCCCTTTTCTCCAGATGTCCGGAAATCCAACATATTCGAGATCGAATTTTTGAATTCGAATCTATCTGATGTATTCGTGTATAAATAGTAGGAGGGAAAAATAGAAACTAGTTAGAGCCGAGAACACTGAAATGCTGCTGTGCGTGAAGTCTTCTGCATTTACTCGGTGGAAATCGGAGCAGAAAAGTTTTTGTCCTCGGCCTCATGTACAAAGATGAGACCATAAGGTAATTGCCTCTTGTATTGACTCCCTTCTCCCTCTCAGTTCTACCATATACATGGGGCTCTACCATATACATTTGGATCTCAAGTGCAGTCATTAAAATATCAGAACCAAAATGTATCCTCTCATGGATCACTTTTGCCTCAGCTTCAAAGTTTCTAGACCGCATACATACATATTTAGTTCTACTGTCTCTCTACGTCTTCTGTTCATTGTTTTACTGAAGTCTCATGCTCTCCATATGTAGTGCGTAGTATTTGAGCACTCCGGACTGCCTTTCAGTCTATCCAACTTTGCCACTTCAGAGACTCCGATGTTTTGAAACCTGTGACATTTGTTCCAAAATTTGCGCTTTCACCTCCCTAATGGGACCCAATCCGGTCGTTGATTGCATGAACCATTGAGATTACTCAGGTTAAATGTGACAACAGTCTGGGAATATACCCATAGTTAACACGGGCGTCAGCAGGTTTACCCTGGATTATCTCGATTATGCATCCAGGCATAGGTGATTTGTTTTTTCTCCGTAATAATTCTCTTCAAATGCTAATCTACAAGCTCGAAGCCCCGCCGTATCTAATAGCTAAAGAACAAGATAAGGCATTTGTTACCGAAATAGCATTCTTCACACAGCAATGAACAAAATCCGACTTCACCGCTCGAAAATCGCTCCACTAGCGGTGAGGGAAATCTTGAAGAAGTCGGGAGAGGTGCCCACTCTGGTGCAGAAGTCGCCTAGGTTGAGGTGATTGGCCGCCTTCTGAAGAACTCATTGCAAAAAATTCCTCAATTCTTCATTTTTATTAGCAGTTTTGCTGGATTCTTCAACAAGGAACTCACGTGAATGAGTTGCAAACGTAATGAGCATGATGAGGAACTCATGAATTCTGGTGAAAAAGTCATTGAAAAAAAAAAACTTCCAATAGATTTTTTTCTCGCTTCTTCTTAACGACATCGTCAAAGGGGCAACTTTTTCTCGTCCAGGCAACTTGCAAGCGGAGATTTTCGAAAAAAAAGTTCTCATTATAAAGCGACGAACGTTGGTGATTTATTTTGGTAAGAGGGGCG
>JARK01001534.1:40975-62365 GCA_000688135.1 Ancylostoma ceylanicum
GGGGGGGGGGGGGGGGGGGAGAGGGTGCCCGCCACAGAGAATCGTTCGCCAGATTCTCGAATTTTAAATCTATGAAATAGTCAAAAACTTAACTTTGCACTGGCTTAATTCTGATAGTAAAAGCAATAATTATATAATAATTTTAAATAATTAATAAAATTATCTAAAAAATAATAATAAACAGTTAAAAATATGCTGCTACAAACTTTTTATTTATTTATTACCAGTGGCAGAAGTAGGAGTGGAGAATGCAGGGTGGGAGGGGGACAAGAAAGTGAGAAAGATAAAACACCAATTTTAATACCAAATATCGGGAATAATTGCTTGAAAATAGTGATGAAAACAGAGAATCAGACGTAAGCCAGTGCAAAGTTTTTAATTATTTTATAGATTTAAGTTTTAAAAATCTGGCGAACCATTTTCGAAGGGGGCACTCTCCCCCCATCGCTTCTCTTAGCAAAGGGATAATATGCATGGATACAAGGGGGGAGGCGCCACGAGGGAAACCTTTGCGTGCGATTGTCTACCTAGCTGATGAGGAAGTGTTCAGGTCTCGAGCTGTCACCACATACTTCATCATCAACCTCGCATTCTCCGACCTGCTCACTGGCATATTTGCCATTCCTTTCAAATTCCAGGCCGCCTTGTTCCAGGTATGCTCAGCAGGTGGTGATCGTACGGTTGATTTCACAGGTTTTGGAGGCTTTTCAGGAGTGGTTCTTGCCGAACTCCTTATGTCAGATAGTACCGTACGCCGAGACAGTGTCCCTGTCCGTATCGGTCTTCACTTTGACCGCATCGGCAGTCCACGAGTTCCGAACTGTGTTCTTCCCGAAACACGGGAGGTTGAACACTCGAAGCGCCAGGTGAGCGGAGCGTTGTCAATTTAGCCAATGGCGATTGACCTCTCAAATCCAGGTCATTGGTTGTGTTGATTTGGCTGATAGCAGCACTCGTTTCGCTGCCTCACGGGCTCTTCCACAGGGTCTATCTGATTGAGGATGGAGACTTCGTTATTGCTCAGGTAGGTGGTCGTCGTTATCCGAGGAAAGGATAAAGAACGTTTGTTTCTTCTGAGGAGTGTAAGCCAGATAGCGACTGTAAGTAGGGGTATAAACGATGAGAAGAAAGTTACAGTCCGCTTTATCTCATCACTGCATTAAGCGAACAAAACTTCGAGGAATTGATGAGGTTCCATGTAGTCCTAGTTTCCGCCACGGATTTCCATGTTGAGGGCCCAACTTCACTACTACTATCAATATATTAGTTTCTCACTTATACCATACTTTTTCAATCCAGAAAGGCGTTACTCCGAATCTCAGTGTGCCTAAGTAATTTGCTATGAGCCCCCCCCCCCCCCCCCCCCCCCNCCATGTTGAGGGCCCAACTTCACTACTACTATCAATATATTAGTTTCTCACTTATACCATACTTTTTCAATCCAGAAAGGCGTTACTCCGAATCTCAGTGTGCCTAAGTAATTTGCTATGAGCCCCCCCCCCCACCCCACCCCCGTAGTTCTTCTCTTCGAATAAAAAACAAGGATTGCCATAGTGTGCCGTAGAGTTGGGAAACAAAGAGTTTTCAATAATTTCAGTTTTTCTTCTCTTTTTCTTTGATAGTTCTGCATGATCAGTAAATAATGCATGTCCAATAAAGAGCAAAAAGGAAAGAGTGAAACTGCATTCAATAATTTTATTGCATGAAGATGATTACTAATAGTTTCCGGAGTAATTCAACACAGTTCCGTCCGTGAGCCCCATTTCTTCAATATTTAGGTACTCTTGTTTCCGCGAAGCTCTCTGTTGATGTTCTTTTGTTAATTTTTTCTTTTTTTTCAGTTTCCATTTAAAGTTTTCAAGGTCTTAATTTCATTTTTTTTCCGAAGTTTCACTCATAAACACCTCTTGCTTTTCCCGGAGTTGAGTTTTGCAACCTTCGCATGGCTTCATAGTCGTGAACGGAAACTTGTCCAGCATGTGGTGTCTGGCTTCTTGTTAACTAATACCCTCCACTCCTGCGTCGTGTCGCGACAAAGACAGCAGCGGAGCGGATTTCCGGTTGAAGTCTGCTCAACTCTTCATACATGGAAAACTTACTTATCTTCATGTCTGGATGCGGCAGTGGCACCCAAAGAAAGTCTTCTAGCGCGAGAAGATTTCCCTCTCTTGGAAAAAGCATTCCGGCGAGAAGAACCGGAGCAATCTTTTGAAAAGTTAGAAGAAAAAACAAAAAAAAACTTGGGACTTACAAAACTTTATAGAGCCCACAACTTTTCCCTTCATCATATGGGAGATCCCATGTAGGATTAATCGGTCATGAACAACTTCGCATGAGCAATAATAAGGGTGGAGCTAGAAATATTCTTAGCAGAAGATCCCCTAGAATATTTAAGGAAAAATGTTCGGAGACTTTTATCTATCCTTATCTTGGCATATTTTTTATGGAAAACACTTTCAAG
This sequence comes from Ancylostoma ceylanicum, assembly GCA_000688135.1. Taxonomy (NCBI): domain Eukaryota; kingdom Metazoa; phylum Nematoda; class Chromadorea; order Rhabditida; family Ancylostomatidae; genus Ancylostoma; species Ancylostoma ceylanicum. Next base: position 43,437 of record JARK01001534.1, read on the forward strand.
CTGGTTTGGAAATGGTTTTATAGTGGGGATTGTACGATTTTCACTTCTGTGTTGCAGAACGGCTGTTAGGAAGATAGGTGATTAAACGTTTTAACGTGATAAAATTTCAGTGTCGCCCCGTCTACGCAGACGAAAGTTGGTGGAAAATCTACAACATCTACCTGACGATCATACATTACTTCGTGCCAATGATTATTCTCGACACGGCGTACACAATGATTGCCATCAAGGTACGTGAGCAGCCCCCCCCCTTCCCCATTTCTTTTTTTTTCTGCTATTTACTCTGTCTCTGCAGATATGGACTTCCACGGTCAGCGCAGGCGAGGAATCGCAGACGTTGAACCAGAATAATCTCAACACTGAGATATCAAATAGAAAGGTGGTTCCCTACACAATTATTGCACTTCCAAGTGTCATTCATGTCAATTTAGCTCATGTATATGCTGATGATAGTTGTGGCGTGTTTCTCGCTGTGTTGGTTCCCGCTAGAGACCTACCTGCTGCTCAATGAGGTTAGGCCAGAGATTAATGGGTACGTCTTTCCCTGCTTTTCTCGTTTTTGAGCCGAAACCTCTTCCAACCGCTCATATTTGCATTTCAGGTGGAAATATATCAACGTTTTGTTCTTCTGTGCGCACTGGCTCGCCATGTCCAACTCATGTTTGAATCCGATCATCTACGGGCTTTACAATGTACCTTTTTGTATTCAAAATGTTTCTTCAATCTCAAACAAACATTTTCGGCCAGGAATTGGGAAAAATTTGTCTGCGGTCTAAATTGAGATACCTAGTTAAGTGAGAGAGAGGACGTGTTTATGCAAAGCGTCCATCCTGGAGATACATTTATACCACTGCCGGAAGCAGAGGGTGGAGGTCATATGTCCGATAGCCTGAGACGTGTCTCAGGTCACCATCACTTTTGATGGTGCTAGGATGGGGAACCTTCACCTATGGCGAAAAGGATCAGATGGGTCCGGGACGCAGTCCCGGACCAAAAGAAGGGAATGAAATTATGCATTGTAATTCGGGCAAGGTAGGTTTACATGAAATGCGCAGTTGTGGCTTAAATTCTTCACACAATACACTCTAAGAAAAGCCGATGTTCATACATGGCCGGTTAATTCTTCTGAAGAAAATGTTTCCATGAAATTGATGGGAATTTGCGGCAAAATTACGCTTTGACCGACAATATCGTTCTTCATTTGGGAAATTAAGCTTTGCGCAGTTGTCAGACTTCTTGCCAATATTATTAAGGACTAGATGACAGCAAGATCACAAAGATGCAACTGAAAATGGCTGAGAAAATCATGAAAAAGTGAAAAGAGGATTATCTCGCTTATTTGAAAGAACTGGATGTTGCGCAGTTGTCAGCTGAATTGAAAATGAAATTCTGAGCAGAATGATATATAATACTTGGTGCTTTCGTTCACTCCCGACGGAAAAACCAGGGTGAGCCAAATACCCCGTCTGGCTCACCCTCGCGTCTGGCGCCCTCCCATATTGCGTGCTCTCTCGCTAACCCCCCTGAGCTACACGGGGCATTTGGCTCAGGCAGGCTTTTTCAGCCCAGCGTTAAAGGAAGTATCAAGTGTTATATACCATTCTACTCGGAATCTTACGGGCTCGGCAGCTGACAACTGCGCAACCCCTGAATTCTTGATCTGAAAGAGATATAAAGCAAAAAATCGTTTTCATACATGACCCGTTTTTTGGGCCAGTTTCAGATGAGGGCACCTGCTTCAATGGGCTTTGCATGCGCAATGATGTCGCCAATTCAATAGACAACTGCGCAACTCACGATTTCTCAAGATTGTTGAGAAATTTTAAAGGACGCAAATCCCCCGTCTAGGTTCTAAAAATTGATTTCTCCCTGGATTCTTGATGAAATTTGTCGCTCTTGGTGTCATCTTGTAGGGAATTTCGTCAGGAAAATCGCTGACAACTGCGCAACATATAGTTCTGTGAAACTAGCGAGATATTTAGCAAAAATCGAACTGGGCATTTTCTACGTTGGGCTGAGGGCTGGTCCCGGCACGAAAGCAGGAAGCCGTCGCAATTCTCGTCTTCGGCGTTCCATCTTTGAACAAACAATCTTTCCTTCATTTTCTGAGCAATATTCAAACAGTTTTCGTTGAATCCATATTTGAAACAGCTTCCACGGCCTAGTATACGTCATCGTTCACTTTGGTGAACCCCTCCTCAGCACTATCGAAGCTATGCTTGCAAAACAACCTTCACTTTTCTGACCCCTGTCTCACCCCTATCGTACGTATGGTGGAGGTACGATGCAGCCCACTCCCTCCCCCCTCCCAAATAGGTCCAAATTTTTGAGGAGCACTTTATATAATAACTTAGAAGTCTTCTTCAGCTTTCTTACAAGACACTTTGTCATTCGTTTTTTAAATAACTGTTTTTCTTACTCGAAATTGGAGCAAATACTTTTTGTGATTCAATTTTTTAAGTTCCGGTCGAACGGGTCCCCGAAGTATGTATGTAGGTGGGACCCGGCGCTACCCCCACCCCCTTTATACACCTCTCCGCGTTCGCCGCAGGCGTATACCCGGCGTATCCGTAACTTACCATGTCTTCATCCCAAGAATGCTAGAATTGTATGCAGTAGCTGTTCGCAGGTCAATTGAAGTAAGGTAGGGCATAGCAGTAGGTCGGTTCTGAGCTAGCAAGAAAGAATCTCGTGGGTAGAGCAGGATATTCAGGAGCTTAACTAGCTTGGAATTAACCTAGAAGAAAACTTCCGCTAGTGAGAAACAGTAAAGTCTGCTCTCCGACGAAAGGGCAATGGCTCACATGGACAAATTCTTGTTAGAATTCGAAATGGAGAAAAACGAATGTAATGTTCTCGGCCGGTTATAATTTATCTGGTTTTCGATGGGCATTGATGTGACTGCGTACGTTCTGCGTGTCAAAACAAATGAATCATGTAATCTTGACTTTTTACCTGAATTCAAAAACTACATTCCAGAACAAGTATAAACGCGAGTACAAACGCGTGCTGAGGCGTCTTCTTTGTCGTCCTGTTGAGCAGAACACGGGCGAGACCTTCAAGTTCGATACTGAATGTTCACCAGTGGTGAGTGTGATGTTTTTTTTTTTGATTTTGTTGCTTCGACAATAAGGTCCTATAGACGCTGACAGTAGCAAAAAAAACCATTTTCCCTGCACATGGCAAACGTGCTTTTTTGACAGCTACATACGTACTCACCTTTTCCTTTTCCCAGCACTTCTCTGTCGGCATCTTATCCTAGATCACATGAACTAAACGGACTTTTCCAGAACTATATCATAGATTCAGAGATAAGAAATAAGTGCTGTACTGGATTTTTTGCATTTTCGTGGGATTTTTGTGTTCCATTTTTGTGGGGCACAACATAACTGGCACAACGTCACTGTATGTAGACTGTAGACAACTGTTGAATACCGCCTATTTCCATGATAGTAACTCAAGAGTTTTTGATCTGCGAAGGTGTTACTGATTACGCTCGACTGCGAAAAACAAATGACACTAATTTTCTTCTTGGTGTATGGAGAGTTTATTTTTGCTATTTAGGTTGTTCAACGCACTTGGCCGAATCCGTACTCATGCGACGGTACTTCGTTCTACTCGGAAACTTTTCAGATCGCAAGTAGTACCTCTACGAGTGTGAATAAGAATAAGGGACATAGCTAGAATTCTACCGTAGTTTCTTACCGGATATGTACGTCCTAGCGAGTTTTGATATTCAAAGAATTGGTGCATTCTTCCTCAAAGAGTTGTTTAATTAGCAAGTCTGCGCTTGCTTCAAAAAGGTTTTGCAAATCCATTCGATTCTGTCTTTTCTTCAGATGTATAAAGTATCCATTCACTGGTTCTGCAGCAGTTTGACTACAGCTCACCAATATATTCCTACTTGTTGTCAGTCACTAACCCAAGGTCCAAAAAACCCAGTGTCCAGGGTTTGAGTGCTTCGAAACCCTACCAGGGTCAACCGTGTGTTGATAAATTATCAAGAGGGGGTCGTAAAGGGGTGGGCAAAAGAGGAGGGTGAGTCGTTAAAGAATAGAGAGTGTTATATTCCTTGACCATATTTGTGCACACGTCATACCAATCCTGCCTATTACTAGATGCTGACTGAAAGTGATTCTTTGAAGCCTACCAAGTTGTGCTTTTCCGCCGAGTTACAGCTCTCTATGTTCAATAGGAAAGATTCAGCACGGGAATTAGTGAAGTGAGGTTTTCTCGATAAAAATGGCCTTTTTTACGTGTTTTTATCGACCAAATGGAACCAGAAGGAAGGATAACTGCGGGGAAATGAAGCATATAGGATGAAAGGGCGAACCTTCTACTGATTGAAACTGTGAAAAAAACTTGGCAACTTGGCACGTTAGTTGATCACTTCTCTGGGTATTCATGTTCATTTACAACCAAGTCTATGAGAGAGTCAAAATTTTCGGTTAAAGTTTTTGAAAGCTTGTACTGCCATTACCACCCAGTCCTGCGAGCCGGGAGAAAGCCCTTCTGTGGAACTCACTCAGCTGCAATATACCCCCAAGTTTCAGTTCTCCATGTTTGAGAGAAAAGATTCAACAAAGGAACTACGGAGATGAGGTTTTGTCGATAAAAATGATTAAAACAGGCAAAAAATCGGCACCTCAATGGACTTTCCTGCTATTCATGTTCATCTACAACCATGCCTCTGAGCGAACCAAAACTTTAGGTAAACATTTTTGCCCGTTCAAACTACTAGTCTTACTCAATCCTGCAACCAAATAAAGAGTCATCTCCTGCAGTACGTTTGATTTCGTCGAATCCACTACAAGTGTACGTCATATTACGATGCATATCAATGTCTTGGGTATTTCATGCTTATCGCTTGATTAATTCAGAACATGCTCGGAACGATATTTGCTTAATCCGCACATTTTTACGTTCTGTAAAAAATTGGCTCCAGAGAGGACCGAACCCTTGACCATGTAGGCGGTGGCGAAGGTGGTAGGAGAGCTAAACGAACAGTCTCCTGTTTACAGGCGGTCCGGAAAGAATTGAGTTTTGCTGTTTTCTTGCGGTGGCAAGGACCATAGACGGCAAGGACCCAGATAACAGCTTGTACATTTGCGAGAAGGGGGAGGGGTCGTACTTTTACCGGCTGAAGGGGGGGGGTCGTATTGGGGTTCACTTTTTATCATCACGACGCTTGACCCTGAACCCTACCCATATTCATTGACTTGCTCTGCAACAATCCTAACAATTGCTAACAATTTCGCCGCCGAAGGCACCAGCGTTGCGGAGTGGTGATTTTTACTCTTCTATTTTTTAGATGATTCTGCATCTGAGGTTAGGTCTGGATTGGTTCATCCTCTGTGAATTTCATTTGAACATACATAGAAACCCACAATCAAACAAACCTTCACTTTTGAATGCACAGTCTGTTTCAAAACGCGACGGTAGTTGAATATTCGTGCATATGAATGCTTTTCTCGCCACTCTCTTTAATTGCCGCGCACTTTCCGCATCCTTTCACTCCTTGAATTCTTTCCAACTGTCATCCCTGTCGGGTGACTATGATGATATAAAGTTTCACTTTGACAGTGCTCACCACGGGTTATCGGACATTTTCTACTCAGACGTGTCAGGTCGAGGCAGAACGCACGAGGAATCTGCTAATCCTGGTCTTTTTGCAGGACGGACGGTCAACTTTGATCTAAGACTATGAATAAGATGTTGGAATGAGTTAGAGTATCCATTAAACCATGTTTGGGTGTTTATCCTCGAGTTTAAAGAGGCAAAACGGCCTGACCCTACACACGCTGATGAAAAGCGTGCGTAGACGCTCTCCAAGTGGTGCTCGTTCGGCTGTTCGCATTGGAGCAAAGTGATGTCCACATCAGCTGTTGACACCAGTGAAGATGTGTTCAGATGGTCTATCGCGCGAGCAGTGATACCGGAGCATTCTTTTTTCTTCAACCGTTTCACACTAGGATCGGGTGGTCTGACGGGACCTTCTCATCAATAGAACCTAAATGAAAAAACCTACAGGGCTTAAAGCACGACTTTCCAGAGCAGCAGAGCCAAAATTTTCCCACCTTTGGGCGTTCACGAGTAGTCGATGCCCTTCGCCATCAACTAGTCGTATCGAAATGTTGGGTAGACATTAATTGATATTTGGGTTTATATTTACGAAAATCATCCCTCCCCATGACCCTGTTCATATTGTCGGTCAAGTGAATTTCGGTCACTGCTTACATCTGATGAGAACGACTTTAAAAAGATTTCTACAGAAACTAGGCAGTTTCTCGCGAGAGACGTGCTTTCCTCATGTGGACGTAGAAATCTGTCAAAAGGGTGAAGTACTGCAAACGGATACGTGCTGTTGCCGACGGCTTTAACTGCAGACAAAGAAATAATCGGTGAAGAATACATTAAAATTGCTAGAAAGCAGTAGTTCTACATGTGACACCCTTTTGATCTTTGCATAGGTTCTGCATGTGGTCCCAGGATCTCATCCATAAAGAAGCATACGGAAAAGAAGTCCTCGTCTACAACGCTCCTATCCCTCGCGTTGGGTAACTCTTGCTCTGGATTTCCACGGAGCGCTGAAGGTGTTCACAGCAGGTGAGCGGAAACACTGCGGGTTCCCCGTTGGTTTCTACGATGCAGGAAATTTCAGATTGGTATTATCACCTGATTGAGAAACTGCATACTGGTTTGTAGCGATTCCCATGGCTTCTCAAAAATTTCATCTACTTCAATCGAAATTAACATCTCCGTCGAATTTCTAGTTTCCGAACGAAAGATACCAGGTCAGAAATTTAGCTGAGTTCACTTATGTGAACTAAAACTTGGGTGCATCGGAGCAGGAAACGCTCGGAACACCAGTACAACTTCGGCAAAGGAAGTGTGAACGAATGCATACCACAAGACTGCTTCCGAATTTTTCGACGTGGTCTCGGGAATCTAAACGACTACGTCGGGGAGTTTTTTTTTTGAAGACGAAAATGATACCGAAATTGCCTTCCTGGCGTTCGTCGGTTCCAGAACGCTACGTTCTAACTGCAAGGTGCTCGAAGGGCACCTATACATATTATTGCTAAATCATTGCAGATTATAATGGTCTTTAGTTAGGTTAAAAAAACCCAATTTAAAGCGGGTTATAACGCTTGGAAATAAAAGCTTGAAACCTATTAACACATGTACGTTTGTAGCTAGAAAAAAACAACATTTCTTCACATACTTATCCGCTTCCGGTGCTGCTCCCCCAGTAAAGCCGCCTTATAAGGCAGTGGCAGGATGTCATGCCGATTTATCAAAATGGCGTTGTTGTGCACAAACATGTCACATCATTTCGACATGACGCGACTGCGCACATCACACTATATGTCGACGTGAGTTTGAACACCTCCGACAGAAGATGCAAACCTTCACAGATCATCTAATAATTAGTTCTCAGGAGACATCTATTCTTACATTTTCTTACGTCTTTCCTCGACAATATCCAGTTATCAGCACGATCCACGAAGAAGTTAATGGAAAGTAGTTAATGTCTAGAGATACCATTTTTTGGAAAAACATTTTACTGAAGGTAGAATTATGGAAAAAAGTGCAGAAACTTGGAAGAAGTTCGAGTTTTTATTCGAAGAAATCTTGAAGAGCATCGCTTTCACCACCTTGTCGAGGTGGCTCCCAGCGCTTGGCGCCTTCTCCAGTCTTTATTGTTAGGGATGAAGGTTATACCACGAGCAGCTCGATTTTGAGCTACATTACGAGATTCTTCAAAGTCGTTAAATAAGTACACCCCCCTTGCACATTTGTTTGTATTTCCTCCCTTTCCCGATGATTTTCCGGGCGTTTATTTTCAGAACGCCTTTCTCGCTTTGCAATATTTTCAGAACACCTTTCTCACGTTACAAACCGAAATATCGTTCGGTGAGAAGGCTCATCTTGAACCCCTGATCTACCTTTCCTCTCGACGTAGTCAAAAAAGTGCTGAGCCCGCAGCGTTTGTGACGTATGTATGTACATTAAGAATAAGTGATAGCTCACGAGGTTGGCGCAGATTATTCCAAATAACTCGGAAGAAGCAGAGTGGGCGGGGATAAAGTGGTGGACGAGCTACCCCTGCCTTCCCCCATAAATACGCCCTGATACCATCGACCCCAAGCTCTCACCTCTCATGAACATCAAATTTAGAAAAAAAATGAGTGAATTTGTTCGACACTCTAACTGTAGACAAAGCCATGGAACGTTCATACTCATAACATTTTTAGATTTCTAAAAATAAAATATCTTAGTGTTCTAATCTGCTCACAAAACGTACTCGTCCGATTATGGCGAACAGAATCCGTGTTTTCAACCTTCAACTACTTCGTTCGCAAGTAATCATGAGGTACACCAAGGAGGTGGTGCATTCAGACACGAATGGAAAGGACAGCGTGTGACGAAAGAAATAATTGAGCAAGTGAATCTAGAGAAGAAGAAAAACATGTCGGTTAGAAAGCCGCAATGGATATCTGCGCACCCCTAGCGTAGGACTGCTTTAATTAATCAGTAGACTTTTATCACCAGAATTGCCAGAATGCTTCAGAAAATGGATGTTTCGTTCCGATCCCCGTGGTTAGCCACATGCATTTCCTTTCTAAGTTGTTGATTGACAACGTAAATCCATGTGTCCAGATCCATCGCCGTAGATGGGTGTGGCCGACGAGCTGCAGCCCTTTTCCTCAAACTAAATGGTCATTGTCATTATTTGAAGGCAGCACCCACGGAAATTCTCTTCTTGAAGGTCCCAGCATAACTTCGAGATATCGAGGCTGTTCAACGCTCCCATAAGCCTAAAAAGTTATAAGAGCACTAAAAATAATCTTTTTACGAGCTCATTATTAGACTATGTGCGACTGGGGTGGCCCAGTTGCTTAGGCTGTGGGATAAGGACCGGTATAAGATAATTGATACTGCCGTCTGTTTCATCCGCTGGATCTTCGCGCATTCAGTAATTTATTCTAATCTACAGCCTTTCTGCAAGTTACAAGAAGAAATAACCACTGAAAAAAACATGTAGCATTTAATGAAGCTAATACTGCAGAATCAAAACATCATGAAATTCTGTAATGGCGGAGAAATAACTGAAAAATTGAATTTTGACAGAAACTAGCCCTAAAATAATCAAGAAGCTACGAATACCATAGAATGTCCGTAAAAAAGTTAGAAGTACATCAAAGCAACAAGAATTACTCAAAAACGACAAAAAGAAGTTGCAGAGAAAGAAGAACCTTCTGAATTTAGTACTTGGAATCGCAGCGAAATGTTATAGCTGATTCTACTTCTTATCACGCAACACAAAAAACGCCCGCCGTTTAGCGATCGGTGAATCTGTCGAAAGTTAGCGCTGGCACGCAGTTGTATTTGTTACTAAGCTGAACCCAGGGCATTTCCTGTGCTCTTGTTGTACATGAACTCTTCAGACTATGCTAAAGTTTTTGAAAGCGTGGAAATGTGAAAGGTGAAAGTTTCCGTCGGTGCTGCCTTTGAAAACATTTTTCACTCTAGTTTTCAAATTCAAGCAGAATTATATGTATATACAACGTGTCAGGTGAATCTACAAGTACCTAACACTTGTACACTGTTGTTTGCTGAATACTGACATGCTCTGATCTCTAGAGGCTCAACACAATTCTGAGCACAACTGGCACCCATACGGGAAGCTAGAAAATGGGGTGGAGCAGCCACATGAGGTATTTGCAAAGTCCTCACATTTTCGAAGTCCTCAAAAAAAAAATAGGAGACAAGCCAAAATCATTAACAGTGCCCGAATACGAAATCCCGCCTATGAAATGCGCATATTCTGCCATTCTGGCAGCCAAGCTAACGTTGGACTTCCAATCTTGATGGTAGCTCTGATCAAAAATTCTTCATCACATATCGTCACTTTAATTTACCCGGTGTGTAATGTTATTGCTAATGCTATATATTCCTGCCGTTCTTCATCACAATATTCTTTGCCAATATTTGGACGTTTTCGACACTTTCGAGCTGAAGCGCACCCGTTCTCCTTCGACAAACTCGTGGCCAAGTCTTTTCTATGCTAATGAGCTCGGCGCAACCTGCTTACCCAACAGTTTCCTACAATGCTGAGGCTGACTCACCTTTCTCAATCGGTGGACCCATACCCTTCTGCACAGTACTGATTGTGAGACCGAAGCACCTTTCGGTATCGGTGAATCCTTGGCGTTCTCCACGCTACTGCTCGCCAGCACAATCCCCCTCCATTGATGATCTCGTATCTCGGTGTTTCAATACTGGAGACTGACGCACACTTCTGACCCGGGGACCGATATCTTGGTGTTTTCAAGACTAATGAGACCCTGCACACCACCGGGTGCATCCGCACCCTTTGCAAATCTCGAGGGCAATAGAAGAAGTTTACGGAGTATTCAGAAAGCGTGATGGCGTCGAAGCGGGAGGCTGCTGAGACATCAGCGCAGCTCAGTGGCTTTGGTGCTGCAGAACCCCTCTCGCGGTCACTCAAGCCACGCGGATGACGTGGGACGTGCGTAGGCCGCTAAGATTGCCGAGATCGGGCATCTGTGGCCACACAGCACCGCCGCTATCGTGCACCGTGGGCTGCACAGCACCGTCGCGATCGAGCATTCGTGAGCTGGCCGCACAGTATCGTCACCAAAGTGCATGATTGAGACGCACAACAAAGAAGAGTGATAATCCTGCTCCGTATGTGATGCAGCCTGAAAACCTCGTAAACACTGCCTCACTCGTAAGCCGCGGGACTGCCAGCGCATGACGGTGGTTCCGCCACGAAATCCTGAAAACACTGTCTGAGTCTCTCACATTTATTTATTTATTTATTTATTTCGCACGTAGGCGTGCACTGGTAGTAACAGGGAAAAAAATAAGGAAAAAACAGGGAAAAAAAACCTGTCAGAGCGAAACAACAATAGCTGAGGAATGAATCAGAACAAAAACTATACAGATGGCAAGAGCTAAATAGGTAGAGGCTAGGCGCTTAAAAATGTGTGAGCATTTACTCAAACACTCTACTTTATCGATCGACGAGTTGACCCCATTAGGCTGAAGCTAGATCAAGTTAACAGGGTAGAATGTTTATCAGACTCGAACAAGGGATAGAGCTTTGGATGTTGACGTTCGCACCAACCACCAAGATGCCCTCATTCCAGTGTGGGGTCATAGGAGCGATGTCGGCAGTTCGGCAAACGGGTATTTATCATTGGGTACTGTATCCATCATCATCGTGACCAACGTAACCAGCGAAAGGTGGGTCCCAACACGACTTCCGCCACATCTATGCACTTATGATGAAACATCGGCCGACCGTCCCGTCAGTTTCGGCTCATCCGCGAACACTGTCTAAGGGCTGATGTGAGCTCATGATGAAAGATTGCGATCACGTGCCGGCCCTCCACGTCTGCGCACTAGAAAAATTTACGACGTTACCAGGATTCATATAGGAGGGTTTAATCGTTACTGTAGAATTGAACATTATTTTTTCATCACCTCTTTATATCATCGCCTACTGTGACATATTGAAGCACAATTTGGCGTTAGCTAAGGCTTGCCGCCGACTTTGAAGTGAGTGGAGCATTTGTTTGCTGTTGTGTATATTCACTTGCTGACCCTTTTCCTTGCACGCTGTGCACATTGCGCCGGCTCCAGTGTCTGCCGGAAGCATAATACATTCAACACCCACAATACCAATTTCTGATAGAAATGAAAAGAGCCCATGGCCTGTAGCTATTGGCAACCCTGAAACTGATGCTTTGTTGTGAAGTATGAATAATGAGAAGTATGAATATCAGCCAAGTGGAGAGGAACCCTGATCGGGATCTCAGGCTCGATAGGATAGTGTTAATTGCTTCCAATGAATTTTTAATGATACGTCCAGTTACTGCCGCCTCTCCGGAAAGACGTTGGCCATGTGTTCAAGCGTCGTGTGAGTGCGAACTTGAAGATGGTAAGAAGTGAAGCGATGTAGATTTTCAAAGTTGGTGAGATGTTTATTGCTAGATATGTTCAGCGCTAACGAAATTATTAGTAACGATTATGACTAGTTGTAGGAGAAGCATCGAAAACGGCAACGCTAGAACTCGACACAAAATCCGAAATCAGACACCTTGGTTCCTTGGTTTCACACATAGATGTACCTCCGTAGGTTCTCGCCTTACCCAAATCTCCCCGGAATGAGCTATGTGGTTGGAACTATTTTGCGAAATGCCTGATACACATCGCTTTCCAAAGGTAACGTCTCTGGCCGAGGTCCCACTAGTTCGCCATGGGAACAGAAGTTACAAAGACCTGTTGCGGATAGGTGCAGGTTCGTGAGAAACGCGACATCCGTCCAAAATACCCAAATGCGGTAAACGATACGTTCACGAGATAGCATCATAGGAGGAGCAAACACGAGTATCTGAGAAATTCATTATGGTCACGAGATTATATGGTTAAGTAGAAAGACAAACGAGTAAAGCTTCAGCAAGTGAGATGAACAAGTAAGCCGTGGGTGGTAGACGTACTAAGGCGAATAGGAGATGGAGGCGCGAAAGACCCATGATGAGCTGGTCATCTAGTAGGTAAAACGGCGCTAGGTAACGGTCTATGAAAAGCACGTGGTAAATCGATGACAAAAAAGGAGCTGCCGATTGCGGCAAGAACAAAAAGGAGAAGTGCCGCCTTGGGGCGTGACCGCTGACCAATAGAGCACAATGTGGTCAAATGCAGATCACTGCATTTGATCGCACTGCCTTCGGCCCATCTCGGGTACGGTACCCCGGCTCTCTTCCGAGCAGGAGCGCCGCTGTGCGACAGGACCTGATGTCTTCCTAGTATGCTCGTCATTGTCGAGTCTTTAGGTACAGTAGCGGTCATAATGATATGATCAGGGACATTTTGACTAGGATATCTTTTGCTATAATTCGCTTCTGGGTTGAGCTATCTAACCCATATTTGAGTATTTATTAAAACTCCATGGGCGCTTCCCAGTGGCAGCTTAGCATTGGCACAGGCTCAATTAACATGGATTATTGAGCTCAAGCATCAACTTTCTCTGATTTCATGGATTTTGTCCAGCATCCCTACTCTCAACTACTGGGAGAAACGAAGACTTGATATAGATTGAGCACAAATTTGTCTACTATTTTCACCACAATGCTATTGCTGCGCTTCCTTTTCTGCTCAGACGGGAGGACAAAATTAATTAATCGAAATCACCAAAAAATCGGTTCAATTATATCTTAAGCATATGAGCAGCAATACACTTCTTATTTGAACACCAGAATAGCAGATAGTGGTGGATATCATAGAAATGTTCCCAGTTAGGACCGATGTTTTCCTTTGAAATTGTAGAAAATTCTCTTTTCTCACTTTGACACTACCTTTTGACAAGCCCACTTTTTTATGTAAGGAGAAGAACCATGGAACGAAACTTATATAGCAAATTGGTCGCTTACGATACGATTTAGAATAGTTTCTTCCGGAGCTGAGATGTCGCGATACAGTCGAAAAACCACAGTGTTAGTAAAACAGTGAATTCGCACTTGGAACGCAGTAGATCTGCTTAAAAGAAGTATACACCAATGTCAAGCAGCAGAAAGAAACAACACCTAGACCCTTACCATATCCTCAGATTTCATCCAGATAGCTCAATCCATATTTGAGTTATAGGTTGAGATTCTGTCCTTAACAGTGCCTCTGATCATATCATTTTGACCGCTACCGTATATCTGACATGTGAAACAATGATATGAAGTTTAGAGGTTCATTGGAGATCAAAAAGACTCAGATCAAAAGAAACAACAGCAGATCAATTGATTATCTTCAAAAGTTCAAACATTGGTTAGAAGGAAAACTACTCAGACAATTTCACCGGGTTAGCCGAAGCACCCAACGCGGCCTTCCCGGTATAAGGTATGTGGCCTGGCCGAGAATCTCCCTTCATGCATATGACCGCTGTTTTAATCAAAAAGAACACGGAATACTATCAATAACGAAATTCTTTTCATTGCTTTCACCTTATTCCAGTTTTTACAGCAAATTTTGCTGTAACAGCTTTGAAACAAAAACAGCAAGAGCACAACAAAATAAATACCACACAATTTCGAGAAACGACTAATAAGAGGAGATGTACCGTGTGTCGTTCGCCTTTCTTCAATTTTGAGACTCAATTTGCATTTGCAGCGACAGCTTTTGGAAGCATACCTAAAACACCAAAGATATCGAAAACATCAGAAACATCCAAAACATCGAAGAAACATCCACCAGATCAGTCCGCTGCTGCGTCGGGCGCACTCTAGTACGGAAACCGCCACGCGTTGGGTCGGTTACTGCGTCTGGCGCACCCTATGTAGTGGGGAAATCGAAAGGTTTACCGAAAGTCAAACGGGAAAAATAGGCTTCAGTCGAAAATTGAACTCATACGTGTTGACTGACACATCAGAGCCCCTCGTAAATTAGAGCGTCTTCATTATTTTGTAATGCAGTGAAGTAATCAGCACGTGCAACTTTAGCTTTACGCTGAAAACGAGATATTGAAAAAAGTACTGAGTCAAAAATCTTGAATGCAACCCACATTGTTTGGTATCCATATAAAAACTCTGGTTCCCGCATCATCCTCATATTAATACGCCCTTATATCTCGTTTTTGATGTTTAGTCATAAACGCAGCAGGAGAAAGAATACTGAACAATCGGTACCATTTGGTGCCGTGTTCAGCCTCTCCGCAGGGCAGGAAGGTACGGTTGGGTTATATGAGTATCGATCGTGGCAAATCCGCCGTAGCCAGAATCAGTTGTACGCAGTTCAAATTAGCGCGCGGCGTTTCACCCTGGCCGGCTCCATCTGGCTAGGTCTGCGGCTGCTTCATGTAACAACCAAGTGCGGTGAGCCACACCCGATATTCTTGACATTACCTGCAACCAGGAATTAGCAAGCGATTCCGCATCAATAAATTGTAGTCGCTCCACCCATGGGCTTGCGTAGAAAATCTGCTTAAGTGCATGCTCCATGGACATCTGGCTGTAGCCTTGTCTTATATAGGCCCGCTGCAGAAAGATCCACACACTCCTGGCACGCGCCTCTCCCTTTATCTCCAGTCCAATATCACGAACTGCCTGTGTATTCTGGTCTGACAGATCTTCGCTACTCTTAACAAGCACGTCATCACCAGATACGACCCATTGTGTTCGACTCGACACTACGTGCTTCAAACATCGGCACAACAGTTCGCTAATACTTCAACACGTAGTACAATTGAAAAACGAACGGTTGGAAGTTCGAAAGTTAGTAGGTTGATGCAAAAATAATGCGCGTTTTTCGATGCGTCCTCTTCGATGCAGAACATTTCCGGTTGTCATAATCACCAATATGAGACGACTTCGAGGCCTATGGCATGCTTCACAACGACGCTGTCGCTGTGACCGTTCATCACCGAAAGTTCTCGTGTAACAGATCCTACACCAACATGCTATCCAACACGAGTAGTGTGATGAGACATCAGAACGTGTAACACTTTGTTATCATCATTTTCATTCATTTTCTTCACAGCGACGGTGTCGCTGTGGAGTATGCCACATCCCTAAAATGAACCCAGAATTCTTACGGCTCACTGGCGATTATCACTCAGTCATCATTTTTATATTACCAGGGCCTGCACGGTATTCCACTTGTGCTGTCGGTTTGACCGGTATACCCGCGTCATTTAAACCAGTGACCGGTGCCTGCCCAGTACCTCAGAATTGCTGTCGGGCAACCCGGTTAAACTACCTGAGGTCTTATTATCTGTTACAATCCCTTTTTATTCTTACATAACAATAATACGTCAGCGGACATGCCCTACGTTTGCGAAACTGACCCCGCCGATCAAGATCAGAAAGGATGGGGCGGTGTTGGCATAGTGGGCGCAATTGTACATGGGCAGGATATAGATTCGTATCCCCTAAAAGGTTTTCAGGGTTTTGTTCGCGTCAACTGTTAAATATGCAAGCGAAGCGAGACTGAATGTAAGTTGTACTGGTTCGAAAGCTTACAAGTGAGTTGGTGTCATGCGAAAAAGGGTAAATGTAAGTTGCAAGCTCGCGAAAGCTTATATGTAAATTGTCTTTGCATGAAAAATTCTAAGTAAGTTATTTTAGCCATAAAAACTCATATATAACCAGGAAAAACTCTTCAGGATGTGCCCACGAGAAGGAAGTGCGTGACAACATGTGCCCTCGGGGTAAGGTGAACATGTTCGTTTTCGCTTTCATTGTTGGCGAGCAACAGTTTGGATTGGACGATGGCAACTTGTTTTTTTTTCTCCGATACGGCACCAAGACCGAGGCGATCAATGATCCATGAGGCGACTCCGCATGGAAAAACAACAGGCAGAAGACGATAGACGTATTGTGAAAGAAACAGGAGCCACGGCAAAGTCGAATGTCGTAATGATGATGGGCAGGTGTCGCACTTGCGAGAAGCTTTTCCGCTATAGACGAAACGTGGAACGGACCATGCTTACCCAACGAGGACAATGAGGCATACTTTGAGAAAATTGACGAGCATCTCGCTGCTCATGTGAACCATCGAATATTTCTGCTGAGAAGCCAAATTAAAAGTAGAAACGCCGTGTACAAGCAAAGAAGGCGGCACCAGTATAAAGCACTGCATTCGCTGCGCGGAAAAATCGCCGAATCCACATTTTTCCGAAGTCATACCAGCTACCGCGAAACCCCCGAACAAGATCAATGGAAGAAATTTAAGAGAAATGCAAAAGAAAGTTCTTGACGTTACCACGAAAATGTTAGACCTACATAGCGAGGAACACCATCGCGATTCCACAAAAGATCAACATCCGGAAGAATCAACTTTTGTAAATGTCGAGGACGCAAGTCTTGAAGGGGGGAGGGGAGTCATTAGGTAACAACAAGAAATTTAAATGAAACCAGTGCTCCATCTAGTAAGTAGTTTAATGATCTCACAACTTCTTTGATATTTCGTTGTTGATCAGTTGCAATCCCACTTCGATCTACAGTAACCACTGATAGCGATGCGTTTTTTGCGGACGCGGAAAGCACGTGGCGAAACCGCGCAACTCGCACTGTAGTCGCCGCTGTGGTTACAAATCTGGGTTTTCTTCATAGTTTTCCGTCAAACTTGATGTTAACTATCAAGGAAACTAACTAACTATCAAGAAAATCCTACAGTTCGCTGTGGCGGCGAGAATTCCAGTGAAAGCGGTGCGGCCGCGTTGCATGCTTCCCGAGTCCGCAAAAAACGCAGCGCGCTCACTGTACATATTGAATCGTTGGCTGTGTTTGCGCGGGAGCGTACCACCTACTCGGACATTCGCTGGATTGGAGCGGCACGCCACCTGCGCTTCAATCTCAAAAATGGGCGGTCTTTAGGTGCCGTTTTACTCCTCAGACATTCGCACCTTGCGAGCGCTGAGCATAATTCTGTGGGCGGAGCTTTGCACCGTGGGAGCGGTCAGCAACCACCGTTGCCGTGCGGGCGCTCTGCATAGGAATGTCTGCAACAGTACGTGTGAGCAGGCGCACTGCTGCGGATAACTGCAGAAGGAGATCCTCCATGAATTCAAAATCCATCCTTGCTTCCCTCATGCAGTGCTGCACGTGCTTGCTTGATTGTGAACGATTCATGTATAATCTGTTTCAAACGCTAAGATAGTTGAGTATTTGTGCGTTTGCCGTTTTTTCTTTACTCTTTCAATTCCTGAGCACTTTCCCACGCTCTTCTTCTCTGTAGCGTTTCCCCAACTATTTCCTTAGCGGAATAGGTAATGTTTCATGCGAGCGTAGAAACACCTTCAGTAGTGTTGTTCCGTGAGAAATCCACAATCTCTTTGAGTGACTTTTCTGACAGAATTATAAAAGGTGTGTTGTCATCTGATCGGTGTTCCTTAAGGATCTCCGCCTAGACCTCGCTTAAGGGGGATTATTTGATGCGCAGATCGCGAAAATCGCACTAATTTTCTACCTTAGCCCCGTTTTTATGGAAGATTACAGTGAGGAAGAAGGAAAAATGTCAATTTTCGCAAGAAACCTTCAGTCTGATAGGGCACTATCTCACTTTTTAGGCAGAGAATCCTGGAATTTTCTTCAATGATAGATTAAGGAGCTCTCGAAATAATTAACATGAACATCGTAGCCACGTTATACCGTAGCCCCTTACTTACATTAGCCAGATTGTGGCCAACGTCACTGTCATTAATCTGATTTCCCTGAGAAATCCCTACACATGTCATGACTGCCGAACCCATAAGAACACTCATTTCAGCTTCATTCTACTGCTGATGTTACTACATATCTTAATGTTTCAGAAAAGACGTAGGATCACAGGAATACGATGTGCGAACAAGTCAGTGGAGAGCCAATGACGTGAGTAATGAGTCGCACAAAATTTTGGGCGTTTTCAGATTAGAACGTTCAACTAATTTTATTCCAGCGCAAAGCAAAAAGAACGACATTGGTCAACGGCGGCGCCTTGACTCTGAATTCCTACCCATCGACAGGTACACAGGACATGGAATCAGGATTTGCAAATGTAAAACGCATGATTCGCAAGTGTAAAAGTCGTTATATATACAGTAGGCGTCAATGGCGGTGACCCGTCTGCGGTCTCAAAAAGCACGCGGCGTGACCGCGCCGCTCACGGTAGAATCGTCGCCGTGGAGGCGAATCTTGGTTTTCTTGATAGTTGTT
This sequence comes from Ancylostoma ceylanicum, assembly GCA_000688135.1. Lineage (NCBI taxonomy): Eukaryota > Metazoa > Nematoda > Chromadorea > Rhabditida > Ancylostomatidae > Ancylostoma > Ancylostoma ceylanicum. Next base: position 62,150 of record JARK01001534.1, read on the forward strand.
CATCACTTTTGATGGTAACTAATAAGAAAACTAACTGACTATCAAGAGAACCCCATAATTTGATGTCTCGGACAGGATCCCTGCTCGAGCAGCGCGGTCGCGCCGCGCGCTTTGCGAGGCCGCAGACGGGTCACCACCATTGACGCTCACTGTATCTTTTCCCAAGTCTGGAGTATTCATTTTCGTTGAACTAGTTTTGGTCCAGATTATTCCCCC
>JARK01001534.1:62824-83112 GCA_000688135.1 Ancylostoma ceylanicum
TTTTGTACCAAGTATTGATTTATCGATTTTACCCCTCCGGGGTTCATTACGTAGTCAATTATGTGTTCGTTAACATGTAGTACATGTGAAACATCAGCTTTATTCGTTAGAAGTACCAGTAACCTCCTTATGAAGCCATTCTCATTTATTATGTAGCATTATCACTTGAGCTATCAGTTTTCTTCACTTTTGTGGTATCCAGATGCATCGGTTCTCTTCTAATCCAGGGTTCTTTTCTTTATCAAGTGAAAAAAAGTGAAAGTATCGATCGATAGGCTATCCACTATTGTTTTTTCTAATTAACGGTGTTACTTAATTATGGTTGCTAGGAATTGGTTACGCACATTTGTTGTCGTTACTTATTGTTATTCTTCAGTTTTCCTTCTTTACGACCACTTAAATGAATGAAGGTACTTGGTTAATAAATGAGAAGTCAATATGATCTTCTATGTTTTCGGGAAGTTTTCCATGTTGTTGTTCCTCTATGTGTTCATAACGTGATGAGCAAGGCGTTACAAACACGCAGTATATAGGAGGAAATTGCTGCCGTCGACAATCATCGAAATCTGTGCGAGCGCTGCCCCTTAGGGCTGCGAGCGATCTCCAATTAGCGCACGACCCGCGCTGGCGGCGAGCGCTAGGACTGTCCTTGCTGGCCGCTCGCACGGCTTGAGTGTCTGAGTTCCCGTGTGACTGATTGCTGTTGCGTTGCCATGACTGCTACTCACTTGCTATTCGATTGCTATTCTATTGCTGATCGAGAGCGAGGGAGGCAACCGAATAGCAAGTGAATGACAGCTCAAGGACAAGTAAAACGTCCTCGAAAGACAATCGCACCAATCTCATTTCTGAGATTGGTGCGCAGATGACATGCCGCTCCAATCCAGTGAATGTCTGATATAACCATTAATGGAATCTTTCGCTTGTTCATTGTCTTTTGTATTTTCTTTGCTAATACTCAGACAATGGAGCGGGCAGAGCGCGGTACCGAAATTTGGCTGACCGTAGCCAACTCCACGGTCCGCCAAATATGTAGGAGAGCGCGGTCAAATATCGGTCAGCCCGTAGTAGGTCAGCGGTCACCTCGCTGAAATGATGTCGTGGAGTGCTTACAACGACAGTATTGCTTTCGAAAGCTAATGCGTGATATTTTACCTATTGAAATCATCATCAGACATATTGTCCCGTTCTTCTTTTTTTAAATTCTATAATAAGAGGACACCCTAAGATCATCATGTTCGACATTGCCACAACTCTATTTCTTCTTTTCTTCGGGCTACGCTCCTAGATATTAGGATGTTCACCCTAAATGACCGCCAGCGAAAGAATCGACACCAATGCGAACGCTCTCTAAGCGGGAGCTCCGTTCCAAAAATGAACTACGAGTTTCATTCACTACTCCGGGACTGAGGAGTGATTTCCACTCCATTTGCGAATCTGAAATAAGGTGCGAGGTCAGCCAACTTTCGGTGAGCGGTGCGCAAACCACATTTTGGTACTGCGTCAGCCCGCTCCATTGTCTGAGTAGCCTTTTCGGGCGCGATGGTTCTGTAATTCAGATAGAAGCCGCCCTTTTTTCTCTCACAAGTCTAGCGCTTAAGGGCGCTCACATTCTTTAGTTCGAAGAGTCTCACAGAGAGCGCGACCGGGCTTCCGTATCAGAGTAAGAGTAGTTGAATAGCTGTAGGAGTAGTAGCTTACAAATAAGCAAATATTGGAAATGAAGTATGAGTGGGACGGAACTTGCGTAGAAAACAGCAATTCTTTCTCTCCAGCCTTTCAAATAGCTACCTGGCAAGTCACACGCAAAAATTCCTGAAGGCCCAATTAGTGCCCTAAGCGTACGCTCCGACTCATGCCCCTTTTTCTCTTTCGCTCAAAGCCAGCGAATGTTTGATTCTGTAATTCACATTCCTTCCTTGGTGCTGCTGTGTAACATTTGAATCCTTACCTCCCCCCCCCCCCAAAGAATTTCCAAAATCGACGAGGTTTCTTTTTTGTGTTAAAAAAAAACTTCTCCTCGCATCCTTATTCGTGTTCATAATTAGTGTATTCTTGTTGTGATGAGTGAGTTGTTCCGCGCACAATTAAGATAAAATATTGTCTAGGATATGTGGTTTTGTCAAAGTACTTGTTGTGGATAACGCCACAAGATTATAGAAGACAGCCACGGCCGCGCCGGTACCGTAACCTGACCTGTTCCGGGTGTCAATTATATTGCCGCGCGTGCGGCTGCCCACAATGCGCAAGCGTATACGGCATCTCCAGAGATATTCTACAAGTTCATTTGAAGGCTGTGTCCATGGAATGTCTTCACTATCAAGGTCCAGAATCGGTGTTTTCCTCCCTTACCGAATCCCAACTATATAGGTTTCACCATTTTTTTCACCACATCACATCCTGACTCCAAAATTTTCAAATGTTTTTTTTTTCGCTGAAACTTTACATACTAGGGTTATTTGAGATGCTGAGTACGAATATGCTATTCACTTTGTACCTGTTCTCGTCTCTGTACGTCTATGGTAGGAAAACTGTAGGAAACTGAGAAGGATGTTGATGTCGGCAGAAAAATTACAGTGTAATACGAAATGACGATGATGATGATGATGGTGACCAGTGTCTGAAACTACCCCTCTGTGAATGCGCCATACGCCCTCGCTTCATTTTTTGAGTTGAGCATGAGATCATCTCTAGCTTTTAGTCGTTACGATATTAACCCACCACTACAATAGTGGGTCAACGTTGCCTGCAGCATGACCCTAGGGGAGAAGAACTCCCGTGAATGGATAATTAGGCCAAGACTGCTACTGCGTGTATTTATATGGAACTCTACTCATAATGATTATAAATCATTTTTTCTTTCTCGAAATCTAGTCCAGCAATTGCAAAGTGTGAGACATGTTAATTCTCGATTCTCCTCTTAAATTCTCGGGACTCTCTGTTTTCTTTGGCATGGAATGTGTCCCTACAAGCCGACAAGGATGAGTGCTTCCGCCACCGCCACCGTATTCCATTCAGTTTCAATCGTGGATCAAACGGCTTAAAAGAAAGGGATATCAGCGACGCCCTTGTTGTTACAGAAACCTGTGCTATTGAAGTGACTGCATAGGAGCGGTATAACCACTACATGCAGAGCAATTTTTCCTAGTTTGATCGTTCACAAAGAGTATCCCCGATTTTTTTTTTGCGAAAATTTCACTAGGATGACTAGCAATATACTCAGATCATGAGGGATTTCCATTTCTGCCGACCAGCATAGATGGACGAGGAAAGGAGCTATATAACTCTTTTAGCGCGATTGATACTGTTCGTATAAAACAGCGGTTGCTCAGCCCATGAAAAACAAATTCATTCCTCATCCCGATAATTGAAATTAATCAGAAGAGTAGCAGAAAACGTCGGTTCTGGACATTGATAGTGAAGATATTCCATGGACACAGCCTCCAAATGAAATTGTAGAATATCTTTGGAGATGCCGTATACGCTTGCGCATTGTGTACAGCCGCACGCGCGCCAATATAATTGACACCCGGAACAGGTCAGGTTACGGTACCGGCGCGGCCGTGGCTGCCTTCTATGATCTTGTGATAACGCCAACGAGACCTTGTTCACAGTAGTTCATTCAGGGTCCTGAATATGGGCAAGATAGTGCCAGGACAAATCAGTCAACCAAAACAAAAGAGGAGCAACATCTGATAGTTTTCACGGCTGCCTGAGTGTCGATGTGGGGTCCTGATCTACTCTCATTGAGGTTGGTAATTGACACGGCGTTGGCCGTAAATGTCATATCCATTCTATACCGTTATCGTAAGGTCAGAGTGGGCGCACTCTAGACAAGTTGCTTTGCAGGAACGAATGGACGAATGGTTGGAATCTTTACAAGATTCAGACTTATTTGATAACAAAACAGATAGTTTGTGGATGAATCGCGCTATCCCTTAGGACGTGTACGCGTTGCTCAGTAGGAAGAACGGATGGTTGTTGTTATGGTGGTCAGGCGCATAGGCATGGATGGCCTGGTTGTCTTCTTTTGCAAATACTGTATGGTGACTACCTGTACGACCGCTGCAGTTATCTAACACATGAATAGAAAAAGTAGCCCAGATGGTTCAGTGGTTTGAGCGGCAGATTGCAATCCATTGGTATCGTAGGTTCCACTGCGAAAAGTTGAGTATTGGTGTATTTGTGTTCACTGCTTAGAATGCCACCTCCCAATCTCCATCGGGTAGTCCAGGAACGTATCCGGCAACGTCTTGCACAGATTGCTGAGCTAATGGTGCTCACTCGGATCGACATTATCCACTCATTCATGTTTTCTACTTTCTACTTGACATATGCGAAGTTTCGCTAAATTGAAGTGGGTCAACAATTGAGTGATGGAGCGCAGCAGTCACCCTTCTGATGCAATGCAAGCGGCGTAAGTCGAACATATATAAAGTATTATAGAATAAAAAAGTCCTAATATGTACCGAATGTATGTATGCCGTATACTTAGGTAGAAAAGCAACCGCGACATGAGAAATGACGTTGCGAGCATGCTCGGAGCGAAGTTCGCATGATGTCATTGTCATGTTGGGGGTGCTCACGAGTCATGAGCGTCATTAATTCTTGTTGGGGGTACGAAAGAACCCCAACAAGAATTAATGACGCTCCTGCTGTCTACTTTCGAGTCCAATGGGTGTTTCAGTCCTGTGGGGTTGAGCATAGTGTTGCTCACGAGTCATGTTGGGGGATCTTTTGTTTTCATTGGACGTCCTGACAGAATCTCATCCTGACAGATCTTGGCGTTGTTTTACCCATTTTATTCTGTGGAAACCAAAGTGTCTTTCCAATTGTGAACACTCATCTCCATACCGTCAGAACTCTCTGCAACGACGAGAATGTCATGGGTCTTTTTTTTTCTGGAAAGTCGGAGCTCTAACAAATAAGCTGGTTGTTATTCAGAGAATCGTGAATCGACAACTTTTCTGGTGGAAACTCTCCCATCTGCCCCAACACATCTTCATGCGGCGCACATGGAAGACCAGGAGCATTTTCTGCATTTCTCAGCTTTGACCCATCTGCTGTCTTTGCCACCCTAACGAGTCAACACTTGTGAAGTCTCAACTCCTTAATGGGTTGAACTAGATAGACGAACGTGTGAGTGCGAGGCTTTTCGACATCTTGTTCAGGCTGACCCCATCATTTTGGCTGATCCTCTTCTTTATGATCCCGGAAGTTCCTGTGTGATCACAAAACAGGGCAACACGCGGCTCTTTCTACTTTAGTCGCTCCCACGTTTTTCCATCGTTGTAGCCACCTCCCCCCAAGGTGGAATGAGTGGTAGTCCATCCGATGCCAAGTATGGGAACCATGCTGTGGCAAGAGTTTTCATCAAGAATGCGAGTTATTGTTGTTTCTGCTGCCACATCAGTAGTCATGCTTAGCTTGTTTATGATCTTTATCAGATTCCGTATCCTATTTACTCTTACGTAGTATGGATGCGCGCTTCTCGAATGTTCTGAAATGTTGAAGACGTACAAAGTTCCACCTCAAACTGCACACTCACAACTCTCTGCCTGCGAAATCAAAACCCGTCCAATCGTGTTATCCTTTGGCGGACTGTTGGACAGATTGTGTTGGCTTCTTGTGCAGCTACTGCTTCGGTTTGTCGGGGCGCACATAGTAAACGTGGAGGCATTTTTGTCCTCACTATCAGAATGTCAAATTCCATCTACAGTAGTACATGCCAGTCCTGATGTGTTATACTAGCATCGACAACAATAATGCGACCAAAGCCTTGATATCCCTTCTAGAACAACATCGAAGTCAAACAGTGAACATAGATATTAGCGCGGATGACATCATGACCATGATCGATTCTGTGCTTTCCGTCCTTCGCTTTGATGAAAAATTCTGCGAGCAAATACGAGGACTGGTATTGGGAAATCGCACCTTTACTGGCTATTATCGTTTCGGACCACATCGAGTTGGTTGTGCGAAAGGTACATTGATGACGTGTCTGTGATCGGTACTACTGAAATGGATGTTGAGGCAGCACTGGAAAGACTGAATGGTTTCGATACACGGGTATCATTTTTGATAGAAACGTTACTGTTATCGACTGTTATCTGCCCTTTCTCAACACAAGAGAGAGGCTGACAAGTGGTCAAAAGCAATGGCTTTGGTGCAAGAAGGCTGCATCAGCTAACATTTTAGTGCATTCAAGAAGCGCGCTTCCAAACTTTGTCAAACTAAATGTGATACGGGATTTGATGAAGACCAAAAACAAGCTATGCACGACTACTGATGTGACAGTAGAAACAACAATAACTCGCATTCTTGATGAAAACGGATATAATATGACTCCTGCCATGACATGGTTCCCATAATCGGCATCGGATGGACTACCGTTCATGAACCTTATGGAGGTGACCGTACAGCACGCACCGTCAACCAAATGGTGAAACAGCCAGGATTACTAATCCGGCTTGCGTTAACATCTACCCTGGCTCCTCGTGACCTCCACCAGTATTTACGAAATTATATGCCTTGAAGCAGGATACCAGTATTGTATCAGTGAGAAGATTTGCAGCTACGAGGCACTATTTACCTCATCAGGTGCAATGGCTGTGGAGAAAAGCATTTTTGCTGCCACCTTTGGACTCATCGGGGAATTCCTTTTCTCACCAGAGAGTTTGAGGTACAGTGGTGGTCGGTAGCGAAGGTCAACTGCCTCAGGCCGCCTCAGGCCGCCTCACGCAATGCCGGTCCTTAGATAAAAAAGGGGTCAACTAACCAGGAAAACATAATTTCGCTAGCATTTTAGTCTGTAAGGACCATGTGCATCTCCAGTGATGCAATGACGCAATGTGTGTTTTCATGCATGCAATTTAATTTTTACTAAAATTTTAAAAGTTGCAAGTTCAGAGAGGTATTTCCTGTTCATGCATGATCTTTTGGTTTGATTTGGTACAGATTTGTAGAATAGGCTCAGTATTGTACTGAAATCCTGAAGAAATACCTATTGCCCCTTCATGCAACAGCCAGTATGCAACGGCAAACTAGCACTGAGACGAAGTTTTCGACCAACGCCGAAATGATCTAGTATTATATCTTTTGCAAGAACTGAAAATTGCATTCAAACACGATTGCGTACCTCTACAGTTGATATTAAAGATGATAGCACTAAACGGGATGTTTTTAACTACTTTTATTTTTCGAGCTAAAAAATTCAGACGGGACTCGCTGACTTGGCTGAGCCTCGGGGCTGGCAATAACCGCTCCGTATGGCGTAGCGGGAATTTTCTACTGTTCACTTTAATATCAAGTGACAATCACTATTAAAGCAGTGAATAATAAAACAAGAAAGCAGATAGTTCAGGGATAGAAAGGTTGTTCTTATTGTAGGTGAAATTAGGAAGATTTATCTTTTACTTTTCATATTTTTATTTTACTCCTTGTTTAAAGCTTTCCACTCAACAATCGTGTGAATGTTCCTTGAGTTCCCCGTCTTGGTTATGACCTAACTATAATTGAGGGAATCTCTTCTTCACACCTTCCAAAACTGTGAACTATGAGGTCATCACTGAGGGGTAAGCAGTGACCTAACTTACTCTCTGGCGCAGATTAGCACATCAAAATCTGTGCTAAACCGGGAGGTCAATTGACTATCAAAGTGGGTGTTACGAATCTGTTGACGGTGCTGTTTATTTCTGCTTGGGAAGTAGTTATTCTATTTTTATTTGAAGAAAACCTTTCATTTTTGTCCTTGAAAAGTTCTCGCTTCCCAACGTGGTAAATTAATCATTATGTGACCACTAAACCTATGTTATCCTTTTACCCAATGTGCTCGAATCTCGCAATAAAAAGGAATGACGTGCCTGTGATATTCGAATGAAAAGCAAGAGTATTTCGTTATTGATAGTAAGAACGGTTATTGCCAGCCCCGAGGCTCAGCCAAGTCAGCGAGTCCCGTCTTTGAATTTTTTAGCTCGAAAAATAAAAGTAGTTAAAAACATCCCGTTTAGTGCTATCATCTTCAATATCAACTGTAGAGGTATGCAATCGTGTTTGAATGCAATTTTCAGTTCTTGCAAAAGATATGATACTAGATCATTTCGGCGTTGGTCGAAAACTTCGTCTCAGTGCTAGTTTGCCGTTGCATACTGGCTGTTGCATGAAGCGGCAATAGGTATTTCTTCAGGATTTCAGTACAATACGGAGCCTATTCTACAGATCTGTACCAAATCAAACCAAAAGATCAGGCATGAACAGGATATACCTCTCTGAACTTGCAACTTTTGAAATTTTAGTAAAAATTAAATTGCATGCATGAAAACACATATTGCTTCATTGCATCACTGGAGATGCACATGGTCCTTATAGACTAAAATGCCAACGAAATTATGCTTTTCTGGTTAGCTGACCTCGTTTTTTATATGAGGACCGGCATTGCGTGAGGCGGCCTGAGGCGGCCTGAGGCAATTGCCACTCGGCAAGCGACCCCACTGTAAAATTTGACTCAGGTCAGTTCAACCCTCACAGTTTCTGTTCTGGACAAACAAGCAAGCAATTAAACACATGTACAAAAAAAAAACCAAAAAAACTTTCACTTTTATCTATACATACAGATGTAGTGGCATTCATCGTCAGAAATTTTGTAATAAAGCGCTTCCAATCCTTGCGGTAGATTTCTCGAGGTGTTGAACTAGCTCCATTTTAGGTGCTTAAGCTGTTCGTGCTCTATTGTTATTCTCTTATCTATTTATTTATTTATCAAACCCTAATGGGTCTGCTATCTGATATCAGGTACAGACAAAAAAGAATGAACGAAGGATAACAATGGTAAGTTAGTAATTCAGAGCTTAAACTACTCAACTGGTGTCATGCTACTTGACCCGAGTGACTGTAACCTCAGTTTCGTGATCTACTCCAAGATGGTAATGAAAGCGAAAATGCGAAGCCTGTCCAGAAAAAGGAATGGGAATGTTCCTGGGCCGACATTTTCCAGAAGAATTGTTGTGCTATTCCACATGCATGAGGTACATATAGTGGCTGGAGGAGGGTATCTGACGTTTGAGATAATCACGCACTAACAACGCAACTGGAAGACCCACTCTGGGCGGGCACTGTGGCGCCTTTTTGATTTGTTGGAAACCCTAGGCATGAGCTTAGGAAGATGCTTGTCGGCTCCTTATTAGTTGGTGCTAGTAATCTGGAGACGAATCCATAAGATCATTGAAATAATTTACCAAATATAGTGAATTTCCCAAAAAACTAAATCAGACAGCACATACGTAGTCGGGCTTGCGGATGAATTTACGAAAATTACTGTAAGAAGGCGTCAATAACGTCGCTGAATGGTGTCTACATTATTTCTCGTCTTTGACATCAACTGCGAGGATAACTTGATCAATTCTTTTAAAGCGAGCGAATGCAACCTCAAAAAAGCAAGCAAATACAACTTCACAAAGCCGTTTATTGCATCGATTTCCATCTCCTACATAGATAGCAGAATGGGCACAACTAGCTGGAAATTATGAAGACCAGTTTTTGCGAGGCGAAAAGAGCTCCGATTACTACGACCTGCCCACCTCCGGGGTAAATCCAGTCAGCTCTTCAAACTGTGTAAAATTGTTATAGATCGTGTTGGCCATAGCGCACAGCTCAATGCATCAGTAGTCTCTATGCTGTGCCGACGGTGGCACCATCAATGAACTTACTACAGAATTTCGGCAGAAGCTGAATCATGGCAGCATCAGCTGTCATGGAATATACGTACACTCTTCTTCAATGAATTATTTACTGAAAATGAATTCCATTGAGTGCTCATCAGGTTTTTCCTCGCGGCTTCTTTTCCGATTATTGTGGAAAACAGGTAGCATACCCTTTGTCACCCATGAATCCATCTAATCTAAAGTCTAGTGGAGTCTATCTACAATTTTTCTAATTTACAATAAGCAATTTTTCGGACTCAGTAAAATCCGAATAATGCAGTACATTCAACTAGTGATTTTGCACCGATTCGAATGAGTTTCGATATTCCCAAAAGGAACGTCCCACAGCTCGTATTGTTTTCTTAGCACGGTATTACTCTCACTTGTCCGAACATTCGAATTTTCGACTTTCTTGAAGTCTGATCCCGAATATGTATATCCAACATACTATCCAACATCCAACTATACTAGAAGCAATCAATGTCATACCCTTGTGACCTAGCATATGTTGAACTGAGTTTCGACATAGAAGTTTGGAAGTTTGTGAACTCTTGAGCTAACAAGGGAAGTGCATGAACTTGAGCTGCGCTTTTGAAACGAGACATACATGGTAGGGAGGCTTGTTCCAAACGATGTTACAGGTTATAATTGAATTCTGCTAAATGGTTAATACAAGCTCAAAATTCCACGTCGATGATTTCCTACCGCACTGACATACAGCGTCTTCACTCACTGCGGTGCAGCTGGATCGCCGGGTGGATAGTGACGCAGACTTGTAGGCACAGGCTCGAGGGTTTGAAACCCGTCTTCATGTTTTGTTTTGCAAACTTCCTTTTCTAATCTTTACTGGAGTTCGAAGCTGTTCAGAAGGTGAATGAGCAATAACTACGAGCGCTTTTCTGGAAATAGTAGATAAATGCTCTATACTGTGCATTAATGTGGTGCCGCCGGTAAGACAAAGTATTCTGACATACGATATAATCTAATGGGTTCGCTTTCTCATTCTTTAACCGCTTAAAACGTTTAATTGCTCACGCGTGGATGCGCTTTTGCTGGCCAAATTTGGTTATGGTGATATCACCAGCGCGACTGGCCAAGAGCGCAAGATGATGCAGGCCTTTCAGAGGGTTCTACTCGATGCTGCTCACTCTGACTTGACGATAGAAACCGAGAAAGATGAGGAAGGAAGACAATGACGAGAAAATGGACGTCGACTGAGACTTAGACTATGAGAACACCGAAACTCGCAGTTCACCTTCGATCGCCCCGTTCATCGAATTAGGGGGAAGCCCATGCCCATCGAACAGGTAGTTCGGAGTAATTTTCTACAGACTCTTGCAAGTGGTATGAGATATAGTTAAAAATTTCCCGTAGCTTACATAGTGTAAAATAACCAATTATTTACCTCCTAAGCAGCTCCGAATCCCATTAAAGATAAAAAAATGGAAGTTTGCAAAACAAGACATGATTCAAACCCGCGAGCCTTTGCCTGCGTGTCTGCATCACTATCCACTCGGCCATCCAGCTGCACCGTTGTGAGTGAAGGCGCTGTATGTCAGTGCAGTGGGAAATAATTGACGTGGAATTTCAAGCTTGTACTAACCGTTTAGCAGAATTCAGGTAAAATCTACAACACCATCTGGTGAAAGCGTTCCTACCATATATGTCTCCCTTCGAAATCGCAGCTTAAGTTCGTGCACTTCCCTTTTAAGAATCACGAGTGCAGAGCTGGGGTCGCATGCATCATTGTGATTAAATTACCCACGGTAAGTGTGTCGTCCAGGGATCACGATCATGATCATGACCTACAGGTTGGCGGGAAAAGGAGGATGCTTGACCACCCGCGGCGGGTATAAATAGGGGCGAGAAGGGGGAGCAAGCGAGTTGTGACAAGCTCCGAGAAGGGAGAAAGAGCCGTTGAGAAGAGAGGCGGCCCTCCCCCCGACCAAGAAACAGACAAACTCGCCTGTGTGGCCAAGCAACCTCCCGTAAGCCAACCCAAGGGTCGGCTTCTGTTTAGTTGAGTTGTTAACCAAGATTCTGTGGCAGCAGCCACCTGTTATTGTTGAGTTGGTGTTATTAAGATAAACCTAAAACGAAATCCGTGTTGAGGAACAAACCCACACAAAGACTTGATCAGTATCTGCTTGAGGGCATCGGCTAACCCCTCGCAATTCACTACCCCTAGACATCCACGGCCTACAAGTGTATTAACACCATGCAAGCTTAAATACCTATCGTTAGCACAGGCGTCGATACGTTTACCGAGGGTGAACTCAATAATGCATTCAGGCCCTGGACAAAACCAGCATAACAAACCAACTCTCGCGTCATGCATCTCCTAGCATCATGTAGTCTACAGGGTAATCACGCTAGCCATGGTTGGTTTGTTGCGTATATGGCAATTTATACCAGATGCAACTCATCAGGCGCACGCATTCATTTGCGAAAGATATTCTATGAAAACCGGGCAACGCGGCATCAAATTCTCAATGAAATGAACGCGCGGCCGTCGTGAGGCCGTAAACGCGTGCGACTGCGATGCGACTAGCCTCTATTCTTCATTATATAGACGCACGCGCGTCAGTCGCACGCATCCAGTATAAATTGCCCTTACTATTTCATGAATTCCAGCCCTGAAGTCATGCAAGCTTCTAACTCCCCGTTTCCTAAACGGAGGTCTTCCTGTGAATGTCAGTTCATACATATTCAAATCTTTTCTTGGAGCTCCCAGCTTCTGTTTGACGCTCACCCCTCGTGTCTATGCTCGTCGGTAATTGTATCGACTACCTGTAGTTGCACTCCTGAATTTGTCGGACACGTTTGTGTCGGCAATTGGCAATATTGTTGAAGGGTCGGCGCCGACCTTGGCAAGGCGGTGGCCCTTTCTGTTCTGCAGGCGCACACTGGCAATTAACGATGATTAGTGGACCTAGATGTTCAGGTGCCCCACTGTGTCTGTCCACTGCGGGTGCTGGCGTCTCGTCCCGCCACTGCCGCTCCAGGAGCTGCCCATGTGCTCCACGGGCGATCACGCCAGCACCTCTCAATGAGGTGACAGATGTCCCAGTGGATTAGGCTGCATATAGCATAATCACACTCGGCATAATAGCTGCCTTAACTGTTTACCTGCGCCAATGAGTGGCCGCTTCGCTGCACCCGGGCGTTTCCACTGCGCTGGGCAGTGGCTGTCGTGCGTGGGACGTGCACTGTTGCGCAACGGACCTTGACATGCACGTTCTGCACCTCTTCCACCGAGACTTGCTATCAGAACTCTCCTCCAACTCATTCTACCTCACCATAATTTCTTCACCCACTCTATCTATCGACTGGTTCCATGTATTATCCCGTCGTAGGATATAGTCCGAGCGGTTTCTATCGAAAATTACTAACCATTAATATTTCAATTACTTTTGCGATAATTCAATCAATAATTGCACCCGCAAATGCATAAATGACTCAATTCATTGTGCAATCGCGCTTCCGAGACGCTCAAGAATTCTGATGGAAACTGCTTCTGCTCCATTTGTCGCTTAGTCCTGTCTTCCGCTTTGTTTTGTTTCTTCCTCTATGACGTCGTTCCTACGAACGACATCATGCAATTCTTCTCATGCGGACGAAAGCAGTAGCTCAGTCACGCAACTGGTTTGATTGTGTTTTCATAAATATGTAACGAAACAACTCGAGGATAATGCATCCGGCATGAATTTAGACCTGAGCAGAAATTTGACTTTGAATCCACATCCCAGTTGGGTTGTGACAAATTGTGTACTTATATATAATAGTTTGACGAGCGGTCCATTCTGCTGAAAAGCCCCTGGAATCTGCAAAATCATCCCACGTGAGTTCTAATTCACCAATTTGAGAAATTTTTTCTCTGGCGTTGTGGTAAGCTTGGGCGTTCGAGTATCCTAAGCCTGGTAATTGGTAATTGTAAGTGCTGGGCCCAGAATTTTTCCTTCTGGAGAAGGGTGACCAACAAAAAGGGGCGTGGTCTTAGTTGAAGCCATTCAAAAATCGATTTCTATTGTAGTTCAAACCATCGAAAAAAAGAACAAAGACAAGATTGAATTCAAAAAGGAAACTAGACACGAACTAACGGGTCATTTTTGTCTATCTCATAAAGATATTCTGGAAAAAAAGTCTGTGGGGGTGGCTCTCAATTCTGCATTTATCACTGGTAATGGTACTGTAAATTCCAAGAATTACGCACATTTGAGACAATCTCTCCCATGTTTAAAATCGAAATGGACAAGTGCTGCTGAGTTACTATGGAATTGCATTCGGCAATATAAGAAGCACGTTCACTCCTATTAAACTTCGAGTAAATCGCTGCTTCTGGTCAGAGAACTGCGATTTTTTAAAATTTAACAATGGTGATTAAATTGCTCAGAAAATCCATGATTTTTTGTATGTGCTGTGCTCGTTTCATTTGTGCACGATGGGGCAGGTAGTGCCAGCTGTGTGGAGTGGAACGATGCAAAAAGCAGATAGTGCTGCCATTTTTCATCAGCTGTTTTCATCGAACAGCTGGATATTTAAACGGAAGCTGCTATTATAGCGCGGAAAAACCAGAACAACTGCAATGCGGAGCAGCCGAGGGGAACTACGAGAGGGGCTGTAGCTCGTCCGAAGTGCCTGGAACTGATCCAACGATCAGACTTGTTTGAACTTCAAACAGCTGGTGCCTTCGAAGTTGCGATATCGGTGTACACGATATCCGATGTTCCGAAACTTAACTGAGATATTCGTGAGTGGTGCACTTGGTATTGAAGAGAAATCTAATAATTTGTTCAGTGAAAAACCGAGTAACCAATTCAGAAAATTTTGAAAATTCGAATAATGGTGAGCCCTTTGTACATCCCAATCTCAATTCATTTCCTCCATGATCTTTCTATTGAATATCTCAATAGTCGACTGCTCAGAATCGAATAGTCGAAATAGAGCACATCTAATACCTTACTACACCTAAGTACTTACTTGTTTACTTTCTCATACTGTTTAGCGCATGATTCGCTGCTGTAGGTGTCACAGGATCTTGCTCCGTAATTGTTTTCCAGTGACGTCTTTTCATTGCCAAGATCTTTGCTTGATGCGAGCTTATTCCGGCAAATAAGACATCCTTTTTCGTTTTGTTTCAGCCAGGTTTCCTTGGAGGCTCTTCTCTCGATCTTCCATTCTGTAGGGCACATTCTCCCAACAGCTTGTGTGGCAGACGTACCACACCTAAATATAATACAACGCCTCCAAACCATTCCTAGCAGCAACGAATGCACCAGGATTTAGATCTCCCTCTATTGAATGGTCCAATCAGAGAAATATGACCCGCTCCGTTCCGCCTCACTATGGCCGACATCCAACACAGCCCCCAAGAATAAAATTATTTACAGTTGCTCTATGAAGGATGTGGACATTTTCTTTCTCATTCAATTACCTGGTCCCGTACCTTCTTTGCCATTTTTCAGATTTTTATGCATTTCTCATTGAGTTGAATCTGAATAATTTTGTGTATAACATTTTATATGGCCTTCTCTCCAAATTTACGACCGCCCCTGTCTTTCTTGGTGCCTCCCCCCACCCCAGTTTTTTCTTCCCTTCAACCTTCTTTGTTTGCGAAACAGGTGAAACTAGATATACTAAGCTGTGGCGGGACTCATGAATGTTCCCGGAAAAATAGTAACCTACCCGGTCGTACTAGTTCAAAAAAAAATGGATTACCTTGTCCCTGAGACTCACTGAAATCAGAAAGAATAAGTGATGTTGAAGATATACACGTATATAGTAGGATATACTACATTCTGGCCGAGGAACTCCTCTATACTGCTACTCTCTCTCTCTCTCTGTATTGTTAAATTACATGCGTTGCATAAGATTAAAAACTTTGGTATCGACTGAATTGAACTGTCCACCATGCCTGCCCGGTATCCGTCTACAGAGTCCATAAACATACGACTTACAGCGGTAATGTGACTAGATTGCACGATCTTATGGATCTCCCGTTACGCAGCGGAGCTATTATTTTCTGAATGAGGTCGACGAGGGGCTATTAATGAAATGGCTTCTCTTCTCTGGAATAGAACCACTTGCTAGCATCTCTACAAGGCTGTTTTTGCTCTTCTTCTCGCCTTCATTCTCTCCGCTTGAATTTCCAAGGTAGTCGGTAGTTCCCGCTGCACCTGGAGAGACAACGATGGGTAACACCACTTCATCTTCTGCGTCTGTTTTTATACAAAAAAAAATCTAATTCTGCATAAGTCGTGGCGTGTTGGTGACATTTGATATTCTGTTGTTTGGCACGGGCGAGACTGTTCCTGAATGCGTATTCGTCTTACGTTTTGTTCGCCTTCGTCAGAGCCTGAGAGGGTCAGATCGATTTACACACAACTGCATCCAGATCGAATTCCTCCTCAGTGCTGTGGTATTTCGAAACGCAGATGGAAAACCGAGCGGTGGATGTATCGAGACCATTAATCTCGCCTTTTTATTCACCGAATTGAAAGGTTGCTGCCTTTCATTTCCGTACAGAGAACGTCCACATAAAGTGCTTCGCTTTCACTTCCTTCTGCCTGAGGAAGTGCCTCAAATTCGTTCTTGCAAAGAGCGAGACGTGGACACCATTCATTGTCAGAGAGGGCAAGAATCATCTATCATGTGATGCTTACAATTGGGCAAGAAATCGTTTCACCTCGTTTGACATTCAGCAGTGATTTGATTTGAAAATGCAACGATATCCTCCGTTTTTGACCTAAATTTTCTATGGTTTTTTCATTGATATTCTAACAATTTCATTAATTTTGAGAATGCTTCGTTGATCAGTCCTCGCAATCTGTCTCTGAGCTTCATACTTCAATTATTTCATATATATGTTGAAGACTCCTGTACTGTATATGTTTACTGACTAGCTTTTTACTACTAACGCTTTTGTCAAACCTGAACGTTTTGAATCCTCTGACTTTTTCGCGTTTCTCGTTCAAAGTTGAGCCAAACTCGTCTTTGACCAAGTTCATAAACTCTTCTCAATGTGCAATCTTACGCAGACACGTCAGTGGCGGATATATCAACGCCCCAGGGAAGGCTCTATCCTCCATACTCGTTCAAAGTTTACGAGTTTTCCCACCTCTAATTATTGAACCACTTCTATCACAATTTGTTGTTGTCGGCTTACTGGAGTCAGTCCCTCAAAAAATTTTACTTTCCTGGGGATATCGTCCAGTTTAAGAAAGCGAGAGAGCGAAGACCTCCCTTGGAACATTCATGAATTCCGCCACAGATGTCCATTTTCATATAGCTTGTGAGGTTTCGAATCAAAGGCATTGCTATTTTTAGTAGATAGAGACGGGCCTCCACCTTCGTTTCCAAGTGGGATTAGGTTGACGGGGAGGCAGATAAGAAAATGAATCGATCCGGCTTCGAAAAGGCGAATATTTTTGAACGTCACTCAAAGAAACCGTTGTTTACTGGTGTTTTCTCGTAACGATGTCAACACTTTTCGACAGCACATGAAGGAAACAAGAGGAACAGCTGCTGTGTGAGAGGTCAAGGTTCCTCTCTTCTTTCATATACAGTAGCGAGCAAAAAGATTGCAACTTTTAGTTTCTCGCCTACAATTTGTCTCAAAGTAGAGCATGGAGGTTCAAATTTTTATGGAAGTTCTACTGACTCATAAGAGATAGAAATGTATTAGAACCGCGTCATTCCGTCGACCTCATCTTTTTTGAGAAATTTTTTTCTCGCAAAGGTCGAAATCTGTAATTGGTCACCATCCGCAATGTCTCACAAAATGACGTCTGTCGTTGAGATCTGATCAGGTATTGGTTTCCTGCAGTAGAATCAACCCGTACATGTTAGAAAATGTGCATGAACTTACCACTGATTGACATCTGTGAAGACTATGTGAGGTCACTTCAGCAGTGGTCTCCTATGGAAGTTTCGGTCACCCTGACTCCCTCTATCGGCCCTGTTTAAATGGAAGACATGCTGCTGACGGTTTTATAAGCTTGATTACATGTGTTTGCTCTGAGTACAGGTTACTGCTTCCTCGGAATTCTGAAATATTACGGCTGGTTGCAATGTAGCCAATTGCGCACATCACGGCAAATAGATTCTGGAAATTTTTCTGTCATGTTAAGGAAGATACCTTAACGATCCTATAAGTGGTGAAGATGCTCCAGAAGTCCTAGAATATTGCCACATATATGACAATTCGTGCCGCCTTGGATTTGATCAGGTAGAGCTCACTAGAGTTCAATGAACTCTACAAGACACCACCGAAGTGAGGTACTGTTATCAGGGACTATAAAAACGAGCCAATTCACCTTGAATTGGATGAAGCGAATCAAATTAGACATTTCAAAAGCAAAAGACTCTTGGCGAAGTGTGAAAACTTGTGTCAGGAGCAAGATGGCACACGTGGTTGTGCTGGTGACAAGCACTGCTTACTTCGAGTAACCCTATTTCGGTAGACGCAGGGCGGCATGAACTGTCATAAACACTGCAGTATTCTAGAAATCTTGGAGCATCTTTACCACTAATAGGATCGTTGAGGTATCTTCCTTAACATGACAGAAAAATTTCCAGAATTTATTTTCCGTGATGTGTGCAATTGGCTACATTGAAACCGGCAGGAATATCTCAGAATTCCGAGGAAGCAGCAACCTGTGTTCAGAGCAAACACATGTAACCAAGCTTATAAAACCGTCAGCAGCATGTCTTTCATTTAAACAGAGCCGATAGAGGGAGTCAGGGTGACCGAAACTTCCATAGGAGACCACTGCTGAACTGACCTCACATAGTCTTCACAGATGTCAATCAGTGGTAAGCTCATGCACATTTTCCAACATGCACGGGTTGATTCTACTGCAGGGAACCGATACCTGATCAGATTTCAACGATAGACGTCATTTTGTGAGACATTGCTGATGGTGACCAATTACAGATTTCGACCTCTGCGAGAAAAAAAATTTCTCAAAAAAGATGAGGTCGATGGAATGACGCTGTTCTAATAAATTTCCATCTTTCATGAGTCTGTAGAACATCCATAAAAATTTGAACCTCCACGCTCTACTTTGAAAGAAACTGTGGAGGAGAAACCAAAAGTTGCAATCTTTTTGCTCGCTACTGTATCTGTGACATCTTGGATTTCAGTGAAAACAGTCCAAAAAAATCTCTTGAAAACACATTTTAGTCCCGCATTCTACGATCGAGATCCTGATTTGTTAGTGAAAATCCAGCAGCACTGCGCTTGTTGAAGATTGTCAACACTCAGGCGGCGATGAGCTGATGAAGAGTCGTCGACGATCCCCTCGAGGGGTCCGCAGGGCGGACGAGCCCCAAGTGCAATTTCCTATTGCCCTGCCTTATCAGCTACCCATCTCGGCTCCTCTAGCGCTCACCGCTTATATCTGCTCTCAGCCGAAGTCAGCATTGACAACGTCGTCTGCCAGCAGTCAGCTCACAACCTCTCCACTATAGCCGAAACCATGCATCCACCGCATCCATCGTATAAGTCGCGGAGGATTAGTCGCTGCTCAACATACCTTGCTAAGGATGTGCAGAATATCGTCTCGAGATGTAATCTGGAATGTGCTTCCAGTAAGGGTGGCAGAGGTCTTTCCCCGGTAATGGGATGCTTGTGAGCTTACCCAGGCAAGGAAGGGGGACGTCACCAATGTTCTGGAAATAGAACAAGTTGCAAATCCAACTCCCATTGCTGATCGCTACGGTCAAGGAGAAGCAAGCTGCGGTGAATAGCTCGTTTTTTGGAGTTATTCTCATATTTATTTCCTAAGCGATTGCCAGGATGGCATATGTACTATACTTTGGACCGAATAAAAATCGAATAATTTTGTAACTTTAATAACAGTCCAGGGAACAATTTAAACCTCCAGATATTTGAGAGTGAGAAAACCCCAAAGCTCTTCTTCTCTTTCGTACAGCGCCACAGTGATCTCTAATCTTAGATCATTAGAAGTTTCCATTTATTCGAAATATTCGGTATTCGAAAGCAAAAATATTCGATTTCGAATAAACCGAAAATTCGGATGTCCCATCATGGGAGACCAATAAAATGGTGCACGATAGAGAAGAAGAGCACTAGGGTTTTCTCATTCTCGAATACCTAGATGTTTGAATTGTTTCCTAAATTGTTATTGAAGAAACAGAATTATTCGATTTTTATTCGGTCCAAAGTATAATATGTACGTACGTATGTATGTACGAAGCTACAAGCACATTTAGTTGAGAGGAAAGCGGAGCTCAGATAGACTAACAATTCTGCGCATGGAAATAATGCTTAGCATTGTTCGCTACATTTGCTGCTCAGCAAAACCTACACCTGCACTTCCGTTGAGAATAACATGGAAATCCTTTTTTGGACATCCTCAAAGCGCAGTATTGGGCAACTGGAGAAGTGCTCTGGGTAGTGGTTGAGATAAAACCATTCAATCTCTTCTAGTCTGCTGCCGTGCTGTCACAGAGAAAGCTGCTGTCAGAAAATGTGTTCTCTTCCTCTGTCTAATCCTCAAGCGTGAACCTCCAAAGATCTTGTAGGATTAACCCACCATCTTCCAAGCTAGGGATGGGGGGGGGGGG
>JARK01001534.1:86373-108372 GCA_000688135.1 Ancylostoma ceylanicum
GGGGTGGGAAAAAATTGAGGTCTCCGCCGTCCGTTAGGGGACCCAGACGGCAACAAAAATATCAACTTAAATATTGACTAATTTATAAAAATTATATTTTGAAAAATAATTATAAAAATAAACAATTTAAACTAATACAACATTTTTATTTGTTCTGTAAAGAAATTCCGAAAATTCGCCGACCCATGCTCGAGTGGAGGGCGTACCCCTCCCCGCCCCTCGTTGCGTCCGCCACTGGTCTCTAGGTACCTAAATACGGAGGAGTCCGGGCTTCAGATTCTTCTTCAGGAATATATGAAAGCATCGGAGTCCGAAAGTAGCAGCTCACGTGAAATTAGGGTAGTCCTCTAATCCGCAGCAGCCTGTTAATACAGCTTGAGACCCAAAGGTCCACCTATGCCAGCGGAAAATTTTAGGTTTTCAACATAGAGGAAACGGGGATCAGGGATGCAATCCGCGCCAAGTGACTGCTCCCGGTTTTCCTGATGCTAAAACGCAATTGAGACTAGCATTTTCACGGCGAAAAAGCCTGGCTGAAACTATGAAGCAACTTACTGTTCATGCGAGGCGATTTCCACTACGCCGCAAGCATGGCCAGCTCCGAAATCCCTGCGTAATGAAGAGGGACCTGCTAGGGAGGAGTTTTCACAGCACAGACATCATTTAGGCGTCCTGATGTACAGCGCCATGACCCAGAACGGAGGGTAGAGAAGTATCAGCATTAACTGGGCTTGTCACTCACTACTCAAAACAAGGCGTTCCTTCAGTTTTAGAATTTGCTTCCGCCCTTTCAACCTCTAATATCACCTATCACCCCCTCACCCATTTTAGCCAAATTACAATATGCAGTTTCGAGTTTCGAGGTATGTAGCGTTGCAAGATCAATTTATACTAGAGCGCGTTAGTCGCGCATGACGCGCGCATCGATTTTGCATGGATTTTCCGTGAACATCCGTCAACGTAACATGTTTATGATGAATGAAAATATCGTGTGATCTCCGCGAGTATGTAGTCGTTCGCCGCCAACGAGTTTGTCTGACCCACGTCTAAGCTTCATCGGAGCTGCTACAGGTCTATCCTTCATTACTTAGACGCACACGGGTCGGGCGCTCGCATCTGGTATAAATTGCCCTACAGCTGAAAAGGAGTTCGAGTCTCACGACCGAGTATTGGGATTGGTTGGTTCAGCCAATTGGCCAATCGCAGGGTTCGTTTGCGCCAACTCCAGGTATGACTACCCATACCTCATTGCTGAAATTGAGGGTGTGGGTCATGATGAGGCAAAGTAGGGCGGTGTCTTCCCGCCCCTTGGCGTCAACTCCTGCCCACTCATATTCAAGTTTGCATGGGAAAGTAGAGTGAAGTCGCGCGCGAGTTGGTACGAGTAGGTCCTGAGGGGCAGGGCGAGGATTCGCTTGAACCACTAGCAGACATATTGCCCACCCACTTTTGCCTAACCATGACCCACACCCTGAAATTGAGAGTCGGACGGGTTGACACAAAGTGCGGGGAAGTTGTTCCGATGAGTCAATCATAGAGTTGTAAGACGGTCCGTTTTCTGTCGTGATGTCGAGGTTCAACGTACATACAGGGTGCGCCATAAGTTCTTGCACACAATATTTAACGTGCCAAAGCCGCTGGATTCAACGTAATGGCATGTGCTCTATGGCGGTACTGAGCCAACTTAATAGCAATTCAAAACACCTATCAGATCAGGGATACGTCTCCATTTGCTTTTGTATGATATAGCACTTGATTCGCTCTATAACACAGATGAGTACGGCAATCCATCAGAATAGGATTGGCGTCATAGAGGAGTTCGTTCCGAGCACGGCATTTCGGTCGTGCAGCATTCCAGGCGGTGCATATGGCACAGAGCAGATTCTAAGCATTACAGAAACGTCATCTCTGCGCTGTTCAACTTGAGTTGGAAGCAGCAAAGTGTCTTCTCTCCAAAAGTACTCTGCGAGTGAAATACAGAGTAACTTTGATGTTGTGGTTCATAAAAAACTGAAAAAATTGCTCGTACACGCCCTTTTCTTGAAAAAACTTCTGAAATTTCTGCAAGGAAGGGAAGATGGGATCCCAGTACATCCGGTGAATTCCTCGATGTCTCCTCCGTCTACTCCAATGATTTGGTGGGAAACGTTTTGATTTGCTCTGAGTAGTGCCTTCCGTTCTTAGAGACTGTGTGACCGCGCTCCAAACCGTGCCGCGAGCAGCTCACTTTTCTCTAAAGTTTCAGTTACTACGGAAGCAAGTGGCGACATATTCCTGTTCTGATAGTTGATTTGGGTTGCTATTGAGTTGACTCATTTTTGCTATAGAGATCATGCAATCACGTTGAATTCAACCGCTGTGGTGTTACTAAGTATGGTGTGCAAGAACTTATGGCGCACCCTGTACACGCGCACCTTTGCGGACGACTCGGCCGCTGGAAACCCAAAATTTCAAAAATCCTTCCTTTCATCTCGAAGCATACACCTTGAAAATTGATTAGTCTTGACCCATTTTCGCATGCTAGCCACTGCTTACTCGTTTTAATAATTGCTGTTAGTTTGGTAAGCAAGAATTCACCACTTATCAATTTACACCGAGTTAATTTTTCCTTGTCAAACTGGAACTTGGTGATGCGGGGCTTTCGCGCACGAAGAGTTGGGTGGTGACAATAGCTTTTGTCAAGAATATCAGAGAAAACAGATGTCGTCAATTTTAAGGTGCCCGTTCATTTACGGGACGCACTGTGTATGTTTATTCCATCGATGCATGCATCCATCGGACAAGTTTGTTGCGACGGAAGTTTCTAGGCAACCATTCTTATCCTTGACCGATGTTTTCCTCGCAAAAAGATTTGTTTATTTCTCCTTGGTCTGTGCTCATTCATTCTGCATTGGTCCTCGCCATCCATTTGCCATGAGGCCAGCAGCGCTCTGTCTATCCCTGAGCAGAACGGAACGCGGGTTTTTTTTTCAACCTAATTGAAATGAAAACGAACGTCCTTTGGAAAGAGGCAAAAAGAAAAACCAAGCCGCGTGCGAAGGCAAGAACAAGGGTGGATGGGCGAGGTCGGGCGAAAAAAAACCTTCCAGAGGTTATAAAATAGAAATTTTAATGCTGAAGCAATTGCATACGCACGTATCTGTGAACAGTAAATGGTGCGCTCCCAAATCGGGGGCAGTGGAAACCAAAATGCGGGGTGGTTCCTTATTTCATCAACGTTTCAAGGGGTATAGCGTAAGGTTCTATGTAGTTTTTGCGAAAGCGCGAAAAATTCAACAAGTACAAGCGGACAAAAGAATGGCACCGTCGCTGACGTAGTGGTTGAACTCAGAACCGACCGGTCTAATATTTGAGAAAGAAGCCTTGCAGCTCTCCGAGTCTTTCTTCCGTATGTCAGGATCCCTCAAAACATTAGAGTAATCGGCTTGTTCGAAGTTGGATATCCTATCCTGAATAAGTTCAATACGCCATTAGTTCCCAAGCACAGATAGATTTTCACTCGTGCACCTTTGCTTAGTATCTGGATGAGCCGGCCAACAGCAAGCTTTTCTCAGATTGACGTTAGCCAACCCTCTGTCTGCCTTGCAGGCCTTTTTTCTGTCCCTGCAGAGTAATGCATTTTTTACGCTGCCATAAAACCACCCTCCAAACAAGTAGCACTGATGAAAACGAAGACCTCTCCGTGTAGCTTGGTGCGACGTAGCATCAAAATCCATTGTTTTTGCAACAAAAGTGCAACACGTGCAACAAAATGCATTGGACTAATATGTTCCAAGAAACAGTTGGTATTCCGAGATCTAACTGACGCTATAGCACTACTTTAACTGAGAAAATAGGTATCAGTTGCTCGCCCAGCTAACCTACTTATTTCATTTTCACGCAAATTTTCTGAAAATGCGGTTTTGGTGTTATTTTTCGGGCGGCTGCTCTATGACGCAGTCCGCTGCCGTTGTCGTTCGTTGTCCTCTAAGAATTCGCTTCACGGAGCTATCTTCATGTCTTTTCCTTACCAAAATAGTTGCTCAAAGAAGGAGGCAAGGCGCGAAATCTAAGCGAGGAATTTTTTTCAGCTGCTCGAAATGCGTGACTAGGCGCGAAATTCAAACAAGGATATTCTCTCTACAGCTTCTTCGGTCAATAAGTCTGACGAGAATGCAAGCAAAGTCACTACCTTTGATCGCCACGAGAACGTTTGCCCTCGCTCAGTGGAAACTGTGGGTTTCAGTGGGCGATAGTCAGAAGGAAGTGAGAAAAAGAAAATTACGTCCCGAACAAGTGGTTCTCCACAACGCAACAAAGTGTAACTCGAAACATTGCCGCATACTCTGTGTTTATGAGCCAATTCTCATCTATCGCCGTCTTGAAACGGACTATAAACGTCCGCTCACCACCGAAACGCGTCCCCAGCGCCTCTTCCGCAACTGCATGGGCTGTTCATATTTTACCATGGCTGTTTTTTGCTGTCCATCGATGCTGAAGCG
This sequence comes from Ancylostoma ceylanicum, assembly GCA_000688135.1. NCBI lineage: Eukaryota > Metazoa > Nematoda > Chromadorea > Rhabditida > Ancylostomatidae > Ancylostoma > Ancylostoma ceylanicum. The sequence continues at coordinate 90,855 of JARK01001534.1, forward strand.
CGCCGCTCTATTTTCGCAGTTGGTTTGCGGAGCCGGGCTTCTGTGATCGGCCGGGGTCGAGGTGGCGATGTTTGCATGAGCCTCATCTCCATGCGAGATCGATACGAGGCCTGACATGCGAGGGGCGGTGCATTTTCGAAACAATTGAGTTCCCTCGATAATCCCGCGACAATTGCCGCAGTAACACCGCCGCCGCGGTCACCGAGACCAGGCGCGGCGCGCGGCGTCCGCCGGCCCGCGCGTCCTGCCGGGCCCGCTCCCCGTACTGCCAGCGGGTCCGGTGCTCGGGGACCGGCCGCTCGACCGAGTTCAGAAGTTGGAGCGTGTTTTCGTGCGCTGCCTTCGGTGGCGTCTCGCGTTCTGTTATCGATCCATGGCTCCGCGCCAAGATGTGTGGCTTTGAAATTTCCCCCGTCGCGCGGGGTCGAGCCTATCCCTGCCCCATCTCGGGGTCCCTTAATCCCCGTAGCAACCCGTCTCCGTTGGCAATCGATACTGTGCACGGTTAATCCACTGAAGGTGTCTAATCACACCAACCCGCTAATGATTCCTCTAGGGACGTCAGCGCTAGCTGCGTTGGCCTGTGTCGCATTCCCGTCTCGCTTTTTACCCTTCCGTTTCGGCTCCCAGCGTCCACACACCCCTGCGAGTCGAGTCGTCGCTGTCTCGGAAGTTCGCAGGCCTTCGCTGCCGGCGTCGAGCTCTAGACGCGCTTTTAATGATTCCGTTGGTTCTCATTTCGAGCGCTTTGCTCCCTTCATTTCGCTCTGAACCAGTCCCATTTACTGAGCTTCTTCTGGCATACATCATCATCCGCACCCCATCGACTCGTCTCCTCCTCACATCCGAGCACTCGCAATGCCGCTTTCCGAGATGTTCGAAACTTTTCTTGATTTCCCATCCATCACAAGCCACATGGACACGAAATCCTTAGATCCCACTTGTTTTTGTTTGTTCGAAGAAGTCGCTCTCGTAACCTGATAGCTGTGTAGCCGGCCGTGTCCCCATGGATGTCATCTCTGTTTTGGCCTCCGTCGGAAGGCTGGCATTATTTATTTCCAGCAGACTAGTTATTTGCGCATACACAGATGATAAATCGCGATATTTTCGGGCTAGATACCCTCACGTTTCAAATTCGCTGGGATCTGGATCCCGAGGTGTTTTGCAACGAAATTCACAAGGTCTGCGGCGAGTACTTCGACGAGAACCGCTCAATTTGGGTCTCGCATGCCTCCGTGCCGAGGCGGCGCGGCTGAGTGAGTTTTAGGTCAGGCAGTGCGGGCGCTTCCGACGCGGGTCAATCGGACTCATCATCCGAGGACCGTGCGGCGCTTACATTGTTTCCGGGCTGCTTAATGTTGTTTGCTCAGAAGGTCCGCGGCCCACTCGCACTTCGGTCCTCCGGAGGAATCCCCGCCGCCGGAAGCGGTGCCTTTCGTTATTCGCCTCGCATATGCTCGCTCGCATGTGCCTCACTGCACCCGAGAGTTTCGCGAGTTGCATGCGAAAGAGCCTGTCAGAAACCTAGCGCAGCGTCGAGCAGAGGCGGTCGGCAGCCCTAGCACTGCAGGTCTGCGCCCGTTTTCGCTTTGTCTTTCGTTTTCGAGACTCGCGAGCCTTTTTCCGAGTCGCCGCGCCGGCTGCAGCGCTTCCATACACGTCGTGCATGACGCCGTGATGGATTTTCGCATGGAAGCGGCTGACATCTCGGCACTTCCACGCTCTCACTGTTGCTTCGTCCACTCCCGCTTTCGGCGATTTTATGTGCGTCTATTTCTGGAATACCACCCACGTATGTTATTTCGCTACATTTTTCTATGACGATGCTCCTCTCCTCTCTTTCCTCCACGAAAATTTTCATTTTTAGCAAAGGCATCCTGCCTGCTGCACTCCTAAGTCTTTCCTCTTTTATCTCATTTATCTCATCAAACATTGATTTCAGCTTACCACACTAGTTTCCAATCCAGACCAGAATTTTCAAGCTATTCCCGGACCCCTCCCTTGTCTGCTCAGCTCCAGCTTCCTCCGGTTATGCTTGATTCAACTCTCATCTGGTATCTACTCCCAAACTTTATCTCAGGGCATCTTCAGACTTCGCTGAGAATCGCTACTGTCGCCGCGATCGCCATGAAGGAAAGCGATCCAAGCGATGCAGCGTGGCAATCGATACGCATCTTTCCTGTTATCGCTGTCACTTCGTTTGAAGTCTGGTAATACCTTTGGCGATATTTCCATCGCATTTCATCATTCTTCCCTGAAATGACCAGTTTTAATAGAGTATGGATTGTGCAAGGTGGCAAAATCCGGCTTTTGATCTTCTCTTTCACGACAAATTTGCGAACCTCATCAATGGATACATGCTGATATCCGGAATCTAAGCTGATCCTGACAGTTTTCGTCCAATCTGATTGAATGATGAGTCTGCGTTAGTCTTTGCAAATTTTTGAGAGAGTGGATTCCAAAAATTGATTAATCCCAGTCGTGATATAAGAGCGAAAGCACAGCATAGAGTACCAAAAATGGAAAGGAAATCACGTGAGCAGTATTTCGAAATCCTGGCCCTTTTCCTGGCATTCGCTGCCGCGCGCGCTCGACCGACTCCTCGACGGGTTCGAGTGCTCGTAACTGATTCGCCTTTGTTCGATGCCCCCGTCGTTTCCGTGCATGGTTTGTTCGGCTGTTTGCTCACAGCCAGCTGAGTATCTCGGACGGGCTGCCGGCCGATACAACCACTGTACCGCCTTCGGTCGAGCACATTCTCTTCGTCTTTGTCCACTGGTAATTCCGTGTGTTCGCGCTGTCACGAACTCACACACTCCTAATTACGCCTTTGAGGACTTTTTTCCGGTTGAGTGCAAAGAACTTTCAAAGTCACTCGAGTACCTCACAACATCGATTAGCGGCATTGACTTTGTCCGTCCTCTGCTCCTTTTCTTCGTTCTTTTTGGCGACGGCAGTGCTTCTGTAAGGTGAAGCGGATTTTCATGCATAACTTGCTCTATTTATTATATGAGGGCTACCTCACCTATGTTGCAGAACGCTTTCTAGAAGCTCGCAACGCGATTTCTTGCAGCCATGTTGTTCCATTCCGACCCAGTTTTTTCTGTTGTTCACGGCTCGTAAAAACCCACTCAGACATTCCAAAGATTGGAGCGGTATGTTACTCGCGCTCCAATCTGTAAATTGGGCTGTTTTCGGTATCCCTTAGTTGCCATATGACTTCCGTTGGGATACCATTCACCTGCTGTTCGGCTGCTCTTCGATTGCTTTCGAGCAGCCGATGAGCAAGCGAATAGCAACCGATTAGCAACTATATAGCAGCTAAATAGCAGCCGAACCCCGTCCAACTTATGGATTGGAGGTAGTGAGATTCATAGAGATCCCGGTCAGGCTGAGACCAAGGCGCCCATCTAGAATGGACGAGTTTTCCAGGCCAAAATGGGTATACTTTGTCCAAAACGGGCGTATTGTGTTGTATCTGGAGAGGGCGGCGCGGACGGGCTCTATGATTGGCTGATTGGGTGGATTGACCACTCGCAGAATTTGGCCGCTCCGCCCTTTTCAGGTATAATGCTCCACACCCGCCCAAAATGACACGTCCCTGTCACCAGTTACAAATAATAGTAGAGACAGCAGGATATGTGACATTTTGCTCAACAAACTCGTCCTCCCTAAATAAGCAGTAAGCTCGTGGCCTTCCCGAGGACGTTCATGAATCCCACCGCTGGTGCCATGTCGCCACAATCTCCAGGATGTCTAAGCACGCAGACTCTCTCGGGATTGAAGGACTTTCAGTTTCTATTGGGCCATTTCCACCATTATTTTTCATTTTGTGTGAACGTGGTTTTTTTTTCTCCGATTGTACTCTGTTGTTAGTTTTGAGGCGTGAAGAATGGTGTGAAGAGGATCGCGCCATCCTTAAGGCAGAGGACCACCTCATTTTCGTGGTTGAGGTAATAGCAGATTCAGCACCTACTCGGCACGCTGATTCCAGCGGTATACACATATTGTCTCAAAATGGTCATTAAACCCGTTTTCCAGGACGGGGCCTGTAACAGTTTGCTAACCCGAATTGACGTGTGAAGCTGTTGATCTTATCGATCGAACACGCAAAGACACGTTGGCCACCGTGGCAGCCGTGGCGGGCAGCCAGCACAGCTTGGAGCGATCCACCTCCGGGCTCCAAATTTTAGCCACTTCGACCCCTTCGAGAACGGGGCTTTCGTCGCTTTTGTGCCTATTGATGTACCTTGCTGGGATTGTCATGACGAGAAGGTTCAGGATGTGTTACTATCCCCAATATACGGGACGAGGTGGTCCTCTGCCTTTAACATCACATACCACCAGTTACCATTAACTAAGACAAGTTGCTTGAACAATTATGCCCATTTTCCCAGGAAATCTAGACTAATTTTCAAAGGCGGATAGATCACAAGTGGACTGCTAGCTGAATCGAATGATATTTGAATAATCACTCGAATAATTCCCATGTTCTTAATTATTACAAGACGTACCGCCGAAGATGTTCGTCCTAACACGCGAAGCTCTTTCGCTTCGCCAGCAAGTGGTAGCAGTGCGACAGTCCTTATTCTTCCTCCAGCGTTGCAAGAAGACCAACATCATGCCAGCGTTCATCAAGAATAAGAAGATCGGAGCAATTTGCAACTTGCCTGATAACGATCCGAAGATAACAAATGTTAACCGGTCAATCCTTAGCATTGTTATTAAGGAAAAGCAGCGCAAATTGTATTCTACCTTGCTAAAATGTAACGCTAAAGAAATGGCTTGTCGACGACTCTTGCCTGAAGATGTGTGGAGGAGGATTGAGGGTAGGTCCAGACTAATCTGTGACTCTATCCGGTCTAAGGTCAAGTCTGTACTTTCTGCAAAGTACGACCGACTCTTGGGCACGGCACATGTGGATCATCCAGATAGAAGAGAAAACCACCGAGAAGTCGACCGCTCTTACTATGCTCACAGTTTGAATGATACCGAAACAACAAGAGTCACTGTTATTGGAGACGTTCATTTATCAACGCAAGCTCGCGCTTTTCTTAGCTTAGGTCCATTATTCTCGCCATCGCAAAATATCAATGCCTCGACATGTCGCAAAATTGTAGGAGGTTTGCAAAGGCTGCGAGATATGCTAAGGAACAAGGCTAGACGAGATAGCATGCCTCAATCGTCTGCGTTAGAAAATAGAAGGATGCTACCAACAGTGCCATTTCCTCGCTCGTTTTACAAAGAAGCCGAACCATTCCTTGCCGCTGATATCAAGTTCCGTGTTCTATCCTCCGGAATTCTAGAGGTCCTTAATAGATTCAAATGGGTCCACCAATCCAACCTATCCCGGGAACAATGGCAGGGGTTTAAGGAAGTACGTAGCTTAATAGCAAACAACTCTATTCGCCTTTCTGTCAGTGACAAAGGTGGGGAGTTTGTAGTGCTACCTCAAACGCTGGACCGAGAAATCACTGAATTGCATCTCTCGGACACCACCATATACCAGCCGGCAACAGAAAAAGACTTCCTTGCTCAATGTAGGAGATTGAACGACATCTGGGTTAATGTTGGGAAGTCTGCAGGATTGGATGAAAGATTCGTCAGCAGGCTTAAACTGGACAATCCAAGTTGCCCAGTCTTCTATAATCTGGTCAAGACCCACAAAATACCTTCGCAGGCAATGCATTCTACATCAGCCGAGGTGTACAAAATACGGCCTCTCATAAGCTGCGTAGGGGGACCCACAGATAGAATCTCCTGGTTCCTTAATAAAATTGTAAGCCAGTTGCTCCCCAAAATACCGTCGCGTTTGTCCAACACAGACCAGTTTCTTCAGCACCTGCGGAACACAAAGTTTGATCAAAGCTGTGTGTTGGAGTCGTTCGACGTCACATCGTTGTATACCAACGTACAGAACGACGCAGCCCTACAGGCGCTGTCAGAAATGCTGGATCAACATGCACGGTATATTAACACCTTTGGGCTCAGCAAAGCGCGCATACTGGTTCTCATTGGAGAATGTTTAAAGTGTAACATATTTAAGTGGTCTGGGAAATACTTTTCCCAGATTCGAGGACTAGCTATGGGTCAGCGACTTGCGCCTGTCCTCGCTATATGTTTCATGTCTAGAATAGAACAACCAGTGCTCGCTCGCTTGCCGATAATGTTCTACCGTTACATTGATGACTGCTGTATAGTAACATCGACGCAGTCTGAAATGGACGAATGTTTTAAAATTCTAAACGAACAATCGGAGAACATTCGGCTTACACGAGAAACACCGCGTGATGGATGGCTTTCCTTTCTGAACACCCAGATAAAACTATCGAGTGGTATCATCCATGTGAAATGGTACCGGAAGGAAAGCTCCAAAAACATCATACTTCACGCGTCTTCTGCACACCCAAATGCTGTTAAACGTGCCATTGTGCGTAATATGTTCAGAACGGCTACTAAAGTGTGCACTTGCGAAGGAGAAGAGTGCGTATCAAGAAAATTAGCGTGGGAGATTGCAAGCAGCAACGGCTACTCTACCTCGCGATTCCAGCCTAGATCACCACACACTGGTGATCGGAGTCGAACACCTCGGTTGAGCAAGGTTCCACTTTGCATGCCATTCTTTTCGGACAAAGTGACCGCGGCTTTTCAGCAATGCATAATTCGGGCTCAACTGCAGGATGATGTTATTTTGGTGAACATTCCCAACGACAACATCAAAAAGCAGTTGGTTCGTAATCGACTCTACGACAAATACTGTATATCAGAGCAATGCATTGTCTGTCCATATGGAAAAGTAGGAGATTGCGCCAAAGTGGGAGTCGTGTATGAGCTAGAGTGCTTAACCTGTCATGCCCTCTACATCGGGGAAACGGGAAGAACCCTAACTGTGCGGATCAAGGAACACATGGCCACGAAGAGAAGAGGAAATCTAACATCTCCGCTAGGGCGGCACAAAATTGAGGCTCACAATGGTAGTGATTTCAATGTCAGGTGCAAAATATTGGCGTTAGAAAGCGAAATTTCTGCTAGGAAGGCATTGGAAGCGGCCTGGATACTCACCAGAAATCCAGGAATGAACAACAAGAATGAATGTCTATCATTAACAAGTGACCTTCTTCCTTTTATATCGTTATGTGAGCTATCCAGCGTAGATCAAATAAGATCCGGACACTGAGTGACACTCACTTGTCCGCTGCGAACGATCGTGAGCTGTGCGGTCTAGTCCGCAACACGGTGGAAAACGCTGGTGGGTTAACTCTCGATTCTGGGTGGTCTCATCGTATCTTGCCTGAGACAACGTCGAGAACTGGCAAAGTGGGATGAGACGTTTGGCCGTGTAGTGCACAGATGAAGAACGCCTGAACCACTTTCAGACCTCTGAGGAAGACGGTGTTCGTCGAAACGTAAGGTCGAAATAAAATTTCCACCATAACAACCTGGTCTGGCACAAGAAAAATTATAAGAATCACTCGAATATTCTACCGTATACAACTTTTTTGTAAAGTAATTTCAAAGAAGGCGTCCCCTCCTGCATTCACCACTGCTAGGTGCTCCCCATGGATAACCACACCCACGAGTATGAGATAGCCAATCCTTAGGATGATGAATCCGAGTCCAGCGGAATAGACCCGTTTGCACGCGCCGCATCTCCTCTTCGGAGAGGAAGACATTCTAGACAAGCTCTGGATGCATCATTGAGATTACTCAGGGTGAGCGTGTTAAAATTACAAAAATTTACTCGTCGTTGGCATGAGCATCAACACGTTTACCTCGGGTAGTCTCAGTGGTGCATGCGGCCCCAGGATAGTATGCCGTAGTGGTTTGTTTGTATACTACTATTTTGTGAATCAGAAAACATGAGAATAAAGGGGATTTCGCAATTTTATCGACTACTACATAGTCGTTGCACTACTGCACATATTCGAACATTCGAATGTTATACCATTCGGTCACCATCCTATCGCAACCTACCCACGATGCGGCCATAGATTTCCCCACTTGTTCCACGCTTTTGGCATAATCCCTAGCCCTCTCACTGGTTCTCCTTCCTCCTCCTTCGAGGACTACAGCAGCGCCACGTCGTCGCTTTCGACCAGGTGGCCTCTGCTAAACAATTATCGACAGTAAAAACTGTGCCAGACTCCACGTGGCTCAAGCGTTTGTCGTCCGTGGGCCGTCCATCACTTGTTGAGTGCCTCTTGACCTTTCGAGCTACTCTCGGCTTTGCTGTTTGTACACGTTTTTAATGTGGGAATGTCATTCATCATTCATTTCACCAGTTCTGTTGGCAGCCTCAACGCTTTCGAATTTTCTGTGCCTGAACGCCTCTATTTCCATTTTTTTTCCCATGATTCGTGCGGATTGGCCCAGTTTTTTCGATTCATGTGAGGGATTTTCGAGCGAGTTTCTAGTGGTTTTTTTTGTTGCTCTCGCGTTGTCAGGCATGTAGAGGAGGACTTGCTTGTCGCGTTCCATTTCCGTTCGTTCGTGTGTTCCTGCGTAGTTCTTCTTTCGAACTGTTTCTTTGAGATAGTGTGAATGAGTACTTCGAGCTGAAGACGCGTCCCTTCTAAAAACGCTTTGGAAACAGCAGTTTGTGGGGGCTGACCCGGTTCGTGCTGTTACTTTCTGGACTGCAGGCAGAGGGAAATTCAAGAATGAAGACGCTAAACAATTAACTGCTAATTCTAATGGTTGGGGTATGAGTACTTTTTGAAGGCAGTAGATTTAAAAAGCTGATAAAGTCTATCGAAGTCTATCTTTTCTTTGAAGTGCTTTCTAAATTTGCCGACCCTGAGAATGTGGTAGGAGGTGCCTCCAGCTCTCCCAATTGGGTAAGCGCAAAAAAAAAAACGAGTAGAAAGCAATACTCGAAGCGAAACGGGTAATAGGTGGAGATCCAGCATTTTCTGCGCTGCCCATCACACGTGAGTAACATGTGACCCAACTTTTTGGGATCTCGGCCAAGATATGTGAAGCTATGCGGTGTATGAACGTATAATCAACTCCAAAAGTCCGTAGACAAGAGTTGGGACCGCGGCGCGGCTCTCTCGCTGTCTGCTGCACGGCTGCTGCACGCAGACAGCGGGGCCTGCAGGGCAGAGACACGGAGGAAAACACGCGCCGCGGTCCCAACTCTTGTCTACGGACTTTTGGAGTTGACTATACGTACACCTACATACACTTCGTATCTTCCTCCTCCTCATTCTGTCGCTCCTCTCCCTCTCTCCTCTATCCTCGATTCTCCTCCCTTCCCGCCAAAAAATCGTATTGACCTGTTTCGTATGGTATTTTCGCACGCAACAGGTACGATGACGAGCGAGCGTCAGTAAAAGTGCAAGTGAGGAGGCTCTGCTGTATTCGACTCTGGCCGAAAAAAAATGAAAACAAAACCCGCCGGAACCCTGCTTTAAGGGGATGGGGGGGGGGTTGCTGCGTTGGTCACAGAAATCATTCCTTTTGTACCGTGACACCACTTTTGTAGGGTCACTACGGTTATTCGAAGAGGAAAGAAGTACAAAAATGTTCACAGTGAGGATTTTCCTTACTTCTCTAACGCCTCTTATTCTCTTAGTCTTTCTCTCATGCTGAGATCGTTCACCTTCTCTTCATAAGTATTTTATTATGCATTCTGAAAATGATTTGTGGTACATTTCCTTTGCGCAACTGGCTCACATGAAGTTCTTGCTCAGCCATATGTCACAGTTTTTCCAGAATGCTCTGATAGATGCTGTACATGTACTGCCAGTCAGTTAATTTATTGCTGGTGACTTTGTGGTTTCTTCTTGTGCAAACCGCGGTCTTTAGACGAACTAGACAAAGCTCGAGTGTTTTTCAAGTCTGTTGAGAGCGTGTCCAAATACTGAGATGCGTCCACCTGACCACACCTGAAATTTTCCCAACTCTCTCTGGGAATATTTGGAGCCGTACTGTTGCCTGCTTCTAAATCTCCTCACTACGAATATATATTTTTGTGAGAGTGGAGTTATAATACAACAGTAACGATCGCTTCTTTCGTTACTTTCCTTATTAACTGTTTATGGTTTTGAGTTATTCACATGTTCTCTACACTTCTTCACGCGTAGAAATCTACTGGCGTCTGAGCGTGAGATCTGGGTGGGTATATTCCCTGGCCGGCTAATCCATCTCCTAACGAACTTATGTTCACGTTTACACCTGTTATTACTACGCCAAATGCAAGGATCCTAAGTCCTGGGCAGTCAAATATTTTAAACAGTATTTAGGGACAATGTGCATATGGTCATCAAAAAAGTTCCTTCTCGTCAATACATATTTCTATTAGAGTTGTTCAAGTTCGAACAGTTTGAACAATATTTTGGGACACCCTCCACATCTAAGTATGTTATTATTAGGTGAGAGGGGGTGGGGTGGGAGGGGGTATAAACGTCGGCTGCTTTCGTTTATGCTTCTCAAGCGTATTGATACTTTTGAAAATATTTTAATTTTTTCAACGAGCAAGTCGTGATGTGTGTAATTGTTTATTAGTTGTCCAGTATTTTTAATGTTTCAGTCTGAGAAAAAAATTAGAAGAGTGGAATTCGTGCGATTCTCTTCTGCATGTCATACAGCTTTTCGTACTTCACACATATCTAGGGGATATCTACTGTGACATATGACCACATCTGTTGAAACACAAAAATTACTGAAGACACCTTCTAACATCTGTAAATGAACCGAATTTGAGGGTGCGTATCGATCCTTTTGTTGATTCCAGACTGGGATGCGTATGTCCCACTAACCATCTTTGCAAAGCCAATACCATCGGATTTCCTTTCGTTCACATTGATTACGCATTTCTGAGAAACGGAAATCCTCAAAAACGGTGGCGAAGCAAAAAATTTGAAAGGATCGCTGTTTCGACTCACAGCGCCCTGAACTCCTCGAGGAGAGTCGGTTTCTCATGTGGAAAAGGCGAAGGGTCATCAGTCAGGGGCAGCAGTGCCTCTTGGAATAGGCTGTTGGACTATTTTGATTAGAAAATTCTGACAGTATTCTCTAATCCATAATCCTCCAAGCTGTGAGTTATTTATTTAATACGCCTGTAGGCGCGCTATAATTTTTTATTTATTTATAATACCCTAGCCTGATATTTCTGCCTTTTACTTGTTGACTCAGCCTTTCCCTCGATTTTGTACCTCCTCTGCTGATCTTCCTAGCAGTTCTTTTGATGGCGCAGTCTGAAGGGCTGCTAGAGGTTTGGGTTAGGCAAATCAGTGCCCAAACCCAACTTTTTTCAATTCACTGATACATGCGCTCCGTTGTGCCTACGTTATTCGTTCTCACTTTATTGTCCACACTATTCGATTTCCTATTGTCGCATCTCGTTTCCAAAACAGAGCATTTGTCTATTTCTGGACGAGCATTCGTGCAGCGAATATTCCCGTGTCGTTCAACGTAGCAGCGAGCCGGATCGCATATTGAATGTCCGTAATGAGACGTATTAATGTCGAGCAAAAAACGCGGGACAGGAATTCTCACGTAGCCATGGTTAATAAGCTCTTTTTCCACCAAAGGACATTTCGACAAGCGTAGCTGTTTTCGCACTTTCGTTCGCCGTTTCGCTTTCTGCACCCGCTGCCCGTGTTATTTTTGCGTTCGTTGCAGGGCGTGACATGAGTGTGTTAGCGTACCTGTACCTGGCCACTGTCGCCTTCGTCTTAGCGGAACGGCCGAAGCAGAAGGACAGCACTGGTGCCTTCCTCGTCAAGATCAGGTAACCCGAGTCGCCTCCTGGCTGGTGAAGAGCAGGTGTTTATAGTTGGCGTGTGCTTTCAGCGACATCCCGGTCGGGTCCTGCGGCTCGGACTCCTACTTCGGGCTGGGCATGATGAACGGCAGTCTCGAAGAGTGCGAGAGGTGGCAGCTCACCGATCCGGTCGCGGTGCGAGAGTACGAGGAGTATAAATGCAAGCACCTACGAGGTGGGCAGCTCGTTTTGTTGCTTGTCTCATAGTGCGTTATATTCCAACTATCGTGTCATCAGCGGCTGTGAGCTTCTGTCCGCCGAAGCGAAAGGCCATCCATCAATCTGTATCTTGCGACGCGATGCTCATTATTGCTGCGATTTGTCACACCTCCGCCTACACCCCTACTCACACTTCCATCTGGGCTTGACAGGGATTGTTAAAATTACGCGCTTCTTCACGCTTCACATCACAAATGATTGTTCGCAACTATCCACGCCTACGCATTTCAGCCAACGAATCCATCCGTAATGAAGTTGCGTTGCAGAATGTTCAAGTTTTGGCAAGGCTTGTTTCTCCAAAACGAAAAGTGGGGAACTCGAACAGGGTGCGGACATGATTCAGTTCAACTTCTCTCTTTCTCTTTCCTGCATAATCTGTAATAGTAGTAGCTTCGTGACCCACCCTTCCTTGAGCCCCTCTATTCCTAGGTTAGGGATCATGAACGAATAACCCAGCTATGTTAGGATTAGCAAACCAAACCATGCATCACTGATATTGGCCAGCGTCAGCCTGTTAACACCACTCAAACTCACCCATCGTTGACACGAACGCTAGGACGTTTACCCTGGGTAATCTCAACAATGCATCCACGCCCATATTTCACAACGTGCATCTCTTGACATCATGTCGTTTATAGGGTAACCAATAACGCTAGCCATCGTTGATTTGGAGGGTCAACGCTTCATGAATATTAACCTTGAGTTGACGCGAGTTGGTCATTCTATTTGGTTATAGAATCAGATCCTGTAGATTTTACTACTTGTCTGTATCGCCTCTATTTTCTTTTAATTTCCGAAAGACTGGAGTCGTATCCAATGTATTTGACCGGAGCATTTGGGAGGGAAAACATAGCGGGTAAATATCCATTCCCATTAGTTTTTATCCGCTCTGCTATCCAATATAACTCATCCATCTACGTGCTCATTTCTTGGCGCAAGTGCGGTGCCTCGGCGAGAGTCAACAAGAAGTGAAGAAGAGTAGATCACGGATCGTTATTAGGTGGAAATCGGCCGGATAAAGATAACCTGCAGTGAAACGAGTGGATTTGCATGTCCAAGGATATGTTTTTATTGGATAGCAGATTCTCAAAGCCACTGCAACATGTCCGCTAGAGCGTTTTTATCCGACTGGATAAAGTATATTAGATACGTGCCCTGGAAGTCATTCGAGAGCGCATTCCTTCCTCTTTAAGGGTGTTTTCACAGTTTTTGTGAAAGATCTGATTTTAATTCAGTTTTTTATCCACGGAGGGTGTTAGAAGTAGGGATAGTGGACTGCCTAAAAACTTGGTTTCTGTCGTTTTTTTTGTTAGAGTGGTCAGAAAGCGTGTGAGGTGACTAATGAAGCCTACACCTTACTTTACAAAGTACATTACTGAGGGCAAGACCACCCCAAGTGGACTCATGTTAGTCCCAGATGCCTGAATCTGGATGCATCATTATTCAGGAAAATGTTCATGCCCATGTTAACGATGGGTAAATTTGAAAGCGAGGATGGCAACACGGTCACCCCGGGTAGTCTTAATGACGCATGCGGACCCTAGATGAAGCGTGGTTCAACTGCAAAGGGCGAAGCTTATTTGCAGTGGGCAATTTAACCCAGCCATCCTCATCAGTATGGCATCTCCTCATCTTTCGCCAATACATCCTCTCTAGTAAAACATTGGTTTCAAAAAAGAAACCACGGGAACTTCCCAGAATTCTTCGATTTTTTTGCTGTTAATTTTTGAACAAAATCGCCATCCATCACCTCGGCGTAGCGGGCGGGGAATCGTGGTTCCATGCCGCAGACCGTCATTTGCTGGCGGCTGTCGGCGCTGCAAATCAAAGCCGATTGTCGCGTCGTTGTTGCAACACGAAAAGATGGATGGGCGGGCTGCGCTCCACGACGCGAGGCGCTCCATGGCCGGTGTAAATCTCGGCGACGTAAGTGCGTGAGAACTCGCCGTCGTACAATTTCGCATAAACGCAGCGCAACGACGCATTCAACAGCGGTTCTTCTTTGCGCTGTTCTGTTTGAAGATCCAACGAATGCAACAACGGGTCATTTATACTCAGAGCGTGGGAGTGTGTTGATCGAATAATGTACCAGATGCATCCGATATTCGAATATGTGATTTCGAATAAGTCGACGAATTGAAATGTTCAGAGAAGGGTGAGACCTACACCCTTGAATGGAAGATAATAAGGACTGAGGCTTTGTGCTCTTGGAATATTTGATTTTTTAGATGAACCTTTGAAATGATAGTCAAATTTATTCGATTTTTTCAAATTTCAAATTTATTCGATTTTTATTCGATTTTTAATCGGTCAACGCTCTGGTATCTCGTGTCCGGAATTTTGATAGTTTTTCTAGTTAGAACATAGGATTTTCCACAAATATTGTTAGGTTAACTGCACGAAACTGGTGAGAACAGTGGCGTTTGAAAATGAGCTGAAGTGAGACTCACGAAGGAATGGCGCTGGTCAACTCAGAGGTAGTCAGGGGGTTATTCAGTGAAACGGTGTGTAAAGTAGATACAATGCTTCCGTCACTCAAATTTCACTGTGCTGCGACGCGACGTCACGACGAAACTGCCCTTCTTGCGCCATGTTTTGCTAGATCCATGTTCAACAAGGCGATGTAATGACCGACGGCTTTAATACGCCCTTGGATAGCTCAGGGCTGTCAGAAGCAGCGTAATGGCAGCCTAAGAGGAATGGAATCGTTATAGCTTTTTTACTCTTTCTCTGTTCTTGGCTGTGAATTTGAAGGAAACGCTGCGTATATTCTAAGCTTCTTTTCTGCCTCTGGAAGTATGCAGGTTTGAGTATAATAGCATAAATATTCCATTGTGGTTTAGTTATGTCTGCCAGCGAATTTCTGGAATTCTTGTGGAACGTTTCCCACATACGTTCAGATCCGTACCTCTCTTTACTCCATCAGGTTTGGCAGTAGGCAGAAACAGGTGCACGTCTGGTGTACTAAGTTACGTCAAACCAAGTAGGATGTGGCTGTCGCTACGCTCTACTCGAAGTATAGCAACCTGCGTCCTCGCCGCTCGAGCGACATCGACTTCCATACATATCGGCTATCTGTTTCTCATATAGCGCCGCCAGCGATTATCCACCTGAAATCCGTGAATATCAGAATCGATGTCGCTGGCAGCGGCGGCGCATGACGACGTATGTAAAGTATAGCGGCAATTTTCTCCGCTACACTATAAAAATTCATGGTTTTCGCGAAAAAAGGGAGGGTTATTTGCAAACTCGAAGTAATGAAGTCTGGAAGACTGACGAATTGGGGATATTGGCGCTCATTCGTCACACGCATCTACTTTAGCTTAAGAAACACCAATTGGTAACCAGGGCTAGGATTCATGAACACATAACCAAACAGACTCAGGCTAGCAAACCAACTTTCGCGTCCTGGGTCTCCTCTCGCTGCGTAGTCTGTGCAGGACCATCCACGCTAACCATCGTTGGTTTGCGTGGTTAAAGGCAGCACTCGCGGAAATTTTCATGTTTGAGATTTCGCTGAATTTTGAGGTTATCAGAGACGATGAACTCATAGGCAATGATGAAACAGCGTGAAACACGCCGTAATACGGGAAATGAAGGCGCTGTTTTCCATGCGTTCACAGCGCGGACGAGTTTTCCGCTGAGAGTATACGCGCGTAACGCCATGAAATCCTGTGCATGGTGTGTATTTCATACACTACACTACATATACTGCTCTACGCCATGTGCCGCACTAGCTCTAGCTGGCGCTTCGAGCCGGGGAAAACTCGTACAGGCGTGAACACGGCCAGGCGGGTTCACGACGTCAGTTCGATTTTCTCTGCAGGTAAGCCATTATTGTTTGTGTTCATTTCACATTTATGATGTGCTGAGTCTGTACTTCATCACACGCACATCAGCTCTGAGTCGAGGATTTCCGCGGGTGCTGCCTTTAAGGTTTCATGAATCCCAGCCCAGCTTTGATTGTGCGGCAACACGCCTACCAAGTGGAAACCAGAATGACTTCGGTGGATGGTGCTCATACTTGGTGAGCCTAATTCTACTTCACTGAACTGACCAAACACTGCGCTCTATTCAGAGTCTTTGGCGCCCGCAGCCACGGTAATTTTGCGGTCACAGATTTTTCTGTTTTCCTGTTAATCCAAAACTGTCAAAATCTCGGACACGGAAATTTCCATGGGTGGAATAGAATATTTGAATCTACGATAATTATTTATTTGTCGAATACAGTGCTCCCCTGTTACTGGTGGGAAAAGGTGGCTTAATATTTGTCCGGTCATCACGTCTAGGAGCGTGTTTGTTCAGAAATGAAGCGTGCTGCCCATAACACGCACAAAGCCCTTGCTGTTCATCCCCGAGAGTTTTCGTCTCATGGTAAACACATCCATCTTTTGTTCTCTGTTGAAAGAAGGGAGTGTGCGTGCACTGACCAATTACGGTCAGCCTAGGTGGCTTCTGAGTCGGTAGATCAAGCAAGCTGTTAGGATTCACGGAGAGTGAATTGGGCGGTGGATCACCCTGCGCAATTGCGGCACTGGTGGGGGACTACATCGATGGTCGCGTGAGGTTGCTAGTTCTTAGTGACCACAACACCAGTAGTGAATGATATTCCGTCTTGTTAGATTTTTCAGGACTGTGAGGGAACTCTGGTCTTGCACTCGATTACTAAATTCACTCCGAAGTGAGTACTTCTGGTGGTTTTCGTACAAATCACTTCAAGCTGTCTGACGCTGAGAGTTTCCTCTCAGCCGCTCTTATTAGACAAGTAAGGCGATTGAGCTCTTCCGTCCGTGTTAGGGCTAGCGTTTTGTTCTCAGAGTTCGAAACTTTATGGGCTTCAATAACTCGCCTTATTTTCTATTATCGCTTTCTACGTAGGTGAAAGGCTGCTGAGTTTGTAGAATTTCGCTGGCAGATGCGGGGCAGAAAGTGGAAAGTATCGCACTTGTCTTTGTAAGTCTGCGCATCCACACATTTCATTAAAATCACCGTTTTCATCCATGGTCGATTTCTCCGATCCCGTGCGCATTGTTGAAGTTACCTAGGGTAGACATGTTAACATCCCACAAATCTACCCATATACAACACGCGCGTCAACGCGTTCACTCTGGGTAATCTCAGTGATGCATCCAGACCCTGTCTAGACGTCTTATTCCCCTAACAGTTGATGCGACGCGTGTAAACCGATCTACTCCGCTGGCCCGGATTCATCAGTGGATGGGTTGTTTCATACTCATATATGTGGGTACCCATGGGTAGCAGCTAGCTGTATTGGATGAAGGGGGCCTTCCGATAATGGGTCGCCAAATCTTTGAAATTACTTGCAAAATAGATTTTAAAAAAATGGAACAAGACACTCTGTGTTACTTTTATTATATTTCTTTTTGTTAGTTTTTTTTCTTCAAAATAATTATTATTGATTTTTTAGCGCTATAATTAGTATTTCTTTTTTCTCATTTTCCATCTGGATAACCAAAATCGAGCAGAACCCACTTTTTGCAGGTCCCCCAATCCCCCCCCCCCCCCCCC
>JARK01001534.1:108455-130299 GCA_000688135.1 Ancylostoma ceylanicum
ACCCCCCCCCCCCCTCCCGCTCACTTTCTGCGTCCGAAACTGGCAGCTAGGTAAAGACAGTGTCAAGACACTGTCTATGGGCAAATATATCGAGGTGTGCCAGCTATAGATTTGGATACGCTAATACTTGGGTGATCTTAACGATGATCCGGACCTTGAAATCTCCTGCAAAATACTAGCCAACATGACTGTTAGGGGAAATTAGCCAATCGCAAGCAATTCTGGACTTGACTTCAAAAGAAACCACGTTTTCGGTTAAGAAAACTACTTCTCACAGCTTATGTCCATAATTTTTCCAGTACACGCGCGAATGGAAGGCAGCAAGTGCGTGTGTGAGCCACAGTGGAAAGGCCCCATTTGCCTTGAGCACGAGACCTGCCCAGAAGGCCAAACGAAGGTCGGCAAAACGTGAGTGCTTGCTTCTGTCGAGTTTAGACGATTAAAGCCAGCTATATTCGCAGTATTTTTGTTTCTGGCCAATCCAGAACCTATGACTTTGCCTGCTATTGCTCGACAGGCATAGAATTAATGACTGTCTTTACAGGTGCATTGCCAATATTTGCCAACATGGAGGAACTCTTGCTGTTGGAAGGAAGGAAGTCGAGTGTATTTGTGAGGTGGGTATCCTTTCGTTTCGTTTCGATTTCTGGATATACTCCTTCCTTATTGGTGTTGGTGGTTTTCCTGGTTTGTTTCACTCTTATAAGGACGGCTTTCCATTACTTACGCTGCTTTCAAATGCTAATATATCTTCTCCGTGACGATGTTTTCTGCTTTTATGCTAAGTTCGGGAGAATACATCTTTAAACTCTTTAATGCGCTGATTAAGACCATTGCTGTGGTTATTGTACTGGTCCAGCTGTAGGCTAGTTTCGTGGAGCATTTGGGCGGAGCGCTCCACATTTGTGAATTGTTGGTCATATGTGGCTGCAACTTCAGCCATCATGTCTTGTCTTTTCCCATTGATGCGACTAATTTACAAATTAAATACATAGAAATTTTGTATTACTTTGTGTTCAATAGTAGATCTTTGTAATTTTTCAAATGACTATTATTAATATTTAGTATCGTGACTAACATTTCTATTACTTTTTTCATCCGGCTCTTAAATGAGGCAGAAACTTCACTTTTTCACCCCTTCCCCCTTCCGTTCACTTTCTGCGTCCGCCACAGGGTTAACATGCAGTGAAGGTTCAGGCTGGTCGTATCTCAAGCAGGAAATGAAGTGGAGCTTTCCTGAAACTTTTTATCACCCGTTGATGTTTTCAACGGAAATTGTGAACGTTTCTTCATAGGCGGGTAATCCCCTGGAAACTCATTTGGGGGCAAACAATGTCATTGTGAATTTTTCTTGTCCTTCCAAGTCCGTTAATGATGTAGCGCGCTAATGATGCATACTTGCTTGCGTTATAACATGCTCTTGGCCTTCTAAACCATTCTGTTGCAAAATTCTTGCATTCCCGCTCTCTCACGGCGAAGTTAAAGCTGTTATGGGCAGCAGACGTTCTTACCTATTGCTCTAGAGACTTGGGCAGAGTGGCTCAAAGTTACCTGTACGGTTACATGCTCAGCTTTAATCTCAGTTTAAAAGAAACGCGCATTAAAAATGCTCTCTGAGGGGCAGACACGGACGTCATTGGTGGTTCTCTTGGGAGATGGTGGTGTCAGCATTACCATCCAGTACATATGCTTCGCATTTTTTTTCCGCTACCAGGATTACAGAGAAAAATGAATCGATTTCAGTTCGATAAAAGTTCCTCTTCGTTTTTTCTTCACCGTTGGGGCAATTTATACTAGGGTGCGTGCATCGGACGCACGCATCCATTGGATTTTCGCGTGCGTCTGAGCTTCGTCAACAATGCGACTTGCCCTATCATTCGTCATATAGAGGCGCGCGCGTCAAACGCATGCATCTAGTATAATTTGCTCTTTTGCGAGCCTTTTTGTATCGAGATGGTTGCTACGAGCATTGAAGTGTCTCTGCGTATGTTCAGCTTCGTGGAGGGGTAGAGGGGACGTGTATTGAATTTCTATTGTGGTTACACTGAAAAAAATTGCAGATTCCTTTGCTACTAGTAAATTATATTTTTAATTGCCCTTTTGGGCGAAAAGATACTTAGTATATTTAGAAAAAAACGGTCAGGCAGCACTATTAACATACACATATCAACTACTGCTATACACTTATTAACTACTAGATTGGTCCGAAAGTCCTGCACTAATGTCTTATACTTTTTTCAATCATAACTTGATCATGTATGGAAGCTGGTCTGCCAATTTGCAGAGTTGAGAAGTGGTAGAACTTTCTACAATAATCCATTTCTAAAGAATTCCAATTTAAGATCCAGAGATTCTTCATTGAAAAGTAAATGTTGGTGCAAGACTTTCGAACCAACCTATTATATACTTTTGTATCTGAAGTTACAGCGCACTGTGCAATCTAGAGTTGGAGTCACAATTGTGCTGGGGTCATGAGCTAGACCTACCTAAATGTAGAAATATGGGAGTTTTTTTAATGCTTTTGTGAATATTTCTGAGTAAGAAGACCGCCAGATAAAAATTCCTTCGCTGGCGGAGTAGCACGTCTTCGGAACCATTAAATGAGTGGCTGATAATGAATATTCCTTTTCTCTTTTCTTTCTTATTCTTTATAAAGCCTCTTTTCTTATTCTTTATAAAGCCTATTGTTGAGCATTTCATAGCCTCTCGCTGGACCCAGGTTCATTCGTAACATATGTAGCTGTGGTAACGATGTGCACGAAGTTTCCCCTACTTACAGTGCACTTTTCCAGGTTCCATGGGACGGTCGCTACTGCGAACGGTTGGCTTGCTGGCGAAAGACGAAATTCGGTGGGTGATCTCATGCGGCCTGTTGCTTCCTGGCCCAATCTCGCGCAATGAGGGGGCGGCATCTTGTGTCCGATTAGTGTTCAGCTGCAAATCTGCGCTGAATAAGCGGGAGCTTATGGCAAACCCATTAACAGAGCACTGTTTTTGTTACCCGGCGGGCTGATGCAAGTGAAAGGAGGGTGAAATGCGTCGTTCAGGACAAGACAAGCGATTCCGCAACCAAGTGGACCACTGCGTCTGCACGAACTACTTCGAGGGCGACAATTGCGACAAGATCATCGGCTGCATGAATGGAGGCGAACTGCAAGATCACAGGTGCGTCGATTTTCTTTCAGGGCCTTTTGTGGAAATTTGGGGTAGGACCCCGGTCTGGGGCCTGTTCTCTAATCAATTTCAAGCGCCCATACTTGCATAAATGTCTCGTTGGAGGATTCAGTAGTCTGGATTATACCTAGGGGCGAATAAAATTTGAATAACCCAATTTAATTAATTCAATTTAATTATCAAGTCAGAACCCGACTCAAGAAATTCGAATGTTGAAGAAGCACAAGGCTACTAACCTCCCCTCATAATTCTCAGAAGTGGGATTTCTCCCTCTTTTCTGGAAATCCGAAATTTCATTTTGTTCGGAGTCGAATTTTCGAATTTGAATATATCTAATGCATTATTTGGGAGTACATATAGTCTGGACCCGTTCGCCGTTCCGCCTCGTCTACATCTTGACACTGTCTGTGACTGTCTGCGCATCCTCGTATTTCACTGATATCATACTCTTCATTACTGATCAAACCTTTTATGTGACCAAATCACTGACTTCTCCTATTTGTATCGCCGAGTGAAAGCACGGAAATTCGCATGACCTCGTTGTCAGGCATGAGAAAAGGAATAATTTGAGGATCATATGATAGTGGGGTTTTTCTTCTACCTTTTTAAGCGAAGGTATCAAAATGCTTGAAAATGTACAGCTAAATTGAGTTGCATAGATGAAACGTGCCGGCGCATCGGTTTCCAGCAAGAATCTCGCACTTGTCTGCAGCTCCTTGCACCAATTTCTGTCTTCCGTAGCCGTCTAGATGCTGCGGGTTACCCTGCTAAGGGGAATGACGAGATTTGGCACCAAAATCCGCGAAACAAACCTGACAGCAACAGCTGAACCGCTGATCTTTGAGTATCATTGTAAAGTGTCCTCCGCTATCCTCGAGAGAAAGCATATCTGTCAGAGCAGCGTATAACAAATGCATACAGCAGAGAATAAACAAACCATCTTCGAAGCGTTTGATTGATGAGGGCATATTTTGCTCTGGATCGCTGGGGCCCGCGTAAAAACTTTGTATGTATGCAGCTATGGAATGGCCGGAGGCTGTCAGACATCGATATGAACTTTTTGGTTCTCTTTTTGTCGCTGAACGAAATGTAATGAGTAGCCAGAGACAAAACAGAAGTAAACTAGAAGAAATTGCCTTGCAGCACCCTTGATTCTCCGAGAGCCGATCGCGTCTTTTCTGCGCGTTCTCAGAGCCCCCAGGACAAGTTGTCGGGTCGTATCTGAAATCTGCTCGGCCCTATGCTTAATTACAACTTCCTTTCGCCTCTTCATGCTGACAAGTTGTCGGTCCATAGCTTGTCGACGACTAGCAAAGCCAATAGCCGCCTTGTTTGCAAGTTGTCGACAAGCTTCGAGTCGAGCATGATTCAGATAGGATCACACTTGTTCTGGGGGCTCTGAGTTCCCATACTTTCGCAAGCTGTGGCTTCTTTCTAGTCCATGAAATTTTTATAAAGATTTCAGCATAGTCTTTTGTGATCATATCAACATTGTAGAACTATTATTTCTTTACCATCTAGCAAAATCTCGAAAATCAAGGCTCGCAAGCTGAACCATGCAGAAAAGGGCGCAGCTCAGAATATCGGGAAACCGGCTCGCTTGGTGCAGTTTTCTCAAAATCGCTCTAGCAAGGGTCCAGCAAAAATTCAACAACTCGTCGAATATTCTTCACAGCACTTGGGGACTTGGGCTTGAAGGGCAGCGCAAATGTCGCCATTTACCGTCCTCCGATGAAGAACCCTTCCCTCATCAGCTCGTTATAAGACCTCGGAAAACCCTACTAATCCAAAAAGCGTACGAAGAGATGCTGCAGACGAGCGGCTTCCACCGCTGTCAACCGAACTACTGGTGCCAGCAGCCTACGATTTTGCCTCTTCTGCAGATTTGGGCGGTAATCATCAAACCATTTTGCTCATTGTTATCAATTAAATTAGTAGTATTATCTGTGAAGTTTTTGTTTTAAAAGACTATAAAAAATTATAAAGAATTATTGCCTACTCGCCCTGTCCATATACTGGTAAACAGGCCAAAAGTTTAGGTTCTCCGGCCTCAGAAAAAATTGTTTTTAAAGCCTACTAGTATTTGATTTTTATCAGAATTTCATCCCTGCATTTATCTTTTTGATGGCACTGAGCCAGGAAGTGATCTAAGAACACTTTCAGGTGTATCTGCAAGGAAGGCTTTGGTGGAGAAGTTTGTGAGAAGAGGTGTCAAAAAGGACAAGTCACGTGAGTCGCGTTACATAGCTATTATTTATTTACTACTTTACTTTGAAAACGCTTATTGTATCCTCCTATTCGTACTGTTCGGTAAACAAGTTTTGGAAACATGCAATGTCGCTTCAAACCTTTCTTTTCCTGGAAATCTGGCTTATTGGCAGCACGAACAACAATGGCGCTGCCATCAATCTGCAAAAAGACAATCAGCTTTCCGTGCAATATGTCGCAAAATCTATTGCCCGCCTTTTTCAATGTTGGTATAAATGGTGTGGTTGGTTTTTTGGCGACACCGCAGCATGCATTCGTAACTACCTTCACGGGCACGGTCTCGCTTCATGTCAGTTTTTGTCCGGTGCTTGGGCTACGAGGGCTGTTACTGGATTGGTGGGAAATCAATGCGCTCACCCCTTTCCGTTTGTTCCTGGAAATTTGCAACCAAACAGCGCCCTCGAGAATTTTCGGAGCCTAAGCAACAGTCCCGATAATTCTAGGAAAGTTGTACTGCCAAAGACATTAGTTGCCAGGATTTCAGTGGGTAGATGTCTATCAGTCTAACCCAGGGTAAAACAAGGGGTGGAAATCAGCGGGTGGAGAGTACTAAGTCTAGACGGATTTTGCGCTCGTTACGGACTACTTGGTCCTGTTGTAGGTGGGGTTGACATCGCATGGCTGACACACAGTCCACAGTTTACGAGATTCAATCAAACTTAGCTCAAATCCAAACCCACATCTCCGAAAAACTAAGCACTACACGTCTGTGCTAGACTTTGCCCTGTCAGGTGGCCGCTTGCTAATGTCAGTGGAGCTTTTCCTCGACAAAGGAAAAGTCCAAAAACTGCGACGGAACCAAAATTCAAGTGAGCCGCTGTTTCATATCAGTGCGCAGCGACATCTTCAAAAAGAGCGGTCACTTTCTGCGTGAAAGATATCGTAAAGTCACTGATAATAATTCTGCACAAATTTAATATTGTGACATAGCCTCGTTCATGGGAATGCACGTTTTTGCATCGTGCAAAAACGTGCATTCCCAATTTACTACTCTAATATCATGACATTTGTTCCGCGTCACCTTGACGAAGGTTGCCGGCTTATGTGTCCAGAGACCGCATGCGTTGTAGAAATTACCCAGGGTAAACCTGATAACACCTGGCTATCATGGTGTCAACACGTTCACCATAGGTTATCTCAATGATGCATCCAAACCCAGAGTGTGTGAAAACTAACTGTACACTTACGCTATATGCTCGGGACTAAACGAAAATAAGATGGAGCCGTCCCGGAGCCTCATTAATTATAAGTTCCTTCGTTTCGTAGATGTTGTGGACTCCAGTATTCAATCTTTTATTGGCGAGCTTTCGGTGTTTTTACACCTTCATCAGGCCAGGCTAGGCAAGCCAGATGATAAACAGCACAGCAGGCGAGTCAGAAGACGAAATAAACACCGAAAGCTCGCCAATGAAAGATTGAAAACTGGAGGTCACAATGTATACGAAACGACGAAAATGAATTAATTAATATAATCTTGTGCTTCATATTTTGAGTAGCTTCCCCGGCGGAAAATAGCACATTTTGCGGTTCGATAGTGATGGCTCTATGGATGTGATTATTTTTTTGTTTTTTATTCAGAACTTGCTAATTAAAATTTAAGAAGTGGTTGAGGACTATTGTGGTTAGGGAGCTGTTTGCAGGTGTTCGACGTGCACTGTCGCCACGTCCGTCGTCGCAATGGTCAGCATCGTAGCCGCTATCCTCCGACAGTGATCTCCCCGAGGGCATCACCCCCGAAGCACTTTCTCCCCCACGAAGTCATCTCATCCGCTAGCTGTGCCGTCGTCGGCGGCATCATGCGGCCGCGCTGCGCCGCTCTCACCTCAACTCGTCCATTTATAAGAACTGCGCTGTTGTTTCCATCCGTCTCTGCAGAAGCTCGTCCTTATAAGCTATAGATCGTTGTACATATAGGTGATCTAATCGCTCCATTCTACAGCACGTTGTTGTATATTTTAGTATTGCTTAACGTCGACTCGTTTTGTTGTGAAGAATAATCATTTTGAAGTACTGCCGATAGTCCTATGTTCCGTTCGTGGTGTAGCTTGCCAGGTTGCGAAGGTTTTTGATTTGTTTTTCCTCAATCCCCACAGGCTTTCTCTTTTGTTATGCGCGAGTAAAGTTGTGATGATAGAACGGACTGTTGTGCATAAATGGGAGATCAGGGGGAAATCACGAGCTTCGTCGTGGTTGTTCCTTGTGGCGAGGGCTCAAGAAGTCACTCGAGGAGGGCTCTCGGTTCTGAAGAGTGATTCTGGTGCGTGCGGCTGATGCACAACTGGAAATTGAGGAGACCTGTCAACCAACAAAAACACCATCTAATCTAGACAACTACAACGATTCGGCAGATTACCTTGTACAGGATTGTCCAGGGCTACGGTAACAGCATGCGCTCGTTTACTTTTTCGACTTCTTTGGCTTGCGTGCTTTTCTGGCGCTTAGTTCATATTCAGATTCAGATTTACCACATTCGCGACCTTACGCTTCTGGCATGGTGTGTCACGTGGGACACACGCGCTTTTGCACAAATAGGACCCGTGCTCAACCGCTTGAGCACGTGGTTCCACGTGGTAGGAATTTTTCCTCTGCTGCGCAGTACTCCGAAAATGCGCGAATTTTAGACAAACCAAAACGCAAATATTTCACTATTTTATTTATTTCTGGTCAGCATTAACAGACAATAAATATGCACGAGCTTGGAGCTAATTCAAGAAGTTCACCTGTATAAGAGGTAGTAAGTAAGTAAGTTAATCTTCATGTAAACTGGGCACTATTCCACATGAGGGGCCCCAAAATTTTCAGAAGAAAATTTTTCGCCGAAACTTCGAATAGGGTGGTTATTTGAAGTGCTGAACACGAATATCGCATTCATTTTGTACCGTAACCCCATTTTGGTAGGGTTACGGTAGGTATACGGTAAAAAATTCAGAGAAAATGCCAATTTCACGGAGATGACGAAGGTCGCATGCAAAATGATGTTGATATTCGTGATCAGCACCTCAAATAACCCCCTTGGGCAAAGTATCAGCGAATTCCATGAGGTACCGTATCTTGGGTTAACCTACCGTAACCCTACCAAAATGGGGTTACGGTACAAAATGAATACGATATTCGTGTTCAGCACTTCAAATAACCACCCTATACAAAGTTTCGACGAAAATTTTTTTTTTTGAAAATTTTGGGGCCCCTAATGTGGAATAGTGCCGTAAACTGTTCTTTTACTTGTCAGTTTCAACCACGCATCAAAGAAGTGCGAGAGGATGTCTGCTCTGCCCATCGCGTGTATAGAACGCTTGAACATTCGTTAGTATACACTATATAGGAGTTTGCTCATTAAGATTGCTTCACGAAAATATTAGGTTGTAGGGAAAGTTCTCGCGGTTTTCGAAAGTGTGCTTTTTTCAACCACACGTAGCCTTGCAGCGACCTATCTTTTGTATATATAAGGAGGTTAGGTATGTGCAAGTTTATTGGTATCACTCACTGTAAACTCCTGCACAAACCCTACCAGGAAGATGGATTTTTCAAAACAGTACTTTGGCGGCCTTCTAGTATACGGCTTCAAATCTGGTGAATCAGTAACCTTATCCAGTCGCCTTTTTAACGCTGTATTTGGGGAAGGTACAGTGGCCGAATGCACAGCACAAAATTGGTCCAGACGCTTTCGTGCTAGCGACTTCAACCGTAATGTTTCCTCATGGTCGAGACGCGAATCCACAGTCGACAATTGTCGATTGCGGCAGCTGGTAGATTCAGATCCATGGCAAACTATGTGTGGAAGGACGCAAGTCTTAGATGTTTACGTTACCACCATCGTCGGTCACCTGCGTCAGTTAGGAAGGTACAAAAGTTATCGCAGTGTGTGATGACGATTTGACGCAAAGCGATCTCCCGCGACGCGCCAAGGTGGCTACTGGATTGCCCTCGTACAGAAGCATAAAAAACTGGGTGAAGCCCATATTTACAACAGATGAGAAGTGGTGTCTGTGCGTCAACATCAAGTGCAGTCCACCTTGAGTTGACAAGGATGAGCAGCATGAGCCGCAGCCAAAGGCAGGTTTTCACCCTCTGGAGGTTATGATCAGTGCTTGGTGTGATTTCAAAGGCATCATACACAGCGATGTACTGCCACGCTACAGTGCGCTCACGGTGGACCTGTAGTGTCAGCGGCTGAAGAGTAAAGCCACAAATGTCGCAAGAGAGGGTCCGAATTACGGCCCGATCCGATTCCTGCACGGCAATGCTCGTCAGCTCACCATAAGAATGACTCGCCAGAAGCTACTCGACTTCGGATGGGAAGTGCTGACTTCAGCACTGTATAGGCCTGATCTTGTGCCAAGAGATTAGCAACTTCTCCTGACTCTCTGTAACGTTTTGCAAGGAAAAGCGTGCAATGATTAAGATGATTTGGATTGCTGGTTGAGCAACTTTTTCGAGTCAATGCTGGAACAGTTCTTTGCCGAGGGCATCGAAACGCTTCCAGAAAGTAGGCAAAGATTGGTAGAACATGATGGTTATTTACTTATTTCCTAATGTGTTTTTCTTTTTTTAAAAAGTCAATAAAAAAAGATGTCCCAAAAACCGCGAGAGCTTTCCCTACAACCTATATATAACTGTGAGAAGGGTTGAGCAGTTCGCCCGGTTGAGCACGCGGTCCCACGCGTTGCCCCATGCGTGCTCAACTGGTTGAGCACATTGTCGCGAATGTGTTAGTAAATAGATGAACCATGCAAAAATGATATAAAACTCACAATGGTCTGAATACAAACAAACAACGAATAGAATTATGTCATCTACCAGAAAGCAAAACTTCAAAAAAATCGATCTACACAAACGAACGCACATGGGGATGGGAGCAAATCCTTGTGGAGAGAGACAAAGAAGGTTTGATAGGGTCCACAAGGGAGCAGCAAATAAATTACGGTTGCTTCAGTCGTGTAACTACCAAATTCACTAACGATAAGTCGTTAGACAGTGGGACGGCTGTTTTGCCCGATTTTCTGGTGAAGCTTCTCTTAGGACCACATTACGGTCGGAATTGAGGAGAGACATTCTGAATTTCTTAAAATGGTATCGATTATACCGCCGCACTTGGGAATGTCGCTACGCGTTCTCAGGCATACGTCATAGCTGATGGATCGTATCTTAAAATCGAAGCGTTGCTTTCGATGTACAACGGTGCCTTCTGTTTCCTCATTTGGTGTTGAATTTTCAATGAGAAGAACTCGACGGACTCGGGAATTTCCCCTGCTCAAATGAAATGTCGATTGTCGAAAAGCACAGCTTCTAGATTTGTAGTTCGTACAGCCCATCACATCATCTTTTCTTCTGCGAATTGGCACAATAATGCCGTCTCTCCACGTCTCTAGAATCATCGCTGACCTCATAAATTTGCAAAAAAAAGTCAATCACCGTAAGCATTGCGCACGGAGTGCCTTCCACGCTTCCACTGCAACGAAGTCTGAATCCAAAACTTTGTTGGTCTCATTCTTCAGCATTGCCGTTCTCATCTATTTGTTGCTCCAGGGTTGTGCGCTTCTTGCCACTGATGGTGCAAGGATTCCAGCATGGAATTTCTTTGCCCAGAACTGGAAATTATGGAACGTTAACCGCACAAAGCAGTGCAAGGATTCATAAACGCAAAACCAAGCGTAACCAGGTTAGCAAACCCACTTTTGCGTCGTGCACCTATCAACCGTAGTCCCATTCGTAATTCATGGGATAACCAATCACACTAGCCATCGTTGGTTTGCGTGTTAGCGTTTCATGAATCTCAGCCCAGGATGGTTAGCGTGATCGGTTTCTCTAGAGACTTTCTCTAGAGACTACGTAATGTTAGCAGACGCAAGATTAGAAAGTTGGTTATCTAATCCGATTTTGCTTGGTTATGCGTCCATGAGTCCTATTCCAGATGCAGAAAGCACGCCCTTTATCACTCCTTGACTATCGCAGTATCTCTCATTACTTGTACTTCATCGTTCCTAACGCTTCTCACAGTCCCAGTTCGTACGTTCAGTGGTGAGCTTTTGACACCGCCATTCGCCCCTGCAAGGTCATGGGCGACTGTCGCGGCGGCAAAACTCAGGAAGCAGGCTTAGTTCTCTGCCAGGCTTTGTAAATATTCTTTTTGCTGAAAATGCGTTCGTTTTGGTGAAAAAAAGGAAGAAAGCCGACAATTCGCGAAATCCTCTTGATACCAGAAGTGCGGGTGGGTGATCGATTTCGATTGATTTCTGCTGCTCTTGGATGAATATGTAGGCTTCCACGACCGCTGTGCGAGTGGAGTCCCAATTTCCAAGCGGAGCATACACATTTCGATCTTTTGGGTAGAGAAGCGCTATCAGCATTAATTCTCATTATATTTATTTATTTATTTATTTATTCATATATTACACTGGGATTATCAGTGTGCCAATATAAAACCATACATACTGTGCTAGTTTCAACTAACACAATGTTGCGAATTCGAAAAAAGCAACAAAAACCAACTTTCACATAAAATACAATAATTAAATTTAAAAAATCAAAAAATCAATTAATTCTAAATTTAGATGATGTGTTCACATTTTATCTATCTGTTCAGTTTTCGTTTCGTGCATTAACCTTACACGAAAACTAAACATAAAAGTAAGTTTCCCCTTTCGGCAAGTCAATATTTTGTGCAAAATGATTGTCGTATTGGAAGTGCCATAGAGCTCCGTTCTCCTGCAGCGATTTTTTGTTACGCTTCTCTCGTTCTCGAACCATTTGAGAATTTCTTCAATTTTGAGCCCACTAAGAGCTCTTCTTCTATGTGCAGGTGAGGTAAAGATGTATGCTTGTGGAAAGAGGAAAAGGAGGCACTCATATATCTAGACTTGTGCATGGATTTAGGCTTTGCCTTAGGCTTCCACGGTGAGGCCTACAACCACTTACACGATGCCCCTCCTCAACTTCCTTTTCGCCCCGAATCTCTACAGTAGCAATCCAAACTGTGACTTAAAGGCAGCACCAGCCGAAATCCTCGACTAGGAGCTGAGGTGTGGGTGGTAAAATAGAGAGTGAGCACATCACAAATGTGAGAAGAACACAAGGAACGATGACCTACCTGCAGAGAAACAAGGATCGGTGTCGCGGCCACGGCGGGTTTCCAACGGCTCGACGCGTCAGTTAACGCTATCGCCGTGGGTGGTCCGGCGCAGTGAATGCGTGCAATTTGTACCACTCACAGGGTTTCGTGGCGGGACGCGCGCACACCCTACAGCGGAGCACTCGTCCACGCCTTCGACACATGGGAAAGAGCGCTTTCATTTCTTGCATTTCCTGCGTCTTTCACGCAGCTTCATCCCTGCCTATGAGTTTGCCATCCCCAGAAACCCCGAAATTTGGAGAAATCTCCAACGCAAGGATTTTCGCGGGTGCTGCCTTTAACAAAAGAAGTGGGACTGTTCTTTCAGACTGCACTCCCATCATGAATCATCATGGGAGCGAGAATTTTTCATTCTCGCAGTTGCAAATGACTTGTTCATAGGCTGCAATAGATGATCTTTGTACGTACGAAAGTCATTGAAGATAGGTAGAGCGCGCGATCCCGATGATTTCAGGACGGCACATCTGTGCTTGAATCTATGGGCATAAAGGTGTAGAGTTTAGCGGAAAAAAGGCTGAGATTCATGGGACTGACGGGGACCTTTGCGACCTACCTGGCTGATTCACAGTTCCTCTCGAACCACAGTAATATGAATTCTTCCAATCAGCAGTATTTTCGAACATTCACGAGTAGTTGCGGATGTTTTAACATTGATGTCGTCCGTTTATCTTTCCAGCCTTTATTCCGATAGTCTCGAACTTGTCCTGTCATTTATTCTTTGCATCGTTGCCTTTCCGCCACCCCATCCCCCCCCCCCCNGATGCTCCGGCGAGCGACAAGAATAATAATAACTATAATCACTGGGCTTAGCTTTCTTCCTTGTCGTTATGCGGCGAGTATCGACTTCTGGACGCGGTTGACGGCGAATTACAGCTTGAGGACGTGGAGGGCGACGACGGAGTGCGGGAGTTGAAGGCGAACGGCGGCTAGACGGCGTGAACGGCGGCTTGACGTGGAGTGCAGGACGGCGGCGGCGGGAGTTGACGGCAGACAGCTGGAGTTGTGGACATCGTATCCTTCTCACAGCTACGGAGTGGTTATTTGCGACATCTGTCGCAGTTTCCATTGATGGAAGTGAAGAAACCCTGGAACCATATGCATGGAAAATTTCACCAGAGTATTTCAAACAGTCTTCGCCTTCTTTGCGCACTATTGGACGATCGAGCGCAGGATGTTTCTGCAGCGCCTGGTGTTCTGTTTTCTCACAGATAGCTGTCAGGTTGTAACTGACAGAATTAGGCTGAGGTACGCTGCTTAGACCACGACCATAAACTGTAGGGCCGAAAATTGTCGTGACAATGTGCAGTCCAGATGGGGTTCTAGTTCCACTGTGGGTAACTAGCTCATGATAATAGTCAAGACCCACCAAAACGCGTGGAATTTGAGTTTCTCCGCGGAGTTTCGTATTTGCCAAGAAAATATCATTAGCTCTTAGAAAGGTGACATCATCTTGCTCAAGTCTTACGGAAGGAAAACCACTTGTGATAACCGGTCTGGTTTGAACGGTCATTTCAATCTCTTCTCCGAATGCCGTTCCGACTTTAAGAGCAACAACGTGGCTTTCGAACGTTTCAGTACGACCGCCAATTCCCGAAATTGAAGATTTTGCGGTCACATGCTTTGGTAGACCGAATTGTTTTACGAGATTTTCGTCAACGACTGTTTTCTGTGCGCCTGAGTCGAAAACAAAAAGAATTTTCTCGTATTGTTGCTTCCTTGGATTCCATATGCTGCCCTCGGCTGTCAGCAACACAAGTTGTTCATTCTTTGCACGTTCGCCACAAAGACTGGATTTTGCCAAATTTTCAATGTGCATCTGCACATTTGTTGCAGAAGAATTTTTTAACAGGATTGGCTGATATGACCTACGATAACGATTCCGATAGTCCTTCGGATTTGGATTGCTTTGGGCTATGCTCCTTGCTCGGCGCTCGTTACCATAATTACCCTGTCGCTTGTCTTTCTTTAAACACAGGCAGATATGGTGTTTCTGGCCACAAAATGTACAGTCCTGTTTTCGGCAGACAAAGCTGTTATGGGTCTGTGAGAAACATTTCCAACAGCGATTTTGTTGTCTAAGTACTTTTCGGCGCTCGTTTTGATCGCTGACGGTACGACATCGCAAGGTGGAGTGATTGCCCTTCTGGCAAAATATGCATCCTTTACCGTAATGAGGTCGATAGCTGCTGTGCTTCTCTTTTGATTGTCTGACCCCGCCGCTGTTTTTCTTGCCTGATCTGGCCTCCAAATGTACTTTAGAGACAGTATTTTGAACGACTTCTGATTTATCCTTATTGGGAGCATTTAGTTTTTGAGCTCCGGTGTCCATATATCCAGGAAGAGTATCTTTATTTTCACGAATACTCCTAGATTTGTCGAGTTTTGCGGACAACTTAATAATAAGGCCGTTTGCTTCAGCTATAGCTGCTTGTAGTTGAGATTCCTTCTCAATTTTCTCAATTTCTGCCATAATGTCTCTTTTCTCAGACTCAATTTTGCAGTTTTCATACTCATCTCGCATCTCCTGGTGCAGTTTTTGGAGGTTTTCTTTTGCCTCCCTGATTCGCAGAAGGCGACTTGTTACTAGCGCCGTTGTTGAGCGACATTCCTCACAATCTTCGCTCTCTACTCCATATTCTTCACTTTTTGTACTTTCTTCGTAGAAATTTACAAATTTTCTTAGCGATTTTGCGCCAAGGATGATGGGCATTCTGTGGAAATGGAGCTCCATTGTTTCCTTGGTTTCCAAAACTGCTCTTGAAATATATTCTCAGAAACGCAGCTATTGGCGTTATAACTGATTCGCACAGGCGTAATCAGCTGTCCCAATCAGGCTGGGAAGAATCGATATTGATTCGCGATCCTTAATTGGATCGGTGATTTAGGGCTCTCAGACTCCTAGGTTAGACTTTGCTAACCTCTTACGGCTTAGGGTGGTCCGTGAAATTGCTCAAATGTGAGCTAGTTTTAGGGCCCTTGGGCTCCAAGGATAGACTGGCTAACCTCTTACGGCTATGGGTGGGCCGTGAAATTGCTCTGGTGTGAGCTATCCGCTGCTCTGGTGTGAGCTGCGGTGAAGTTGCTCTGGTGTGAGCTGTGTGCTGCTCTGGTGTGAGCTGCGGTACTCCTGGCCCCAAAGTTGTTACGCTTTGGCACGGGAGATTTTATCGCTCTGGTGTGANCTGATCACTTTATCCTTTATCCTAACACAGGCGTCAACCCGTTTACCCTGGGTAATCCTAACTACGCATGCGACCCCTGGTTGTTCGTGAAAAGCTACTTCACCGAAGCGAGTACTTACAAAGGTTTCCGGCATTTAGCAACAGGAGAGGGACGAGACCACGTCTCTTTCCCATCAAGACCCCATAGTTGCAGAAGAAGAGAGGTCACCACAACATTGAAACTTATCCCTTCATCTACCATGTACAGTCCTTCTCAAAAAGATAGACGGATTGTGCGTGCGGTTTCTTAGTGTTGCGACTGCACCATCGCGATGGGACCTACTCAACCTCTCACTTGAGGCATGCTCTCTCCGCATCCCTCGTTCAGGCCCCGCCGCGATGGTGCAGACGCGCAATCAGTCTATCTTTTTGAGAAGGACTGTACATGCCATTCGTCTCCTAGGTTTGTGTGGCGACTTGTTTGGCGTATGGTGGCGCCTTAGACTCTTGGACTTAGGACGTCCGAATGTGCAATATATGGTGGTTCAGTGGATAAGATATTTATTACTGTACAAGTGAGATAGTGAGCGAGGAGAGAAGTGAGTGCCTGTTACGGCTTACAGCATCATTCTGACTAGTAAACATCATAGCAAGCCTAATACGGGTCAGCCCCGCCCCCTCCACAGGAGGTACAGTATCAACGGTGAATGTGAGTACAACAAGGATCATCGATATATCGTGTGGCGACTTATGGCGTATGGTGGCGCCTTAGACTCTTGGACTTGTGTTGTCCGAATGTGCAGTTAATGCAGTGGTTCAGTGGATATTTATTTACTGTACAAGTGAGAGTGAGCAGAGAGAAAGGTGAGTGCCTCGTACGGCTTACAGCATCATTCTGACTAGTAAGTGGTATCTCTAGCATGAGGCGGGTCAACCCCGCCCTCTCACCAGGCTTACTATGAGTTACGATAATGAGAACAATATGGATCATCGATATGTCGATGATAGTTTGCTTTTTGAGAGAGTATTACTCAGTAACCTTGGCAGAACACTATGAAAACGTGTATCCATTCGAGCGGGCATCGAGAAGGTCCCAGCAAGGCAAGCCAGTTACGCATCATCGTGATGGGCTTGGAGAAGATCATCGACTCTGTTGAGACAGATGCAGTGATCGAGCCTGTTGAGAGTACAAGCACCACTATGTTCAGTGACGCTGAAGATATCAGCAAAGAAGTTCGGAAAGACAATACTCCAACGCTGACAATACTTTACGCCACTCTCAAGATTGTTGCACTGGAATGGGAAAATATAGGGGATGAAGAATTGATTTACCATTGAGAAATTTGGTGTTCGACTTCTGCAACACCTTCGCTTTTCTAGTCACATCGCTCTCATGATACCGAACACGGTCAAGCAGTCTCCAGAACAGAAGGATTTCAATTGCAGAAAAGACCTTTGGCTTATTTAAGACACGGATGAAAATATCCTAAGCGAACGCCTAAGAATGTCAATGGTCACGGCACCTAGGACCCCGAAAACCCTCTCGGCATCTGAGAAGAAATGTCGAGTCGAACATTCAAACGAAATTTTGGGCTGGTTTTAAAATAACGAAGAGGAATTTTCGCACTGCGTTGTGACGGGTGATGAATTGCGGATCTATCACTATGACCCGGAGTCCCAGGAGCAAAGCAGAGAGTGGAGACGTGCAGGTTCTCCGAGACCGGTGAGACCGCGTATGGAACCCATGGCAGCGACAGTTTTGGCCAGAATTTTCTGGGATGCGGAAGGGATCCTTTTGGTTATCTACTAGAAGAATGCCATAATCACGGGACACTACTACGCTGACTTGCTTTTCCAACTTCGAGAAGCAATCAAGGGAAAGCGCCGTAGGAAGTTGACTCGTGAAATTCTCTTGCCCCAGGACAACGCACCCGTGCACAAGTCAAAAGTTGCAATAGCTGCCACACGACCCTGCGGATTCGAATTATTGGATCACCCACCTTATAGTCTGGACTTTGCCCCCAATGATTATTTTCTGCTTAAAAACTTGAAGCAGCATCTTCGTGAAACAAGATTCAGGGATGAAAACGAATTGAAGTCGGCCGTTGAAAGCTGTTTCGACTCACGCGAAGAAAAAGTGTCTTTTTGAACGGTTCAAAAAATTTGAAATCGAGATGTGGAAAGTGTATCGGTGTTGGAGGGTCCTACATATGATCGTAATGAAATTTCGTTGCTCTAGGTCTTTTGGAAGCAGTCTAGGCCGGTAACTCCTGTAGTTCTACCCAGTAGTGGGATTCATGACCGTTCCTGAGAAGGTTCTGAGTTTCTCGTTCATTCAGATTGGGCGACTTTGTCGAGCAAAATTTTCACATATCCTGCTGTCTCTGCTATTATTTGTAACTGCTGACTGCAGCGAGCTGTTTGGGTGAAGTTTTTTTTTTTTTCATTTTAGCCTGAAAACTCGCTCATATCTATTGGGCTGGGCAATAAGTTCGTGCAGTTTTTTCACCTCAATTTTTACCGGGAAAGAAACTTTGTTTGATCGCGTATCAGTAACCATGCTGTAGCCATTGATTTACTCTTTTTAAAATGTCCAAGCCGAATTCCACAATTCTCGCTGCACCTCATTTTCTATCGGCTGGAGTGTGAAGCACCATTTCGACTAGGACGACAACCCCCGATCACTGTTTGACTCCTACTGTTTGACTTCTATCATGGATCGAATGCAACTCAAAAGGCAACAGCTATCAAAGACATGTAGGGGGAAGCCATTAACGTTGAAAAGAGGACGCAGAAATAGACGCCCGTCTCAGAGAGGTTAATTTTAACGCAGAGGATGTCCTCCTTCTAAAAGTCGGGTTTGAAAAACATACAGGGTAGGGCCTAACTATTTTCGCAATTATAAAGTTTGCCTACTTCTCTTATTTTGTCGCGCAAAGTGGTTCGTTACCCACAAATCCTCGGTTTATCCTTCTTCTTGTTTTTGGCACTCTTCCAATGAGATGTGCCCTCCAAAGTCTCGCAAACCCTCGGGTTTAAAGGCAGCACCCACGGAAATTTTTGTGTTGGAGATTTCGCTGAATTGCAAGGTTTTCAGGAACGATGAACTCATAGGTAATGATGAAACAGCGTGAAACACGCCGGAAGACGAGAAATGAAGGCGCTGTTTCCCATGTATCCACAGCGCGGACGAGTTTTCCGCTGAGGGTTTACGCGCGTATCGTCACGAATTCTTATGGATGGTGTGCATTCCATACCCTACACTGTACAATGTTCCTTATACAACATCATGGGTTAGGCTAGACCACTCGTAGCATGCCAAATCAATGACGTTAACTGACGTGGCGGACACCGAAATGGCCACGCTCGGCTCGGTGTCCACGGCAGTATCTCCACGGATAGGCCGCTTTTTCTTCTGTGTTCAAGTTACATACTATCGTGATTCTCTGGCAGCCGACCATACGGAGAACGACTTACCTCGAAATTGAGGATTTCCGTGGGTGCTGCCTTTAACGACTACTCCTGGCTCCTTTCACCGAGCCGAGCACTATACCGTATACTCATAGACGTCATATTGAATGTCTCCTACGTGGTTGCACCACAGTCGAACAACTTGACGGTGATAAGGAAAATTCAGTTGTTGCTGGTATTCAGTTCATTCTCCAGTTATTTGTGGCATACTTGGGTTGTACGTAGCGTCGTGGCAGAGGTTTTACATTTCATTGACAGGAGAGAAAAACGTTGAGGTTATCCTAATTTGTTAGTTTTCTGGTCTCTACTCGAAACTTTCACGGTTTTTCCCTTTCCTGTTCTTTTCCTTCTCCAGCTGCATGCTTTATCTGAGCACGAAAGCTGAGGTGATCAGTGAAAAGCTACATCAAAGAGACTTGATAAAATTGATCCACAGTTTTTTTTTCGTTGAACTCAACGTTGAAACTGCAACTTGTTGTTGGCAGTATTTGTTTTGAGACGCGAATTTTATCCTCACTCCCCCATTCCCTTTTTTTAATTTCAAATTTGTTATTTCAGATACCAGATCAACGGCTTCGTCACGTTGCCAAAGCTTATATTGTTGCTGTTGGAGTGTCGAGATTTCTGCTGTATTGTTTGCTTTGTGGCAACGTTGCTCTCAAGGATTTCTAAATGGGATGTCACTATTTCTTTTTATGGTTGTGGTTATAAACCACGTTCTTACAGGTACGCGGTCCTTATTGAGCTGTTTTCTGTGTATAACCTATAAAAAAACTTTATCGAGACTTACGATTACTCAGTTGTCGGAATTATGCTGAAGTTCTAAATCATAGCTTTCTATAGCTGTAGAACAGGCACGTTCTGCATGTTCTCTTCTCGTCCTCCTTCCTCCTAGACTGATTCATGAAATGAGTAGGCTTCTTGAGGTCTCCGAAAGTTCCGCAAGAATTTGTAGACCTTGAATATGAATAGTGAATTACATTAACAAGACTCACCAGTGCCACTTTACACTGTCGATGATTTCATTCCGCCATGGTTAGCCAAGCATTCCTGGTTTAGGCGAATAGATAGGAGAGGAACCTGGGTGGATGAAGATGGTATATTGAACTCCAAAAACCCATAGACAAGAGTCGGGACCGCGGCGCGGTGTTCTTAAGCAGAGACACAGGGGCTCTGCATGCTCGCTCTGGTTGTCTCTGCCCAAGAACGCCGCGCCGCGGTCGCACCGCTTGTCTACCGCCGTTTGAAGTTCCCTGTACATCGTCCACCCCTATCATCCTGCAAGTGATTATAAAGTGCACATAAGTATTGAAAGGTCTCTCCAAATACAGGATGTGGTGGTGGGTCTCACGAAATAGAATCATTGATACCGGCCAATTAACCCCTTAGAGTCTAATAACGTGAAGCAAAAAATCCACTCAATATGTTGGGTACGAAGATGAAGAGTTTGACCACATGACAACAGGTCTGGGTCGTGATAAGGCGAAATGTGGCGGTTCATGTACAATGAGCGTCAATGAGGCTGACCAGTTTGCGAACTTCACCGTTTACAGCAACGTAAACACACCGCGCTGTTAAATCGGTATTTTGCTATGCCGTGATGGTTAATCGCAGCGATAACGACAAAAAAAAATTTGAATTCGAACAGCCGCAACGCCAACACAGGATAGTAATTCCACCGCACGGCATGGTACTGCAGTGAATGCTCAGGTTTCGAAATTTATCAGCTCTATCGTGGCCCATTGAAGCTGCGATTGACCGCTCTATTGAACGGGCCGATCACAAGTAATTCGCTTCGTTTCGCTACTTCGCCATTTCCGTATCCACATCCTATAACAACAGATTCCCTGTTGTTTCAGTGTGATTGTTATCAGTTTGCGGTGCGGGTCATCATGAGACGAAAAAGGGCGGGTGACGTTTTTGCGATTGGTCCCTCCTTTGAATGGCCCAATAACAAAAACTGGCCCTGCCTCGTTTTGCCTCATGATGGATCACACCCATCAGTTTGTTCTGACGTCTTATATGACTTGGCTTGTCGAAACAATTATTTTGAATGGATCTTTTTTTTTGAAATCTTTCCTCTATCCGTGTGTGGTTGAAAGACGTAAAAGAGTAACGAGCACAGTCACTGAAATATTTATGAACCCTTCGGCCGCTCACCGCGACTGCTTCTGTTGCTCTCCTCTCGGCTCTCACCTCATAAACAAAACAACGGTAACATTGTTCCAGCGCAGGATGTCCTTTTCTTCTACATCGATCATCCTAAACATCTTGCGTATACCTATCAGATGCAACCTTCACACAGCGTCGGAGTTCCGTTTCCAAAGTATTCTTACAAGGTGCGTCCACTACTGTTTATTCCTTGTTTATTGTTAAGCACTGGTTCGAACGGTTTCATTTTGTTCTTTCTTGTTTGCAGCATATCCATGTTAAATTTTTGCTACTTGGAGGTCCTACTATTCTATTAGAGGGGCTGTTATATATTAACATCTAGAAGTTATTACGAGCTACCCTGTTAGGAACTTCTCTAGATTCTCATGCGTTCGCTCAATTGATTTGCGTGAAGCGGATCACTCCCAGTCTTATTGAGGGTGAGCTGATAACTACGCACTTATCAGCTCAATCTCTTGCTCCCAACCCC
>JARK01001534.1:172352-186163 GCA_000688135.1 Ancylostoma ceylanicum
CCCCCCCCCCACCTCTCCATCAGCCAAAGCAGCGCCGAACATTTGGTCTTTCTGCGATTTTTGGATCCCGTAAACCAAGTAGACAGACAATGAGATCAATAGTATTATGCGCTTTCCTTGTCTAAATCTCGTTACTCCATCAATGGACAAATGTTTGGCTTACATTGCTTCTAAGAAAACATTAGGTTATGCGAAAGAAGTGGCGCGTTTATTTTCAGAACCACATAATTTCGTTTCGACATAATGTGACATCTACGTACTATATGTTAACAGCCTTGTTAAACGAGAGGGATGCGCCACGCATTCGACTTCATCTGAGCATCGTATAGGCGTTGAAAGCGTATGTGCCCTATACAGTGACTTGCGAGGGGCATCCGATGAACCAATTCAGTGCTTCATCCTCCCAGACTCCTCTGGTACCAATTTACCGACCCCGGAGGGATGGATGGCTTGGCTGGCCACGGGTGCGATCCAACCATCGACCGCGTGCGTGCGCAGCGAGCCTCTTACCACTGCGTCACACGCGCCCTGTTATAAAAGATGCCCGCTATAATTAGAAGCTATGAAATTATTGAAAACGACCAGAAACCGCGCTCTTATTTGTCTCAATTCCGAGGATTTTCATGCAGCAGCCGAAGCAGTACAGTCCAAGAAATCCTTTCCGTATTTCGCCAGGACACCACTGGTGAGCTCTAGTGCAAATAATTCGTTGCTGGGAAAACTTAGGTGAGCACTAGTCAAAGTACTGTCTTTTTTGGGATACCTGCGATGTCATTCTGTCCGAGCTGCTTTTTAGAAGCTACACCCTCAGCAATACCTATATATTGCTGTTATGTGCTCCAAAAATTTGATTTGTGAAAATCCTGCCGGAAAAACGCTGGTGATGCTCGAAAGCCTGAACATTTCCTGCACGACTCCACCCGCCCTAGAATTGCTTCCGATAGTTGACTTAGAATTTGACAGCGTTCGTGAGAGGTTCAGTAGCCGTCATTTTCTGGCATTAAATATGCCGCGCGGTTGTCAGCACCACAGTTCCAGAAGCTCGTCATTAGAATACTGACTTATGAAGATTGAATAGATTTAATCGGTTTGACTGAAAATTCGGAGGTCCATTCAAAAATCGAATATTCTTGAAAATATCGAATGCTTCTAATACATTATTTGACCAACACATCACTGTTGCCTCACAAGAAAAAAATTCGCCAGGCATGGTAACAACGGCGATTTCCTTGTTTTTGGTTCTACAGCTTCCTAAGTTCTGCAGAAAGAGCTCCACGGCCGTGCACATCAAATGAAGTGTCTCCCACTAATCATAGGAATAGCTTTTTTTAAAGCATGTTCTAGTTCGGTGAAGTTGTGAAGAGGAGATTACGTAGGTGGACATGAAACCCACCACTTCTTTTGCATCATCCTAATATTGTTGTAGTATAACAATATTTGAATAGTAAAATTTTCTGTGCTCCCTGACGATGTTCTGTTCATGTCTGGATCATTCCTGCATTCGATATGGCAGTTTTGTATTTCTTAAAATTAGCTTAACTTCCTAATGGACGAATTTCTCTGTGGTTTTGAAACTTCTTTTCTTTGTACTATAATATTTATTTACTTATTTATTAATTAATTAATTAATTTATTTATTTATTTATTTATTTATTCATACACTCGTGGTGCACCAAACAAGAAAAAACTGTTCTATAGGTGGAATTCTTCATCCGCGTTTACCCTGGTAATACGAGTAAGATTTGTCCCATTCAGTGACGGTCCCATAATATGGTGTTAGAATTTTGCGTTCTGGTTTAATTTTCTCCGAAACATTCTCGCGGTGAACTCTCTCAATTATTCAGAGTACAACTCTTTAACTAAACAACAATACTTCACTTAAGCCATACCTACTACATTTGACCACCCTTCCAACAGTAACCTTCATGGATTTCACGCGTTGTGGATATTTCACTGCGTACATCTTCCCTTCCAATAAGCGTGGGAACTGCGAAGACTTTGCGACGCCGAGTACACGACGCGTTCTTCTATGAAATAGAGGAGAATTTTGCATTAGCCGCCTATACATACTCGCTTCTCCCCGTTCATTACCATCTCTGCAGAAACTTGTTCCAATTTTGTTCCCTAACGGGGTTCAAAAAGATTTTGTTTTCCAGCTCCAGCTGGAAAGACCCCTTTTGGCGGAAATTACTTCGTTACTGCGCCGGCCTCCCGATTCTCTTCCATAACTGCTCTAACCGTAACTCAAAGCTACGTCTCTACACGCTGTACTTGTGCGATTTGATTTATTCCCCATAATGTCCGTGTCTGCTCATTATCTCGATTTACACATGTCACTGCTGATAGATTAACAGTTGTAATACTCGAGGACGGTCCCTCTATTGAAGGATTTTCTCATTCATCGATGTTTTTGTTCAATATACAATGTAAGCAGACCAGATTGCCGGTCACAGGCCTATTCGGAACGAGGGACACTAGGCTGCCGTTCATAGCACATCCTGCTGTGAATCGAGCCCACAAATGGGACTGGCGCCCCGCTCTTTTTTGGAAAATCAATGAGCGCGTGTTTAAGGCTTCTCGTATGTTCGGTGGTCCGGTGTCTGGATGGCGGTGGTGAATGGCAAGTGCACACGCGGGATCCTGCATCTCCTTAATCATATCATACCTCTCCCCCCGTGTGTCCCTCGCTCTCGTTCCCAGCTGGGTAGAGCGCGAATCGATCGTGTCGCACTCCATGAATAGGCCTCGGGCTATAGTTCGAATTCAATATCCCTCTCTATTAGCATTGCCCTCCCACGGCGCTGTGTGGAGTTGCCCGCAGTTTGTTTCTCCCGTCACATACCTCTGTGGCTTTTTATTTAACTCTTCTTATTCAATCTATAATGTTTTGTTCATGTTATCCGTGCAAAAGGGTTTCAAACTTCTCTCATCTCGCGCCGTAAAACAATCATTTATTCATTCACGCACCCTGAGGTGCCTCCAAAAAGCATAGAGCAACAGTAGTAACACTTAAAGACCAACCATGAATGTGAATCTGAACCAACTCTGAACTCTCAACGCCAATAAATTTGGTCGGACATTTACGTTGTTCTTTTTGCGCATGAAGAACTATTATAATTTCG
The DNA here is from genome assembly GCA_000688135.1 of Ancylostoma ceylanicum. Lineage (NCBI taxonomy): Eukaryota > Metazoa > Nematoda > Chromadorea > Rhabditida > Ancylostomatidae > Ancylostoma > Ancylostoma ceylanicum. Next base: position 175,475 of record JARK01001534.1, read on the forward strand.
GTGAATCGTTCCGCGTTTTCCATTGAAACCCACGAAAACCTCTTCAGAGGCCGCAAATATCATTGGGATTACCCAGGGTAGATGTGCTAACACAACAGAAATTTATTCATTGGTAACGCGGGTGTCAACACGTTTACCCTGATTAGTCTCAGTGGGCCAAGAGGGCCACTGAGGGCCACTGAGGGCCACTCAGGGCCAAGAGTTGCTTATTCTGGTGCACTACCTCCACCTTGGACAGTAGCATTGTGCCTAGACTCTATCTTGCTAGTAAATTTCAAAAAATAAGACGGATTTATTGGGCGCGTGTGGCGCAGTGGTAAGAGGCTCGCTGCGCACGCACACGGTCGATGGTTCGATCCCGCGCCCGTGGCCAACCAAGCCATCCATCCCTCCGGAGTCGGTAAATTGGTACCAGAGGAGTCTGGGAGGATGAAGCACTGACTTGGTTCATCGGATGCCCCCCGCAAGTCATTGTATAGGGCACATACGCATTCAACGCCTCTACGATGATCAGATGAAGTCGAATGCGTGGCGCATCCCTCGTGACGGGATTGATCAACGCCGACCACTTTATCCTTTTATCCTTTAAGACGGATTTGAGTGAAATTCAAAATGACAACTCACTATAATATGATGGGACCAGTTTCTTTGTTGGCATGGATTTGCACGTTCAAAAAATCCAGGGGGGGGGGAGGAGGGTCAGCCAACACATTGGCGCATTACCCAAACCTGACCCACCTAGGTTCATAGGTTACCCGAGCGGGTAGTTGCGAAGTTCTGATTCAAACGCCATCTCATAAAAAGCACTGCACTTCTTTCTTTTGCTGTTCATTTTTCATGCTAGGCGGTTGGGTATCAAACCTCGTAAAATGTAGTGCGATGGCAGGCTTGGAAATGTAGGTACTTTCATACCCAAGGGTATGATCACCCAAGAGAAGCAGCCAGGTTAGACAACGTCACCGATGGGTAAACATTTTGATGAGCGCCGGGGAAAGGATAAATTTGAGAGCGTTAGCGTGCATGCCATAGGTAATCTCGATGATCCCACTGCGCCCAGGTCGACACTAATCATGAGAACTTCGCAATAGTGCTTAGAGGACGGTAGTGCCACTACAAGTGAACAGAACGGACGACTGAAGGGGTTAGTTTTACCGTCATCTATGTGAAAGTTCACTGGGGGTTGTTCTGTGGAGGAAATCCTTGATGAGAGTAAGGTTAGAAACCCAATTAAAGAAATCATGCTAATGATCCAGAGGTATGACGCGTTCAGCCATTAACGAGGCTGCAGATGCAGGGCAAAGAGCTGTCGGCGCAGTAAATTCAGGTTACTCTCTAGTAGTGTGGGATTGCGATTTCTGTCCGAGTTCAATTGATACTATTCAATTCCGTTTTTACATTTTTCAGGGACTTTCGATGGGGAATGACCTTTGAAACAGTTGATAGGAGGAAATGATTAGCTTTCGGTTATTAGATATCGGATGTTAGAGATGTTTGATCCTCGAAAGAAGCAGCCATGAAATTTTTTGCATCAGATATTCTGAGCGTGAGAAGAGCTGTAGAACAGTTGCGATGAACTTATCTCCTCTTCATCACTGAGAACATGGCTATTTCAACCGTTGTTATGTATAGTTAGAGCTGTTCCGGTTTTAAAGGCAGCACTGACCCTTCGGGGCGAGCTGTGGCATGCTACGAATCAGATTCGTTCTTCTGCAACCAATTTATCTGGCTGTAATAAGGTTTTTCCGGAGCTAGTTCCACTGTTTTGCCTCCTACGAAGCCATACCCTTCTCAGTTCCACTTGTAAATCGACGCTTCTTCCAGAACATTGAATTTTTCACAAAGATTTTCACTATATGATTTCATGTTTTACATCTTTCCCAAGAAAATCTTCTCGTCTCTTATGCGGAATATCTGTAGTTTCTCCTCTTCTTCTTCCTAATCTTTTACTAACAAAAAGTTACAGCAAAAGCAATAATTTTTCATGTAAGGCGAGAGAACTATTGACAGTAATGGCACCCACCCTTGATGTCATTGGTGAGTCGGGTTTCGGTGCGATATGGAGGCGCGTTGTGGATCCATGCAGTTGGGTGCAGAAGACCCGCGCTACGTATTCTCTTTCGTGTCGAACACTTGTTCACAGATAGAATTTATGGCATTTAACCTTGTCAGCTTTTCGATCTCTTCTCACCTACGCATCGCATCCTGTGCTAGGATTCATGAAACACTAACCACGCAAACCACCGATAGCATGATTGATTGTCTCAAAGGCCATGCGATGTTAGGAGCCGCAGACCGTCGAAATTGGTTTGCTAATCTGATTTTGCCTAGTTATGCGTTCATGAATCGCAGCCCTGCTATGGCTACCACGTAACGAACAGCCAAGAATACTATTTTGTAGTTGATCACCATAGTGGAATGGCAGTGGCATTGACAGAAGTGGGAGTTTCAGGAGTGGGAGAGGGCTGAGGTAAAATCGGCCGGACGGTTGGAATTTCAAGAGCGGATTTGTTAGAAAATCAGCCCCAGAATCGTCGTAATGGATGACAGAAACATATATTAGGTTGATGCAAAAGAAATGGCGCTTTATCGTGTTGACTACATTTTTTTCTCACAACCCTAACCGACGGCAACCTTGGCAGACGACATAATACCTTCGATTATTGGGGACCATTGCTTATTGCATGGGCAGGTCCCCGATCTCCTGCACAGAGAATTCGGAAAACTGAGACCCGAAGAAAAAGAAAAACTTCGTTTTCGGGTCCTCCTGTTCGAGAGCTTTATTCTTGTAGGATAAAGGATTTCAAAGCTGGGAGAACTGACAGAAATGCGACATTTTTCCTGTAGATTATAAAGACTACTCAGTGGTTTCCCATGGAAGTTATCAAAATTGGAGCCAGCTCTCGGAAGCAAATTTTGGTGAAAAGTTGGGCTGCAGAAAATGTGCTTTTGAGCGTCTTTAGCGTTTTTCTGGACGACCCTTCGCGACTCTCTGGAGTAATTAACAGCAACAGATATTGCGCAGAGTGGTGTCTCCGAAAAGCATCTCGGGAGAATCACCTACCAAGAATCCTGGAGATACCAGGGAAAAACCTTAGAAAAGTGCTCGTCTCTGTTTCACAAACCGCAATCCCGTTGCACCAGGGCTCCCATGTGGGTTAGGTACTGACGTCCTGACCTAACACAAAAAAGGTATTTTGGACTGTGCCGCTTGTGGTATTAAGGAAAAATCCTTAAAATCCAAAAATCAGGAATCAGGATTTTCAGAAGCTTCCTGTTATTTCGTGTTTCCTTGCCCTAGCCGACACCTCGCATACGTATAGAACGAAAGAGCTTGTTTCGCTCTACAAGAATATATTTACACCTACATGTCATACTACGTCCAGACCAAATTATATGGTTCTGAAAAAAGAGCGCCATTTCTTTTGCATCAACCTAATAATTGGTAATAGTGTGGTACTGGATTCTTTCTCCATTTTGGAAAATGCTTCTGTTTCACGAGCCATCGTATTTCCATGAGAGGTCTTCATGGAATATGGTACTGACCAGAGTAATAGTCCTTCGAAGTTGGGTTTGGACATTCGAGTCCTTACAGATATGGTGGATGCTCATACTGAATGGAAACCGGATGCATTTTTTTTTTTCATTTCTTCGACTCGTTTCGTTTCTCAAAAAAAAATCATTTACGGAAGCGAAACCTGTGATTCGTTGGAGTTCACTAATGGTAACAAATTGGATTTCTCAGGAAACCTATAGTTGGAAAGGAAGGTTTCATATATTTGTGTCTTCAACTTTCACAGGAATTCGAATACAAAAACTTCACTCTACCTGAACATAGGGAGACAAATTAGGTAAGGTGCATAATTTTGGCCGGTAATGGTCGGTGAATTGTACTAATGTTTGGAGGCCAACGAATAAGCCCCATCGTATGTAGCTCCCATATTCGAGGAGCAATCGTCATTTTGTTTGCACTTTGGCTGCTGATGAGGGATTACAGTTCGTACTTTAAAGCGCTGTTTGGCCGTTTTTAGTTCAATTGCTCTGCCTTATTCGCAGCCAAAGTGCAGTCAGTTTAAACCCGACTGTTCCTGGCAATTTCACCAGCATACGTGTGTTCGCCAGCCCTGCCCCTTACCGTCTTTTCCACGGGTTATTTCGGGAAAAGCGCTGTACGTCGGCAGAGCACTTGACTGAGTTTACCTTTCCTTTTCGCTCTCATGGCGTGTCAGATTTCACCGTCGACGCAGGCGCCTCGTGGGACTCTCAATCATCTTGGCCTCGTCCGCGAACCCCGGCAGAAATTTGTGGTGTCTTTTTATGCTCCATTCTGCCTTCGCGTTGCCTATTCTTTGCGGACTGCTATTCCCAGCAGTCCACCACTCACTTAGCTTCACTTTTTACCTGGTATTGTTTGAGTGCTGGATTTCTTGGCTGAGCACACATGTAGCCTTTTCCGCTGCGTGAAGGGAAGAAGTAGAAAGTTAGTGACATTGGCATACTGCCAATTGAAGATGAGTGTGGAGCTGCACTCATCAACCTGGGACTGGGGATTATGCGAGGTTTCAGCGAGTAATCAGGAGGATCTTCAGCTGCTTGCATTTCCATACTGGTGCCTTCCTTAGAATCCCTACAGCAAGTTGCAAACGAGCGTCTCATTAGTGGAAGCTTGCAAGCTATAATGATTCAGTGGTAAGGGCACGCAGGAAAATTAGTTACACACAACCCCAAGGAGAACTATTCCCTTGCACAGGTCTGTAGCGAGAAGTGTCATAAGGCATCTGTGGCAGACTGTAGTAAACTAATTTGGCTCATGCAATCATGGTAATTTTATTGCACAAATTTCGGTGAATGGAACAGCGAAAATAACTGCACGTTCCATCACATTTCGTTTTTGCGACTGTTCCGCAAGGAAGTTGTACAAACAACTATTTTGTCAGCTGTAGCGCACGGATCAAAAAGCTGGGGTCGCCTTCAAGCTATTGACGACGAGGATTGCATCAAAGTGTTGGCCTATTAGTAAAATTCCATCATAACAAACTGGTGTGGCACAAGAAAATTTGACAAGTCGTCTGAAAATGCCCAGGTTCAATGGTGATCAAACATGGAGGCTGTTTTACCTGCTTTTCATTTAGCACCTCCTAAACTCACTTCTCCAAACTTGGTAAAATTGTTGCTGAAGAGGTTCTGAGCCTTTCGTTTGCTCTTGCAGGCATTTTTCAAGCTTTTGTGGACAGTCTCCTGGACGTTAGTGGGTCTCGACATGGCTTGAACTTCCTGTAGACTTTGTTGAACTATGCAAGAGATAGATGCTCACTTTTGGCTTACCTTTTGGAGTGATATCCTTCTTCAAAGCCTGAAATATAATGGTTAGATGATTCACTGAAGCGCAGGTTTTCACATGACGTAACACTGCCGCTGTTGATCCGGCTCAATGTGATTTGGATTAAGTTCCCATAAGTGTGGGCGCCAAGCTGCCACCTTCATGACAAACTACTTGCAAGTCGTCCACAACCGCTGGGGACAATAATTCATCACGATTAATAAAGAATGGACCGTCCCTCCAGGAAAATGAGCGGAAACAGTAGTTCTCCATGCAACGGCTTTACACAGCTGTACTTGTGCGGGTAGCGAGTGTCTGATAATTGTTCTGCACATATCCCGTGGATCCATTCCGCTTGTCGATTCTCAATTAAATTGCTGGAATCCACAACTTTTTTTTTAGCTTTTTGAGAGCAATTTTGCATGACGATAAAACTGAGGAACCAGGTAGATGTTCAGATGACAAAGTATCTATGAATTAGAAGTACATTACCTTGTTTGCCAGCTAAGTAGCTGACAACAGATTTCAGTTTAGTTTAGTTTATTCCAGTCGACTACGATGTAGTGGGTAGAACAGTAGCAGATGCAGGATAAATAATTGACCATGAGAACTGCTGTCGTTTAACCGGAACCTCGTCGTATAGTTCCCCTGTTTAAGATAAACCAACGAGCCCACGGGCAAAGACTAGCTGTTTTACGACCCCGGATAAAAATGACAAGGACGAGATTCCGGTGGCGACAACGGTGCAGAAAATGGAAGTAGTATTCATAGGGGGTATTGAGGTAGGAAATGAAAGAGAACACATTCTAATAGGTAAAACAAACAACACTAAACAATGAGCAACCAAAAAAAAAACATCAGCAGCTCAAGTAAGGAGCATCAAGGTTCCCTGACTGGAGAGGAATGGTGAGCCGCTGGAGGAAACTGGATGACCTGGAGTATGCGAAAAGTTCACGATGTAAAGAGTTCCAAGAGTTCCACTTTGTCTACACTCTGCAAAGAAAGCTATTTTTAAATGTGGTGGTTCTGGGTTTGATTGGACGAATTCTCAAGGCGTGGTCTCTGGTCCTCTTTTATCCACCAATATTGAGTGGCTAAACTGTATAACGTTTACGACCTTTGGCAGAAGTTGAGAATCTTTTGATCATACCACAGAAGTTGGTTCTCACTGAGCGTGGTATTTTCGTGGGTTGTACAAGTTCTGAGGGACCGCTGCATAACTATTGTTCACTCATTTCAAACACCTCATTATGATATCTGCCTTGGTCCTTATGGAACTCCCCTTTCATTCAGACAGCACAGAGGGCACAACAAGAGTGCTCTTACGTAAGCGCGGACATTCACTGCAAATGCATCATCAAGCCAGTGTTGCTAAAGAGCGCGTAGTACATACGTAGTAGCAGTAGTTTTGTTAACTCAAGTCCAAAATACTAGCCTGTAGTTGTTGGTTTTTTTTTTGGCAAATCTTCCGCGTATTCCTTGGAAATGTTGAATATTTTTTGGGAGCATCGTGCCTTCTGCGATCCTGAAGAACTGGTTCTATCATATGATTGTCAATCGCTGGGAACCTACTCATTTTAAACATTTAACGGTTTCTATTTGCGACTTCATTCTGTCTGTTCTCGAGAACGATTCGGCGCGTGTCGAATTGAGCTTTGCTGACGCAGTAACTCATTTGTAGTCGCTAGCAGTTGAGCGCTTTCCGTCGTTAGAGACAATACTTTCTTTCCATTTCAATAGAAATTCGTAGCCGAAGTATTTTGTTGGATGATGAAATACTGGGAATTCTCATATTTCTGTTTTGAACACTACAGAATATAGTTCACATATGTATGTTCAACTCTATAGTACTATAGAGTTGAACATACATATATGAACAAAGACGTGTAGAACGAAAACATGTATGTACAAACAATTGCATGCATCAGAGTACTCCTAATACTTCGGAGAAGCTGTGTCCGCATTCAGTATGGTTTATCCACTCTGATGAAAGCACTCTGAGCAATATGCTGGTTTGATTTGGATATTCTGCTATCCAGTGGAAGCTTATTTGAGGGTAGGGTTTCTAGCCTTATCGCTACCGGACATCTGTATAGTGCCATTCATACTACGTGCGTGCAATCATCGTGCGTGCCACTAAATTATCAAGGATAACACTATACGTGAGGCGCGCGCATTTGTGCGTCGCGGTTATTCCTAAAATTCTCACTCATGATGTACCTGCTACATTGACCAGTCTTCATGAAAACCTTCCACAAATATTTGCTTTCATCTCGACAATAATTGAAGTAGCATCTAAGTAAAATAAGTTGCCCTCATAGAAATCTGAGGGATAATCCGTTGCCGATGCATCGTTTCGCTTCTTTTTTCGTCAATGCACCGCACTTGCCCCGACGAATAAACACGTGGACGGACAAATTTAATGGGTTAGAGATATGGCATGCTTCACAGTGACGCTGTCGCTGCGACCGTTCACCACATTAAGTTGCGATGCAACTGAGCTTACACCAACACGCTATCCAACACAAATAGTGTGATAAGACATGAGAACTTGTAACACTTTGTTATCATCATTTTCATTCATTTTATTCACAGCGACGAGTATGCCACGGCCATTAGGGTGGCGGATTAACGTCGGCGAGAACGGATATGTAGCCGCTGTGGTTTTCCACTCACATGTTAAATGCCTTGAATGATATTTATTTATTCACTTATTTATTCATTCTTCATTAATACATCATAGTTGATGTGTTCGATACCAGCAATAATTTATGAGACGAATACTCATTGGTTGATAGTTTGTTAAGTTGTATTTAAAGTGTTTCGGGGCACGATCCGGTCGCATAACAAAAGATGTGTATGGGTCCTCGTCAGAATCCGACCAACGGGAATCGATACGCATCTCTTGTTATCCGACCGGATCGAACTCTGACGCACTATGAATAACGCTTTAGCTGAGTGCGTTTGTGGCTTCGTCTGCAATTACGGTCTCACAACAGCATTGGCCGGCTGATGATAACTGACTGATTCCGTCGATGGGAGCACGCCGCAGGATGTGTTTTTTTTTTTTTTTTTAGGAAATTTCACTGAAGGTTAATAGCAGGACATCAAATAGGAAAGAATTACACCACTTACGTATTAGAATTCACGGAGGAAAGCGTAAAATTGGATCGAAATAGCTGATCAACTGGCCGATATCACGTCACAGCCGTAATTGCAGTCAATGTTCCACAAGCACTCCGCTAACAGTCTATACTTGCCCAACTCTTCCACTTTTACGGCTAATTTCCCCCGTCCCATACTGGAAGCGTATAGCCGCCTTGGGCCAATTAATTAGGCCGCGCAGTCCTTGAGCTAAGACGGACAAGTGGTCGTGGATTGGCGAGCGGCTGTTGGAGCTTAAGTGTCACCCCGCGAGCTTTCGAGCGCCCGGAAGCTGTACCGCAATAACGCATCGAAGTGTGCAGAATCGATAGACGCGCCGAACACAAAGGCGCGCAGTTGCAATCCTGGCATAATAATTGAATTGCTTGTGCCGGCTTTGCTTATCCGTCGAGAGGGTGCGTTTATCCTCGACGTTGGTCCGAGCCCACTCACGCCACTTGCTGCCTCTCGTGGTTTCAGTCGTTTCATCGGTTGTCCTAAACTTGCTCTGTAACAAGACGCTAATCTCCCTGGAAACCTCTTTGTTTACTCTCCGTGAGAAACTGGTCTTCATCCCTTCCTCACGTGTATTCGCGAAGTTGTGTGCTCAACTGGTCAATCATTCGTCAATAAGATGCGACGATTCCTTACCCTTTTCCATTCTGTGTGAATTTTGCTGGGCTGATTATCTGGAGTGGCAATCAGACCGCACCATCTGCCTGGCTAGCGCTATTCTTCTTCTTTTTATGGTCTTCTGTGATGCAGTGTCAAGACGTTTCACGATCTATGATCAATTGATCAAATTCGCCGTAGATAAGGAGAATTCTTGCCCAGTCCTTTTCCCGGCGCATCGTTCCGCTGCTTTGCTCATTCTTTTCTTTCTGTTTCCCATTAGGAAATCGTTCCAGTTTAATTGAAAATTCCATTGAAATGAAATTGTTTTCATTTAGGCTTGTTTCACGGCTTATCACGAAGACCTCGAATTGAATTCAAGGCAATTTTCTCGTCAGCTTTTTCCCCTTGAGACTTCTCAGCGATAATCTTTTTCCCCTATCTCTTCTTACGTGCGATTTCACAGATATTGAATAGAAATGTGGTTTCAATAGTTTTCTGGCAATCCTCGCTACACTCTTCTTTCTCTTCTTTCCAGAAAACTATGAAGTTGGGGGTTAACTTGCAGTAACGGAACGCCTTCTATAGTCCGTTTCAAATGCGATGATGGCTGAGCATTTATGTCTACTTCCTTTCTTTCTTTCTTGCTACCCTCCTATTGCTGCACACTTTCCCGCTCTTTTTCTCTTCGATGTCTCCGCAACTATCGTCTCTGATGGAGTGCACTATAGGTGTTCACAAACAAAGGGTGGTTATTTTGTTCGCATGAGAAATTGCCTGTGCTTTCACGTGCTCATTATTAGTTTTTATAGTCATGAGATTGACCAGGTGAGGTTTTTTCGCTCAATTGCGCCTTGGCTCTCAGCTGATTCTTTCGAATACACAAGATTTGTTATCAGCTTTCCTTTCTTGTCTCGAACCTCACATGGATTCTTCTCTTGACGTCCCTTGCATAGAGGGAAGGTCAAACATGATTGCTACTCCCGCGAACTGGCGCGCCGCACCATCTACGCAACGCGGCCGAGCGCTGTGGATGTCGGGCGCTGACTCGGCCGCGCCGCGTAGATGGCGCGGCACGCCAGTCCACGGGAGTAGCTATCGTGTTTGACGTTCCCTGTAGCTTGCTGCGGGAAATGTGCCCTTTCTCCATGGTCATCTGTGTCAAAACATTTCCGCACTAAGCACACTATACTTCTACATATGTGTGAACTGACACAAATTCTAAATGGCACTACATCTCTGTTGGTGCAACGAGGCACACCACACAAATCTCAAAGTTTACAGCACGCTCATTTTACAGCACTAGCACCGAATTAAATGGTTACATTGCTTGGAGCACGGGCATTTCTGTCTCCACATGAATTTCCTTCAAGCAGGGCATTTTGAAGTCTTGTCAGTTTTGTCGTTCAGTTTTCAGCAGTAATTGCGGGTGTGGAAAAAGCTTCTGCCGTGTCATTACTACTAGTGACACTTCTCTGATTAGTGATAAAGAGTAAAGAATAAAGTGGTCGGCGTCTATTTATCCCGTCATATGGGATGCGTTCGACTTCATCTGAGCATCGTAGAGGCGTTGAATGCGTATGTACCCTATAGAGTGACTTGCGGGGGGGGGGGGG
>JARK01001534.1:186312-199184 GCA_000688135.1 Ancylostoma ceylanicum
GGGGGGGCATCCGATGAACCAAGTCAGTGCTTCATCCTCCCAGACTCCTCTGGTACCAATTTACCGACCCCGGAAGGGATGGATGGCTACGTTAGCCGCGGACGCGATCGAACCATCGATCGTATACGTGCGCAGCGTGCGTCTTACAACTGCGCTACACGCACCCGAATGAATTACTGATAATTTGGACATATTTCACTACTTATAACAACTCTTACCTCTAATACATTCCAATTTATGCGGGAATTTTGGAGCTTGCAGAGTATTTATGGGGTCCTCAGGTGTGTATGTGCCATATTTATGGCATGTTCTAAACGTTTTACTTATCATATCTATGCGGAATTTTCTGGTAGAATTTAGTAAGAACTAGCTTGGTCATGAGTAAACGCAAAGTGAGGGAGATATTCAAAATTGCGTGCAAAAGTTTTGTAACAGGTAGTTTTTTTATTCGTAACCTCCTCCAGAACAGAGATGGCCAAGCCAAATTCTTCATATGTTCTGCAGCTACACATTTGGCAGTGGTGCAGGTTAATCTGACTTCATTTCTCGGAGGAACCTCTTGAAGAATTTTTTTAACCATTGATGACCGCGCTCTTTTTCTTTCCATTTTTTCTCAAGTTTCGTGTCATTTCTCAGCTATGAAATCTTTACAAATACTTCAGTTTAGTTTTTTTTATAATCGTGATGATACAGCAATGTTACCGTGTAATTATCCAAGAAAATCGCTGAGAACGTCAAGCCTCGTAGTTTGTGTAGGACAACTTGTTATCCCCGTATGGTCATTTCCATGGCTTACGTGCAATCGTTTTGTCCGTGACCTTCTTCGGAGTTTCTTTGGGTCTAATTCATTCTCCCGGCCTTACTCCTAGGTAAGAACCACTGCTGCTGATGCTCCCTCTCTGGTTGATACTGCTCAGTTGCAGTGCCATTCTTGGATATATCGCCAAGATTCAAAGAAAATTGAACTTAGGATGTTTTGAGAGGTGTCTCCATAGCTCGACCTTCCTCAGCACTGCATCAAAAGGAATTTTAGCAAATTTATAAGGATGCCAGGCTTTTTCGCCTCTAGATTTTCATCGATGTAATAATGTTCGCCTCTATTTGTAAGCTGCTTCCAATTTTTGTTGTTAAAAGAATGGCCAGAACTTCTTGCTTTATTTTTCGTATCAGCTAATGCACTAAACGAGAACCAAACACAACAGCTTGACTGTTTATTCCTTTTTCTACTTTTTTATTCAATTTGATGGTCTCTTTTTTCCGTTCTTTGTTCGTGACATTTCGCCAATAATTATGATGGTGAAGTTGCCCCAACTCCCAGAATTAAAGCTGAAAAAATTCACGTTTGAAATCTTTCTTTCGCTCCAACGCAATTTGATTCCACGTCTCCTTATTCGTCCGTGCTTGGAAACTTCCAATTGAATCTTGACTTGAAGGCACGGTCCCACCTCAGAATCTTTTCTGGGATTTTCACATGAAAAGAATCTCCAAGTGCTCCTGGTCGATAGTATTAGGTTTCCCTGGAAAACTGCAGAAAACCCCTTCTTTCTAGGAGCTTTCTGCTGGAGCCATGGCTGGAGTACTAGGTTTCCGCATCACACATTCGCTTGATTTTCTCACATTTATGGCAGCTCCAATCACATTAGGGACCGCGCGTTGAGGAAGTTACATTATTTACATTATTTACATTATTACACAAGTATGAGATTTCCTCAGAGTTTACTAGGAGTGCATCATCTGACAAGTCGGGAGGTCCACTTACACCCAGCCCCCACCCAAGAGCTAACCAAACGGCTGAGATAGGTTTCTTGGTCTCTTCAAAGGAATCATCTATAGGGTGCGCCATAAGTTCTTGCACAACATATTTAGTATGCCACAGCGGCTGGATTCAACGTAATGGCATGACCTCTATGGCGGTACTGAGCCAACCTAATAGCAACTCAAAACACCTATCGGATCAGGGATATGTCTCCATTTGCTTTTGGATTAACTCAAAGTTGAGAGAGTCGCGAGCACGTCGTGGCGCGCTGGTGTATCTAGTATAAAACCTCTCAAAGCTTCATCTAAGCTTTATGCTACGAGTCCAAACTTATGTATGATATAGCACTTGATTCGCTTTATAACATAGTTGAGTACGGCAATCCATAAGAATCGGATTGGCGTTATAGAGGAGTTCGTTCTGAGCACGGGATTTCGGTCGTGCAGCATTCCAGGAGGCGGGTGGCACAGAGCAGATTCTATGCTTTACAAAAGCGTTAGCTTTGCGCTGCTCAACTTGCGTTGGAAGCAGCAAGGTGTCTTCTCTCCAAAAATACTCTGCGACTGAAATCCAGAGTAACTTTGATGTTGTGGGTCATAAAAAACTGAAAAAAATGCTCGTACACGCCCTTCTCTTAAAAAATTTCTGAAATTTCTGAAAGGAAGGGAAGATGGGATCCCAGTACATTCGGTGAATTCCTCGATGTCTCCTCCGTCTACTCCAGTGATTTGGTGAGAAACGTTTTGATTTGCTCTGAGTAATGCCTTCCGTTCTAAGAGACAGTGTAACTGCACTCCAAACCGTGCCGCGAGCAGCTCACTTTTCCCTCAAGTTTGAGTTACTACGGAAGCAGGTGGCGACATATTCCTGTTCTGATAGGTGATTTGGGTTGCTATTGAGTTGACTCATTTTNGCGAAGCTGACGAGAAGATCGGCCGATGTTTTACTTTTTCGCTGATTCCGCTGGTCACGATAATGATGGATAAAGTCTGCAATAATAAAAGCGAGAGAATTAGACAGTGTCTTCAGGGTTTCGTGGCGGCACCAGCGCACTGCGCTAGCAGTCTCGTGGCTTACGAGTGAGACAGTGTTCACGAGTTTTAAGACTGTATTGCTGTTTATATGCTTTAGATATTTAGGGTGCGCCATAAGTTCTTGCACAGTATATTTAGTATGCCACAGCGGCTGGATTCAACATAATGGCATGACCTCTATGGTGGCACTGAGCGAACTCAATAGCAACTCAGAACTCCCATCAGATCAGGGATGCGTCGCCATTTGCTTCTGTAATAACTCAAAGTTGTGAGAGTAGCGAGCACCTCGTGGCGCGCTGGTGTATCTGGTATAAAACCTGTCGAAGCTTTACCTCAGCTTTATGCTACGAGTCCAAACTTATGTGTGATATAGCACTTGATTCGCTTTATAACATAGTTGAGTACGGCAATCCATCAGAATCGGATTGGCGTTATAGAGGAGTTCGTTCTGAGCACGGGATTTCGGTCGTGCAGCATTCCAGGAGGCGCATATGGCACAGAGCAGATTCTAAGCTTTACAGAAGTGTCATCTTTGCGCTGTTCAACTTGAGTTGGAAGCAGCAAGGTGTCTTCTCTCCAAAAATATTCTGCGAGTGAAATCCAGAGTAACTTTGATGTTGTGGTTCATAAAAAACTGAAAAAATTACTCATACACGCCCTTTCCTTAAAAAGTTTCTGAAATTTCTGAAAGGAAGGGAAGATGGGATCCAAGTACATCCGGTGAATTCCTCGATGTCTCCTCCGTCTACTCCAGTGATTTGGTGAGAAACGTTTTGATTTGCTCTGACTAGTGCCTTCCGTTCTAAGAGACAGTGTAACAGCGCTCCAAAACGTGCCGCGAGCAGCTCACTTTTCCCTCAAGTTTGAGTTACTACGGAAGCAAATGGCAACATATTCCTGTTCTGATAGGTGATTTGGGTTGCTAATGAGTTGACTCATTTTCGCTATGAAGGTTATGCCATTATGTTGAATTCAACCGCTGTGGTGTTACCAAGTATGGTGTGCAAGAACTTATGGCGCACCCTGTATACCGGTGTGAGTAGAATCGATTCATTTCATGTGAAAATCTAAAAAATAATCATAAAGTTGGACGGTGCTCTTAGGTCTACCGCCAGCATTTCCATGTCGCAACTCCACACACTGTTCTACGTACTATCCTGACTCTCTAGTCGGACAAGTTTTATGTGAAGTTTATCTCCTTTACTGACAAACAACTCCTTGTCCGTGTTAGAAGCGCACACTACATACATCCTACCATTTATATTGATCGATAATGTCATTCTGTAAAAGGAGCAACGCCGCAGGCATTGAAACGCCTGGTTGCTTATGGTTCCATTTCGCTCCCTCTTTTTTGAGTCTCCATTATTCAAAAATATTTTATGCCTTATTTTGTACAAAGCTGTTGTAATTAGACTTAGATGATGACTACTGGGGTCTAACCGTTAATTTTACACTTTTTTCCAAACAATTGTAACGTCATCAGTCATGAGTGGAACCTGTTCTGTAATTTTTTTCCTGTTGACAAGTGGTAGAACATTACACCAAATTCTTTTGCTGAACAATTCCAATTTAAGACGTGGAAATTCTGGATTCGAAAATAAATGTTGGTGCAAAACTTTCGGGCAGACTCAGTAGCTGACGAACAGGCCATAAGAGGCCAGTGAGCTTCAGGCTTCCGTCGCGTCCTTCTGGCTTAGAATTACTCCAGAGTCGTCCTCGATTTCCGTCTATAACTTTTGCTTTTCATATATGTATGGTGGTAGAAAGGCGAAGACAAATACGTTTTCTTATTTCATCTCTCACAACAACAACAACAACAAGTACGAGAACAAGGTCACTGAAAACTGCGGTGGAAGGGATCATCGGCTATTAATGGCGATCAGCTGATAAATGCCGCCGTTCGCACGGTTAATTCACGTATTTCAGCATTTTTCTTACTTTTTCTTACGACATTTTCTTGCTTCCATAAAAAGGAGGTTACCTTCTTCACTTCTTGTGGCGATTTTCTTTTTCTATGGAAACCTAGGAAATTCCAGTTCTATTGGCTCAGTTAACCACTGCTTATTAGCTTACCATGGAATACGTTCGAAGCCACTTCTGAAACTCTGAATATGTATTTACTGTTGTAATAATTGCGTAGGGAGAATTAAGCATCCGCTGATTTCTGTGACATAAAAATGGGATGAAACTGTTCTCGAGCGGTTGTAACCCTCATGTATGTACGTGCTGTTTGATGCCGAAGCCTGCTACCTAACCTCCCTCTGCTATTCTTAGCTTTGCACAAGACATGAATGTGAGCAATGTTAACCGCGAAATGTTCCACAAAAGCCGCAGTTTCGTGCAGATGTGGCGTGAACTTCGCCGCAGTTTATTGTTCTGTTTGTTTGCTGTTAAACAAACACATTCTCCGCTGACATCCAACGGCGAGTAGTTCCCTGCTCTCCAGCCATAACACCAGATTGCATGACTTTTCGCGCCCTTCGTGATTTTCGAAGGTCTCACACCATGTGTTCCTCATCTGTGTCATGCTGAAAGTGCCGATCATTCCAGGCAGCCTGCGCTGTAGACGTCGACGCACCGTGCTCTGCGCACCACAGCAGCCGCTGGACGCGCAGACGAATCATTAGAAGAGGCGAGGGGGAAACGGAAGGAGCGATCAGCAGCAGCCACCAGCCACTGTGTCTCTTCCGCGGGGCGTGCCTTGGGCTCGCCCGTAGATTGCAAGCATATTCGGGTACCTCTACCGCAGTATGGCCACCCTTGTCGCGTCGTCGTCCTCCTCCGGCTCCGCTCCGTCAGCTGCCGCCACCTCGACGTCGACAGGGAGTGGCTCGTCGAACTCCAGCCCCTCGTCACCGTCCAGCAACAAAATTGCCTGCCCTACACTGCAGTTTCCGCCGAACACACGAATGGAAGGGGTCACTTCCGAGGAGGAGGTGGGTGCTGTTGAATCGAAGATTTTTCTATGTTACTTCCACAGATTTGGTCTCAAACTGGTCATGTCAAGTTTTTTTTATAATGCTATGCTTGACGGGGCATAATTCTTCACATATAATTATCCCCCCCTACCAACACTATAATCTGGCCTAATTGCTGCCTTCAGAGTGGAAAACCTCCGTACTTGCTCTGATTAGCTTTCCAGCAACAAGAATTTGGCCACATGCATATTTTTCGAATCAAACCAAGATAGCAAAGAGTTCTTGCCGTTTTTACTCCAAATAGTCGAAATCAGCATTTGCGGACTTTGCAAAGAATTCTTAAATGATGTAAATATGGAAAGAATGGTCTGATCTCTACCTCTAAATTTTTCGAGCTTTCCAGTGGCAGCTGTGCCTGACTCTACAACTGAAAAACCTGCCCAGTAAAGCGGTTCGAGGAAATCGGAGCTTCAGTATTGGCCTGAAAGTTCTTAGAAATGAGGCTTCGTTATGGATGAAATTTGCAATTTTTTCTGAGGCTTCGTTATGGATGAAATTTGCAATTTTTTCAAGCGTTATAACAGCTTAGAAGACACCCTTGTTGTAAAAAAATTTCCTTGTGAACTGAAGGATTTTCACAAAATTATACAGCTGACTCTTCATTTTCGACATTTTCCACATATTCGAAACATACGTAGCCGGAGATTTCATTGATTTCCTATTCACGTTGTGTGATTCGAATACCTTGAAAGCATGTAAATTTAAATAAATATAAGAGCTGAAAATCCGGATACTTTGGGACGAAGATACCTTGCCCCTCTCGAATTTGTCTGAAGACAAATTGATCCGTCAATTGCAGGTGGTGGACTTTCTCCGCGATCATCTGATCACCAACGAGCCCATCCTCTCAAGCCTTCGCATCTCCAACACGTGAGTATTCGCTTCCTATGGCTCGAATTCCTTCATATCCCGTAGAGCTACTTCTCGGGAACCATCGCATACTTTTATGACAGCTAACTGAAGGGATTCTTTTCCAGGAAGGAGCTTACCGTGCTACTTACGGACGTTGTTCGTGACTGTATGACGTGTCCAGCGTCGAATCTCCTTCGAGATGCTGCCACGCAAGCTGTGCTCGGGGTCTGCCTGGCCAGCAGGGCTTCGCTGTTCGAGAAACAGGTGATTTCTCTTTGGAGCACGTCGTTGAAGCATGTTTTCAAGTTTTCATTGGTTCTCGCTCGAGCGTTGCATAGGAGAGGCTTTTAGTGCTTCCGGGCCAAATGTTCGTTTTAAGTGTAAAGCGTTCCACACCGTGAATTTTTTCATGGCCTACGCCACTTCCAATTCCGAGAGATTGAAACACAAAAACTCAATCCTGGAGGGAATTTATAACATTCATTGAGAGATGCAAACCGCAGAATAAGCCTTGATAAATTTGTAGGATCAGGCTTGAACTTGGATTTTTTTTTGGATTCCTGAAAGAGTAACTTCAAGAAATTAGTGTTTACATAAGGATCAACGTTTAGCCACTCAAATGCTATACCTCTACCTCCTTACAGCACACAATATGTGTAATTGTCACTACTGGGCTAACAAGGGAAGGATACTTCATCAGTATCGCCTTTTGTGGCGAGGTGTATATTGCCTTACGCAGCTCGCGACGCTGATCCCAAACCTGTTTTCATCTGTTCCTAAAAATGTCTCTGTGAGAAGTTACCCGTTTTTCAATGTCACGCTCACGTAGGGCGCAAGAGGGTGATGGTCGAGGTGAGCTGTGGCGCAGTGGTAAGTTTCTTGCTCTTCAGGACCAACATCGCGAGTTCAGTTCCCCCCACAGTCTGGTGTTTTGCATTTTCCTTCCACGTACTGTTTTCCTGTGAAAGTCCATGCTATGCAGTTCTATAGGGTTTTCCACCNCTAGTGCCTTCCGTTCTAAGAGACAGTGTAACAGCGCTCCAAAACGTGCCGCGAGCAGCTCACTTTTCCCTCAAGTTTGAGTTACTACGGAAGCAAATGGCAACATATTCCTGTTCTGATAGGTGATTTGGGTTGCTAATGAGTTGACTCATTTTCGCTATGAAGGTTATGCCATTATGTTGAATTCAACCGCTGTGGTGTTACCAAGTATGGTGTGCAAGAACTTATGGCGCACCCTGTAATTAAAGCCAGTTTTTGGTGATTTCGATTAATTAATTTCGTCCTCCCGTTTGAGCAGCAGAAGAAGCGCAGCAATAGCATTGTGGTGGAAATAATAGGCAATTATGTCCCCAATCAGTACCAACTCTTCCCTTCTCCCAGTAGTTAAGAGTTGGGATGCTATACAAAACCTACGAAATCCGAGAAAGTTGATGTCTGAGCTCAATAATCCACGTTAATTGAACCTATGCCAATGCTAAGCTGCCACTGGAAAGCGCCCGTGGATTTTTGAAACATGCTGAAATTTGGCTTACGATTAGATAGCTCAACCCAAAGGCAAGTTATAGCTAAAGATTTCCGAAGCAAAATGCCGTGATCATACCATATTGACCGCCACTGTATACAGCAGGACCGCAGGTAACCGGTCGGTTCTTCCGGTTTTCTGCTGCTGTCTTTCCGGAAATTTGCATGAATGTAAGTGACGCGTGTGAGTGTGTCAAGAACGCCATCTGCACAACTCAGATGTTAGAGCATTGTCGAAGGTCCATGATGCTGTTCTTCACGTTGACGAATCGAAACACCAGTACGCAGCACATCTTATGAGGTGCAAGGATGGACGATGGAGTTCAGTGGCTTTGCGATGGTATCCCGCGACAAAAAACGATCACGCGGCCGACCTTCTCTAAGGTGGTATGACTCGTTGGCTCACAGAAACAACAGCTGTGCTACCGGTCCCGTTAAGGTCCATAGGTCAACTAAGGCTCAAGACCGAACAATGTGGAAGAGAAGTTGGGACCCGCGCAAGGCCAACCGCCGTGCTGAGGAACGGGTCGTCTAAGTATCCTAAGTAAGTAATAAACAAAAACTAAAACCTAAGATACCTAATCTCCGTTTCGTTCCTTCCACTAGACGGAGAAAGAGAAAAAGAATAAGTAAGTGACACACAAACACGACACGCGGAACTTAGAGTGTGTTGACAAATGATGTTGATTAAGGTAGTCGAAAACTCAATCATGCAGTCGTTTCGATAGTAATTTCAAAAGGAACAATCAAATGTGCATCCAGTTCAATTTTTTCTTCATTTTTTTAAAGATTTGCTTACAAAAATGGACACTATTATTAAATGATTTCGAAGGAAAACGGGATTACCGAGTATTGACTTTTACATTAAGTTACCACTGTTTACATTGCATCCAGATTATTACTGGATTATCACTGACCGATGTTATACAATCCGCTGTGTTTGTAAACAAAGCCGTGACACATCTGTCTATTGCCTTCTTTAGGACCTTTTCTTCATCGCTTTCCTTAGTTGCCTCATCCTTAACACTTTAGTTGTTTTACTACCTGTGAATGCTGTTGTATTTACCATGCGCAAAATACCTTGAAACTTCCTAACGCCGTTGTTGAATCTTTAGGGGAAGTGACAGCAAGACATTGGATGATTTGAAGTATTCTATAAGAAAACCTCAATGCTCGATTCGGAAGTTTTCCTATTCCTTTTGCTTTTTTCGATTTGCGTTATCTGATATTTTTTAAATATCGTGCTCTCATAAATTAATACGCGCAGCTTACGTAGGAATAGGTAAGGCAGGGAACGCTCAGCTGGTCTATCCGTACAGTGAACAAATCTGCCTATCTCGTTGGTGGTCTCTCTCGTGGTCGTTTCGTATCTGTTGGGATCCACTCCAAAGTTCTTTTTGTCCACCTATCGTCTTCTCTTCTCATAGTATGACCAACCCGTCGATGTTTTGCCTTGGTGTTATGCGGTTAGAAACTGTTTGGAGTGTGCTCCACACATTTGAACACCTGAATCCTTTTCCCTTTGCTGTGACTCATGTGGAAAGGGAACAAA
The DNA here is from genome assembly GCA_000688135.1 of Ancylostoma ceylanicum. Classification (NCBI taxonomy): domain Eukaryota; kingdom Metazoa; phylum Nematoda; class Chromadorea; order Rhabditida; family Ancylostomatidae; genus Ancylostoma; species Ancylostoma ceylanicum. The sequence goes on from JARK01001534.1 coordinate 196,009, forward strand.
CCCATATTGGAAGAAAACATTCCTATGAGCGCCGTCTTCGATCATCGTTCCGCTAATTAAACATCGTTTTTTGTATGCATGGATGTCCCATCAATTTATCTGCATCAAACTTCCAGATTCCAGATGTACAAAATTCGAAGTTTGATTGGGTGCCGCTCATACTTTTTTTCTGTAGTTGACTTTTCTCACGCAGGATTTTAATCCCGGTTTGCTTACCAGACAGCAGTGGACTTCCGAGGACAATCACATCGTTAAATAGGCCGTTCGAAGATTTATGTTGGATTCACATATGTATTTTTAGGCGGCTTATCTCAGCATTGAAGGCAGTGTGTCAGCTCAGGAACAGTGCTTAAAAATCCCACATCAGTTGAACCTACTCGGACTGCTGAGCACGAAGGTGCAGTTCAAATTTCAGGAAAAAAAAACAAAACGTCAAGAATCCCGAAAAACACGGTTCCTTCAGGCGAGAATTTTGAACTTGACGAGAGGATTCATGCTGCAACACAAGCATACTGAGAGAGCGGCATTATTTTCGAGCATGAAAACATTTGTTCTCTCGATAATAGCTCCTGCTGACAAGCTTATTTTGGTAAACAATCTGAATTTCACATCGCCTTCTTCTAGTTTGCGAATAGAAAAGCTCGTCCATGTCGAAATCACATTCTGCCTTGAAAGTAAGGGCTTTTGGCTGTTTTTCCATATTTCAAGTACATTATTGGAATCAACGTGTCTAGTGGAATCGGATTTCATTGATATCTCGATACCCAATACGGGCTGACACACGGCCTTTAAGAGAATTTCATAATTCAAAATAAAAATCACTAGAACTAAAAAGTTGTGCAAACGAGAAACAGGATTATCTATCCCTGTTACATTAGATTGTAAAAAGCGTAAAACTGACTATGCTACGCTAAAGTTAATGCTGAAGCGCGCCAAAGTTTAAAGTGGAGGCACTTTTGGCCATGTTTGCAGACCGAGACTATATGTATGCGTTTGGATATTCATTTAAAGGAATGCTTTTGTCTCAATAGTTGGCAAGCTCTACTACTGGGTTTTTAAAAAAAAGATTCAGCAAACACAAAAACACAACTTCATAGTCGTAACACATAGTCCAACTTTTGTAGCATCGATTGTGCGACATTTCGGAGAAGGTTCGTTCTATTCTGTTGAGCAATGTCAGGCGCTATCATCATATATGTTGGGAATTCTTGAAACTTCTTTCTTCGATTTCATGACACCGTTGCTGTAGCCGCTTTATTTGGAATCAGGAAGTCGTGGTTGATCAATCCAGGGACAGGCCGCCATTTCAGACACTCAGGCGTTTGGACCGCTGGCCCAGAGCATTTCTCGCAGCATGACCCCGCCGGGACGAACCCAAAAGTGGACGCGGTTGGCGCGCATATTCCGCCGATTGTCGCGCCTTCACATGCATTTGCTGCGCCGTGATCTTGTAGCTAGGATGACAGGAGATGAGCAGGTCATCCTGCAGCGCTGGTACTAGCCGTTTTTAATAGTGGTGCCTAACAAGCATAACTAAAGATGTATTACTTCAAAACAAGTTGTATGTGCAATTGCACTGAAACAATTTTTAACCTATCGATGTAGGATAAAAACACAGCGGGCCCGTATAGCAACCGATGGCTACAAAAATGAGTTTCTCTGACGCTTATGCGCATCCAGAGCCAGCACTCGGCGAGCCGGGCGTCGTGGCAAGAGGCACGTTACACTAGGCCACGGTCTCAACCGGGCCTCAGTTGGCCAATCAAGTCCCGTAGGTCTCGACTAGTCTACTCAACAGAGAAAACAAGACTACGTTTGCGAAGCCGCCTGTCCGCTTGTAAACAAATCGGTTGCCACGCGGCAATGAAAAAAAAGGGTGCAGGAGTATCTGCGTAAGTCCTGCCACCATGTGCGCTCACAGCAAATTTTGCTGCTCCATCCGCACCTTCAGCAAATATTCTTGCTCTACCCGCCACTACCTGCTGGAAGCCTGCATCGGCAAAAAGTGGGTGGGTTCACCAAACGCCAGAATGCCTGAGAAATTGTCAGAGTGTCCTTCTTATGGTGCAACATATGCTAGAGGAAAGACATTGAAGCTTGATCGCAGCATAAACGTTGATTCGTTTATCGGTTCTGGCTGAAGAGGGCATACCTCTCGCAATTGTGGTCTATTACTAATGGGTAGGAGCAAATCAATCGCTAGTGCTGCCATGACGTCTATAGTTCGTAATTTTTCACAGCTCTATTAAACGATGAGAAAGCCCATAAAATAACTGTTGAAATAACACGAAATAGCATCACATTGTTACTGGGGTATACAAAAGGAACTATTTCCACACGACCTAATATGTAGTTATGAACAAGTCAGTTTAGACGAATTCATATACTCTGGGAACAACAAATCCTAAGTCAGCTATTTCATTACACAGGATGATAAGATTATTTAGGTTGGAATATATTTTACCCATAAAATATTCTTTTCTCTTTTGCTACACCAGAATGCGCGTTACTTTTGCGTTTCAGGTGACCTCTGTCAATTCTTCTCAGTATAAACCTCTTACCTTTCTAGAGTAAGCTCTGCTAGAATTGGTAGCCTTGATGACAGAAGACATAAGGACTTTTCGTCTTTAGTTAGATCTTTGTGATACCGTATACAATCTGAGTAATCCAGTAAAGGCATTATGTAGAAGAGAAGGGTGAGATTCTGTAAATGCTTCCTAAGACTCTCTGTAACAGCTCAACCACTACCATGTTATCACTTACGTGAATGGAAATATTCGCCTTTGTTACGTCGTTAATGTCAATACCAGCAATCAGAATCTCGAAAAAGTAAAATAGATGATATCGAAACGTTGAAAGATTTTCTCTTATCTTCCACTTGTGCTTGATTGATAGTTTTTGTATCGAGAAATCGCGGAGAGGAGAGTCAGGCGACCGCTGCTACAAGATGACCTTATTAGTGTTTGCCAATGACGGGAAAATAGCGCCATAAGCGAGAAAGAAGTTCTGAATTTAAAATCAAGACAACCATATGTAGTATGATCCTGAATGTGCGATCATTTCTGGCTCGATGTACTGGTCTTTTTGGATTCCTCATGTCCCTGTTGACGGAATGCGCCACACATTCCAACTGCGGAGGCATTGAAAGCGTACGTGTCATAACTAGTGGCTGAAGG
>JARK01001534.1:199311-222120 GCA_000688135.1 Ancylostoma ceylanicum
GGGGGGGGGGGGGGGGGGGGGGGGGGTGAGGCACCGCACATGTGCCAAGTCAACGCCTCATCATCCCAGACTCCTATCGTACCAACTTGCCGACCACTGAAGGATTAGATTCTTCGGTCGGCCTAAGGCGAGCATGGAACCATCATCAAGCCTTTTGTCTCTGCGCTATATACGGTAAACCAGTCTAGCCGCCGGCTGACGCCTGGCTTCCAGACTTCTACTGATACTCGCTTCGCTCGCACACTCCACAGGAACCGTGTCACCTCACTTTGGGCGCCGGCGCACCCTTAACAGAGTAGTGGACCTGTGTTTCCCCCACCTTGGGCGCCGGCACACCCCTATCAAGTTGCTGTGCCGGTGGCTCTGCACCTCCCCACCCTCCAGAGCTTCCGAAGCTTCTGTTCACTCTCTGAACCTTACCATACCCGTCTCTATGATTTAGTTGACCTCGCAATCACCATCACTGACCAATCAGGGAATTTCGTTTCACACACACTTACATACAGAGTAAGCGCTTTATTATAAGTCATGATACTGTACCTCACAGAATAGTCCCAAATTTTGCCCACGAGGGTTATTTGGGGTGCTGATCACGAACATCGTTTTCATTTTGCACCATAACCCCACATTTGTAGGGATATGGTAGGTAAGCGGTAGGAAATTCAGAGAAAATGCCAGTTTCACAGAGAAGACGGACGTAGCATGCAAAATTATGTTCATATTCGTGGTCAGCATCTCAAATAACCCCTTTGTGCAAAAGAGCGAATTCCATGGGGTACCGTATCTTGGGTTACTTTATCCTAACCCTACCAAAATCGAGTTAAAAATGAATACGATATTCGCGTTCAGCACCTCAAATAACCCCCCTACACAATATTTCGACGAAAAAAAATTCTTAAAAATTTTGGGGCCCCTAATGTGGAATAGTGCCTCCAGTCTCTGTGTAGGTAAGTCATCATTGTTTGTGTTCGTTTGACATTTGTGATGTACTAAGTCTGTATTCTACCAAACCCCACCTCAGCTCCGAGTCGAGGATTCCGACTCGTGCTGCCTTTAAGATATCAAATGCAATGTTCTGCATAGCAATATTTGCGGACTTTGAGCGCTAATAACTCCCACATTTGAGGCTTCCAGTATCAGTTTTACTAGGAATGTAGTAAATGAAATACCTTTTCCATTTCTTCCACCCAATCTTTCTCCATTTTTTGGGGTATTGCACCAGCTTTTTCATGGCACGCTATGATGTACATTAGCTCGAACATGCAGTCCAGCGTTTGTGTCAGTCTGTGCGGCTCACACACGGCAAACATAGCTGGGTAAACTCTGCAAATTTGTTTCTATAGCTTTGTCACAGATATAGCAGCTTCTGTAATGAAATAAGGAGGTGTTGACTTACTGCTCCAAGAATTTGGGGAAGACATAGTCCGGCTCCAGAGCTCCCAAAACCATTACGAGTTTTGCAGGCAGCTCAAAATGGCACAACAATGATACATTCCAAAACGTTATCAAAAACTCAAACTATACTTACATCATAACTTTTACCATCCTTTGAATACAGTGAGTACAAAAGGGACTGGAGTGTGGCATTAATGAAGAGTTTGATGTCAGCATCGGTGAGATAGAACTCCTTTGGAACCTGAATTATTCGTTTAGTTCGCTTCAGCTCTTGTACTGGAATGATGTCACACTAAAGGGTGCTACCAGTAAAAACACTTCATTAGAAACCAATCTGGCCATCCGGCTGACGCCGGACTTCCAGACCTTTCCTAATGCTAGCTTCGCTCGCGTGACTCCACGTCGTTTTCATCCTGACAGATTCATAATCATTCCAAGTTTTTGTTGTGGTTTGTTCCATCTCCTTTTCATTGCCTTTCTCATTCAAAACTGGACTAATCGAAAAAAGAACCTCGTTCTTTAGTTCAATGCAATATTTCGCTTGATTGAAATAGCTATTTGTAACTGCACAACCCATATAAACTAGACCACAGGAAATGGTTTACATCTCTTTATTTGTTTTGGCTGATCCATTGAAAGGAACCATTTTGAACATACAAAAGAGGATGCGGTGTGTTCAGACGCAGATGAGGGTAGAACACGCAGGAGGGACATGAGGTGGGCAGAAAGACAAGGATGGTATAGTGGTGGTCATTCTGATTCAGTGCTGTTCCTTATCGGCCGTATCACTATACCTTCACCTATCATCAGAGCGTGCTGGTGCAAGAGCGTAAGCGTAGCGGTGGTGCTCGATAAGAGTTTCATTCCACTAGTGAGTGGGGCTAATCCCGGCCGAAAACAGTTACCCTCACTGATAAATGAAGCTCACACCGCTACGCTCCCGCCATTGCATGAGCTCGCGTTGGTCATGCGTGGTGATATTAGTGATATGGCCGCAAAGGAACAGCACTGAAACAAGATGATCACTACTATACACAATTTATAGCTGAGGTTTAGTATTTGGTACATACTTTCCCGTTATTGGTAAGACTGAGCGGACCTATAGAGCAGACATGGACCTAAATCACGGTCCTTTGCCACTATGGGGCAGCGGCGCACCACTCCACCATCTTTTCACCCGTCTGCAAGCGTTTTCGCACTTTTGGACGCCGCCGTACCCTTATCACACCGTTGGACCCGACTCTAGTCACTTTCCCGCTTTTGAACGCCGCCGCACCCTAATCACACTATTGGACCCGACTCCAGGCGTTTCCCCACTTTCTGACGTCGGCCCATTTCTCACGCAGCAGTGGGCTAATATTAGTCGCTGCCGCAGCCCTTTCTCATCAGTTGACCCGACCTCCTTGATTTCATCCTACCCCACTCGACCACACCACAATGGTTCCTAGTCTTCTATATAATCTCACGATCACCATTGCTGACCAATCCTAGAAATTCGTGATGCACAGACACATACATACACAGACACACATAGACACACAAATTCACACAGAATAAACCCGTTATGGTAAGTCATGATATACATTGGGTTGTAGAGAAAGTTCTCGCGGTTTTTGGAAGTTTCCTTTTTTAACCCCACGTTGCCTTACCAGCGGCCTATCTTTTGTATATATAAGGAGGTTAGATACGTGCAAGTTTATTATTATCATTCACCGTAAACTCCTTCGCATTAGCTCGCAGGAAAATGGATTTTTCTGAACAGTACATTTGCAGCCTTTTAGTATACACTTTGAAATCTGGTGAATCGGTAACCGCATCCAGTCGCCGTATTAACGCTGTATTTGGGGACAGTACAGTGGCCGAACGCACTGCACAAGATTAGTCCTAACTTTTATATTGGCAACTACAACCTCAATGTTTTCACATGGTCGGGGCGCGCATCCGGAGTCGTCAATGGTCGATTGTGGCAGCTGGTAAATTCAGATCCACGGCATACTATTTGTGGAAAGACGTAAGTCTTGGATGTTCACTTTGCCATCACCGTCGATCGCCTGCTTCAGATAAGAAAGGTAGAAAAGTTATCACAGTGCGTGATGATGATTTCATGGAACGCGATCTCCAGCGACGTGCCAAAGTGGCTATTGAATTGTACTCGTACAGACGCATAAATAACTGGATGAAGTCCATGTTCACATCAGATGAGAAATAGTTTCCGTACGTCAACATCAAGTGCAGTCCACCTTGGGTTGACAAGGATGAGCAGCATGAGCCGCAGCCAAAGGCAGGTCTTCACCATCTAAAGGTTATGATCAGTGCTTGGCGTCATTGCAAAGACATCATTCCCTGCGGGGTATTGCCACGCGACATTGCACTCACGGTAGACCTGTACTGTCAACGGTTGGCCGTTGACAGAGAGAATGGCCGCAAAAATCACAGGGAAGGGTCCGATTTACAACAAGATCCGATTCCTGCACGACACTGCTTGTCCACTCACTATAAGAGTGACCCGCCAGAAGCTACTAGACTTCGGATGGGAATTGCTGACTTCACCACCGTGCAGGCCTGATCTTGCGCCAAGAGATTATCAACTCCACTTGACTCTTTGTAACGCCTTGCAAGGGGAAGCGTGCGATGATAAAGATGACTTGGATTGCTGGTTGAGCAAGTTTTTCGAATCAGTGCCTGTACGTTGTATGCAGAAGGCATCGAATCGTTTCCAGAAAATCAGCAAATAGTGATAGTACGTGGTGGTGATTTACTCAATCCCTCATGTCTTTTCCTTTTTTTCTTTAAAGTCAATAAAATATGTTCCAAAAATCGCAAGAACTTTCCCTACAACCTATACAAAAGATATCTCCAGTGGTCACTATAGGAAAGTAATAAAAAACTGAGAAACGGTTTGGATAGTCCAAATTACTAGCGAAAATCGTTATCGTTCGTTAAAATTGTTACCTTTCTTCGATTCTTTTTGATTCGTTCATCTTCATAACGAGCAACAAATTCCCGTAGCAGGTTTTGAAAAAACGTGAGAACCATCGCTGTGTGGTCGCTTTCGTTTGATGGATGCATGAAAGGTTCAATCATCTTCATCATACGGTCAATATTCTTCTGACAACTGTAATTACATCTTTAACACTCACCGAGCCTACAATCTAGTACAGCCCTTCTCGAAAAGAAAGACGGATTCCGTGACTGCAGAATTGGGAGGAGAAGGGGGGTGGGAAGGGCTGGACGAGGAATGCGGAGAGAGCCTGCTCAAGTGAGAGGGTCGAGTTGATTCCGTCGCGATTCTGCAGCCATGACGCTATGAAACTGCACTCGCAATCAAAATAGAAGTGGGCTCTCGGAAACCGCTGTTTTTGAACACTGACGGAAGGGAAAAGACAAGTTTCGTTTGCCAAAATTCTGCGGCGGCATGTTTTGCTCCTGAGCTCTTGTGTTGTCGCTGATGGTTGATTTTTTTCGATTCCAAAACTATTATGCTAATAAGTGAGTAATGGTCGAGCTATCAAGAAAGGTGGGATCACTTTAGCACATTTCATTTTTACCATCAGGACATTGCTGCAACTATAATTTCCGTCTACCTTGTACAACTTGTGAAGATATTAACCTGTAAGGGCCACCAATTGTTGATGACACAAATTTGGCAAATCCATCTAGGCTAGATGATCCAGACCCATCGCCAACCTAGAAATAACGCATATCAAATCAGCCAGTCACATGAAAACTAATCTGTATAGGTTCTAGTGTTGTAACAACGTAAACTAGTTTCTCATATAATGCACAAGGGAATGTCACACGCAAGCTCTTTGTATCCCATGCACCCTGTGTATCCTATGCGCTTACTTTCTATACCATTTTCTAATTATTGTTGAAATTCCATAGATCCGAGAAGTGGTACTTCCCGCAGTCATTACTGGAAGCCTACCACAATTTTGCCTTCCCTTATACATAGACCCATTGCACGTATTATACGAGTAAACATCGTGTCATAGAGTGGCCTCCAATCCATGAAGTCGGGATTATGATAAATCAACCTGAAAGAATACATTAAAGAGAAGAGGTGGAACATTTTTCTGCCTTTGAAGGGTGGAGATGTATGCCTTTCTTTACATCCTGACGGGCACGAAAACCGCAAATTTATGCAGTCACACGTAATTCTAATGGTGCTTTCAATACTTCAGATATAACTGGACAACACTGCAAGCTTCTTCACTCACGTTGCGAACAAGTTCGGGAGATCTTCTCCCCACTTCTTTCCCATTTCAACAACTTCGTATACTTTCCACATGGTCTCAAACCATAAAGATGCACCATATTTTCTGTGATCCTTAACATATTCCAGTAGTTTATTTAAAAAAACGTTTTTCTTTTCAAGCTGATATTTTCGCACGAGCTACGCGAGAGGACATAAGCACCCAAGCAGAATTACAGTAACTACATAATCGTGTATAACACGAAAAGATCGCGCAGGGCCAGTCTTCTGTTCATTGATGTGGAACGCCAGCCATCTTCAGTGGTGCGATTTTCTGGTGCTGAGGATTTCTCAATACCTCTAATGTAGCCGCTATACTCCTCGACGGCGGCTGCCGCGACGCCCCGTCCCGCAATGCGCATCGGCCTCATAATCGCCAGCAGGGTGCTACACTCCTTGAGGACTATAGCGACAGTGTATAGTTGAAAAAAGCTTTTTATAGTTGAAAAAAATCGTACGTCTGTGGACATTCGAACGTTCAGAAAGAGTAGAGCCATCTCACAGAACTCTTTTGCCGAGTAGCGAGGAGCAAAATGAACTTGGACCTAAATAGTGTATTATCTATTCACGAACTCTGTACGAGACAGCTCTTCCACAACTCCACCAACTTCATTAGCTTTTAGATATGTCTCGTCCAGAATGTTTCAGAATTATTGTTTTCTTCAAAAATAGGCGGAGAGGGGAATGCCACTTACGGAATATTAGAGCACACTACTTGAGTTGTTCCGCAAGAGGTACTCACGTACAGAAGAGGACATAAATTATTATACACAGGTTGCTTATTCATGTCTTCGCCAGGGCCCCGTGCTTCATTCCACTTTTCTCCGCCAAACAGAAGAAAGTTCATAGTATTTTTAGTTGAAATCTGGTTTCCCAGGAGGGCTTAGCTTTGGAGTAGTTGGTACATTTTTGAAAAAAGCGGGTTGTGGTGACGACTTTTCCTTCAAAGTTTACCAAATCTTCAAAGAGGGTTCTACAGCTCAGGTGCTCTTTGGAAGCGCAAGAAGTGCTCTTCCCGAAGGTACTAGAGTTTTGCCATCAAAGCAAATTATGACGCATATGAAGCAAGAAAGAGCGGCTCTTCTATGCTTCCAGTGATATCCAATCGTCACCTAATTTGCTCTCGAGAATTTCCTCACGGGAAAACAGGACAGCAGCTAGGGGTTGAATGTGATCTCAAAATCAGAAGCAAGGAGCGGTAGTAATCCACCCCGCATGTTGGCACCTAAGGTGCCACCCTGGTGGCACCTCTCCCGACAAGGTGGCAACTTTAGATGCCAACTAGGCGTGAGGTGCTGTGCACCTGTTTAAGAAAATGGCAGGATTGTCCAACGGTGTGATAAAGATCCGCCGGCACCCAAATGCGGGGAAACGCTGGAGACGGAACCAACGTGACAGGAAAATTAGGAAAATTGACAGAAAAACGTCATTTAGTTGGTCCTAGTTGTTGATTGCATGTGACCGATTAGGTAGAAATGGTCACTCGAAATGGTTTATGTTACGATGGATGTTTTGGCATTTCAAGCGATGAGGGTACTGGCGCATATAAGCGGAAAGGTGGGGTGGTCGATTCAGACACATTTGGAGAGAAAAGGGAAAGCAGTGGGAAAAAAGGGCATTGTGCACTGGATGCGTGCGACTGACACGCGTGCGACTATATGATGAAAGAATAGGGGCCAGCCGCATCGCAGTCGCAGCTCAGTCGCACGCGTTTCCGGCCTCGCGACGGCCGCGCGTTCATTTCATTGGGATTTTCATCCCGCGTTGACCGGTCTTCCTAGCAAATGGATGCGTGAGTCTGAAAGTCGTACGCAATTCACATCTAGTATAAATTGCGCAATAGTGTGCACGTAGGTCCAGGGGAGAAAATGAATCATGTAGGGAAGAAATCCGCAATGGATACGCACCCTAATCACACAGCTAGACCCGTCCCCCAGGCGTTTCCCCACTTCTGGACGCCGGCGCACTTCATTCGCACAGTTGGACTCGACGCATATCGCTATTGCCAATTCTGGACGCTGACGCACCCCTATCAGACCGCTGGACCCACCTCTAAGCGTTTCCCCACATTTCGAAGCCGGCGGACCCCCATGAAAGCGTTGGGCTCCTCTCATGGCGTACTGGTAGTAAATGAAGTTGACGTTCCCAACCTGGCGGCACCTCGGACATGCTCTGGGCATGTCCGAGGTGCCACCAGGTCGAACCTCCCGTTTTGCACACTCTCTCATCGCTCTCGCATCCTGCGTCTCTTCTCCAACAAGGTGGCATCTGAGATGCCACCAGGGTGGCACCTCAAGGTGGGACCTAGCTCGCTCCCAAACAGGTCGCGACCATGTCGGCACCTCAAACACCCAATCAGTTTTCACGGCTGTTCGAAAAGGTTTGCACTGCCCACTGAGCAAGGGGTTAGAGTAGGTCACTAAGAAAGCATAGGTTTCAAAAACATTGAAAAACGCTGGAAATTCCCACCGATTTAGGAGTCTCTTTCTCCTCAAGGCTGCCATAGGTGGCACCTAGGTGGCACCGAGGTGCCACCCTGAGTTGCCAACTTTTAGGGTGGATTACTACCGGCCAAGGTGCTACAAAATACCTGCATTATTCCATCAATATATAGGCAAACTGCGCAAACTTCTAGAAACCTATAGAGTGCTTTTCTCATCCAAGCAACTTCAAGAACAGCCTAGTTCTGCGCTCCTATCAACACCGACTTCTAATCATACATTTCATAATCGATGTCAAAAAAAAAACACGAGATCATTTTCTACTTCACCTAAAACCGTTGAAAAAAACTGCTTTTGAAGCTGTTTTACTTGGAAGTTGCGGGCTGAATTAGTATATTCGGCGGCACTGAAAATTTCAGTTGAAGGTTTGTGCTAAATAATTTTTCCTTACATCGCAAGCCTGCGGGACGTGTTTGTGATCAGGGTAAATGTTTCGCCGCTGCGGAGAAATGAACAATTGGCAATTTTAGGTGCAATTTTAGTGAAATTGCTGCACCATTGCTAAGTATCTAAAACAATCAGAATCGTCATCTTTAAATGGAAGTAGCTAGTTTAGGTACCTCTCAAAATCTTTCATTTGGGACAGAGGGGTAATTTTAGACGCTCATCACGATTATCAACATAATTTTGCGTGACATTACCAATTTAATGCCAGAATCGGAAATTTCTCTCGGGCTTCAAAAGTAACTCTACCCTAACCCTTTCTGAGTTATTCTGAATTTTTGGAAAGTTTGTATAGCGGTCTTGCTGCAATCATGAAATTCAATCAAGCCTATGCTGTTAAGAGAATTCGGGTGGATTGGAAAAAAATTAGATTTTTCTGAAAGAACAAATTCCTCTAGCGTCGACGTACCCTATCCCATATCCTTGGAGAATCACTTGGTTTATAAAAGCGTTTCAGTCTGAAAGTTGCAGTACGTATCCTCCCAGCATCGACATCCTCCAGTTTTCCGTAGGCCGCCCCATAATATAAATCATACACAGGCTCCCATTCCACAACCATATCTTTGTGAGTAAAATAGCATTTGCTGAAAATTCTATGAGCAGCACATTCAGCAATTATAGTTATCGGTGTGGCAGAAAGTCAAGAATGGATGATAGACAAGATGGAAATTTGTGATAGAAGATAGAAAAAGAAGATGGAAATCTGTTCACAAGATAGACTAACTGCAGTAGTTTGGCTGCACATGGTTTCGTGTTGTTAAGAGGAGGCGCTGACATAATATATAAATTTTTATAAGTCTCCACTGTTTTATCCTCACGAAAAGGAGTAGAGGTGCTTAACAAAGATTGAATAGGATACATCCCTTTATTACAGTATGTAAATTCCCTTTCTTGTGAGGCTTTCATACTCGGTAGGGTGGAAACGAAGACAAAGGAAATGGTGTATACGAACCTCTCCTTCATTTGTTCTGTGTGTGCATGTATGTATGTGTGGTGTTTTTGTCAAAGCGCCACTATTCACTATTCCTCGAAAGATGCACCGGCGTGTAGAAGTGGGGAATGACAGGAGTCTGATCTTGTGTTGTATTTTTGATCGGTAGCGACGCGACTGTCGTCGTAGATGCACAATCAACCCGTTCAAGTTCGTTCGCATCGATGATCATATACAGGGTGGCTGAAAAGTATTGGCGCGTTTTTCAAAAGTAATATTTATCTGAAGTTGTTGTATGCCGAGATGGGATGTTGATTAGTATGTTGGTCCCATATAAGCAAAATAACTATAATACTATCTTCCAATAGGGTAGCATTTCTGCACGTGGAGAAAATCAACAATGACTTTCTCTGACACCTGTGTGCCTTTATCTTCTTAATTGAAGGATAAAAGTCTTGGAACAATGCGGATGGTGGCCGGCTCAATTTCTCTGCTTAGCGCAACTTCGATGAAAAGTCATCAAGCAGGAAACTTCCCATCTTGGACCGTATGAACTCACAGAGATAGGGACGAATCAGGTCAGGGTAAGCTGCGGCGCATCTCCATTTTCGCGATCGTACCTTTGAAGCTTGTGTGAGAAGCAGTTGTGAACATTTCGAGCAATTCGTTTATATAGTGTTATTTGGAACATTTCTGTCTCACTTGGACAAAAAATGCCATCCCTGAGCGTTTACTTTCAAGAACATAGCGTTTTTGCGCGCGCCAATACTTATCAGCCACCCTGTACTAATTTTTTTTAGCATAGAACCGAAGCTCGGACCGCTAGACGTTTGCTCCAGGCCTGTGTCTGCCGCTCAAGTTCGTTTTCTGATCGTAACGCGAACAATGACATCATCTGCATGTAGCAATCTTTATGGCGTCAACCTCTGAATTTCTCTCGTAAAAGTGTCCATGACGACGACGAAGAGGAGCGGTGAAAGAGCGGACCTTTGATGTACACCTTCAGAGATAGGTAATTTTGCCGACGTGGTTGCGGCCGCCTATACTCGACTCTTAAGTCGGCATAGTTTTTCACATAGCTCATTGTTGGAATCAGCACGCAAAACTAACATAGGTTCAAGTATGTGTTGAGGCTCAGTGATGGCTTACTACGGACATATGATGAAGAATAGGGGCTAGTCGCATCGCAGTCGCAGCTTAGTCGCACGCATTTACGGCCTCGCGACGTCCCTTTTCATTGAGAATTCCATGCCGCGTTGACCGGTCTTCATAGAAAATCTTTCGCAATTGGATGCGTATGTCTGATAAGTCGCAGCTGGTATAAATTGCCCTTTTATGAACGTGTTGTTAAACTTTTTTTGTCAGACCTTCAATACTGACTGAAGGGGCAAATCATGGTGAATTTTTTGATATGCGGCTTTCAAGTATTCCTTCATTCTTGATCCTCTAGAGAAGTTCATAAGACCGATCGCAATTTTGAAATTTTCACGTCACATGTCATACGAGGAATTAAGAAAATTTTTGGTGGGTCATCATGGCTAAACTTATACGACAATGGATTACTCGAAAATGGTTCCGAACTTTGGTAACTGAACCGAAATTGTGGCTGCAAATCGATCCATCGGCTGTCCTGTCCTTTACATCTGAAATCAGGAGCCGCCCTTGGGACCTCTCAATAATCCTGACTTTGCGCTGTCATCAATCACTTGCTTATTTTATGATAGCTGTTGGAAGAGAAAAACTCCGAGACTACGACGAAACCAAAATTTGTGTGAGACACTATTTTAGGTCACAGCATTGCGAAATTCCTTAGGAGAGCGGTGTGGAAGATGTCGAAGGTTCGGCAATACTAATTTTGTATTAAACATGGACTGAGGTGTTGTCGCTTCGTTTTCAAAAAAAAAACAATTTTTTGCATGCAGGAACGCGCATTTCCAATTAACCACTCTAATATATCTAGAGTCAAATCACATTTCCTCTCCATGTGCCACCTCATCACGATGAAGGGGTGAAACATCAACTGGGAGACGGCCAACGGCACAATCGGGCACGCAGTTCGGAACAGCACTACATTCTAGTTCGAGAACGGGCGGCCTTTGGATAGCTCCGGCACTGCGCTTTGAGGGTAGCCAGGTCACCATACAAGCCATGACACTCGCTCAAGCGAGGAAACCGGCCCAAAATTGAACATGCTCCCACGACGTCCGGAGATGCCTGTGTCGAGGACAGAAGAGGGCTAGGGTCCGTATCCAATACATAGATTTTATTCAGTTGGATGAAAAGCGCTTTCACGGATACCATACGCTATACATATGGCAGAATATTCATGGCTCTGTGCGTGCGTGCACCATTGAGGGGACGCAAGTAGCGGTAAGCGGTGAAACCGCTGTTTCTACAGGGATGAGCCAGCGTCCGAAAGTGAGGGAAAGATGGGTAAAGCGTTGTGATAAGGGTGCGCCGGAGTCGAAAGTGGGGGAGACGGGTAAAGAAAAAGAAAGATGTGATAGGAGTGTGTCGGCGCCCAAAGTGAGGGGGTCTCACTATTATGACTTGTAATAATGCGCTTAGTCTGTATGTAAGTGTGTCTGTGAGTGTACGTGTGTGTCAGAGCGTTGCTAAATTCCCTGATTGGTCAGTGGTAGTGATTGCATACCGTATTCTTCTGATATCGATCATTCCTGAGAATGGGAACGGGTATGGTGTGGTGCAGCCGATTGGAGTACTCGGGAAGAGAACAAGGAATAGGTACTGGCAATGGGCGCCAGCATCCAAGAGTGGGTAGACGCAAGGAGACGGCTCCGGCTCTGTGAAAAAGTAGCGCCGGCACTCAGAGTAGGAGGAGACGGGTCCGTCGCTGTGATAAGGGTGCGCCGGCGCTCAAAGTGGGGGCAGACGAGTCCGTTGCTCTGATAATGGTGCGCCGGCGCCCAAAGTGTGTGTGTGTGGGGGGGGAGACGGGGAGATAGGTCCATTGCCGTGACAAGCATGCGCCGGCGTTGAAAAGTGGGGAAACGCCTGCGAACGGGTCGACAGATAGGGAAGAGGTGCGCCGGTGCAAAGTAGCGAGGAAAATGCACTTAATCAGTTCTGTGTTTGTTTCAATTGTTCTCTGGCGCCTAAATACAGTGAGAGAGTACCAGTAGCCAGGCCTCAGCAGTGACTATGGTACCACTCAAACCATATCATTCCACCCACATCACGCCCCTCCTGCGTGTTCTACCTTCATTTGTGTCTGAGCACACCGGATCGTCCTCTTTTATATCTTCAAGCTGATTGTTATCAATGGATTAGTAAAAACAAACAAAGAATGATAAACCATTTCCCTTGTTCATTCCAGGTTAAATCGGTTACATATAGCAACATTTAGCTATTTCACTCGAGAAAATGATAAAATTGCTCTGGAAGACGCAAGCAGTTCTCTTTGATCATTTTTCATGTGGTAGGGCATTTAGGAGGCACGGAGCAAAATTTTGGATGACCATAATTCCACTGAGATGGATGCGAGGTGATGCAATGCGAGCGAAACGGGCATAAGGAAAAGTCCGTTACGGCCAGACTGGTCCGACCATAACGGACGTATCCTTCAGGGGTATCAGTATCCAGGCGTTCCCTCGCTCCTCCATCGGTGGACCTGGTATCTTGGCGTTGTCCTCACTGCTTTCCAATGGTGGACAAGTATCCTTATGTTTTCCTCACTGATTGGCCAACGTGACCAGTATTCTGCCTTTTCACCACTACTTGGCCAAGGCGGACCGGCATCCTTGAGTTTTCATCACGGCTTGGTAAAGGACTCGTAAATGGCGTTTTCCGCACTGCTTGGCCAGACCCACATCCTGGAATTTTCCTCACTTCCTGGCTAAGGCCGACCGTACTCTGTTGATTACGTCACTGCTCAGCCAAGGCGGACCAGTATCCTGGAATTTTCCTCACCGCTTGGCAAAGGCGGACGCGTAGCCTGGCGTTTCTGCCACCGCCTGGCCAAGGCGGACCCGTACTCTGTTGATTATGTCACTGCTCAGCCAAGGAGGACCGGCATACTTGGGTTTTCCTCACGGCTTGGTCAAAGAGGACTCGTAGAATGGCGTCTTCACCACTGATTGGCCAACGCAGCTGGCGTTTTCCGCAGTCCTTGGCCAAGGAAGACCTGTACCGTGACGTTTGCAACACTGATAAGCCGAGGCAAAACAGACAAACGCGTGACGGCCAGCCGGCCACCGTGGCGGACACGGACGAACGCGCCGCAGCAGGCGGGCCACCGTGGCGGACGCGAATGAATACGCCGCAACCGCCGGAGCCCAATACATGGCATTTAGTTGCGTGAATGAGTTGATGGGGTGTTATTCTGCTCCGTATAATGCACAACGTGAAAACCGTAAACACTGTCTCACCCATAGGCTGCGAGACCGCCAGCGGAGCGTCATTCAGCCATTTAAGACGAAACCACTATCGCTTCCATGGAGTGTCGTATATTGAGGTCCCGTAACGAAAGAGTGTCTGAGTCCCTAAAAATCGGCCAGCCGTCTCACAGTCTGCGCATCAGGGCTACCATTGTCTATGACTGCCGCCGCGTCATGACCCCTCTATGCCTGCTGTTCTTGGCTTACGGCGCTTTGTTAAGGAGATCCCCAGAGTTCGCCACGACCGCCGGCGGTCGCCACATGGATGGTGGAAGAGGCGATGAACTACACTTATTGTTAGCTGCATTTACAGTGCGTCGGAGTCCGATTCGGTCGTGTAACAAAAGACCAGCCTGATCGTCCAGCTGACGCCGGACTCTCAGGCTTCTTTTCGTGCTCGCTTCGCTCGTGTTGCTTCATGTGGCATCTCTCTCACACCACGCCGAGCATTTCTCATTTATCAGAACTCTGGATTTTTGTGTGGAGATTATTCTCGTTTTTCGCGCCTTCGAGCTTTCTAGCTCCGAGGCGCCCTTTCCACAGCTGTGCAACAGGCGAGCGACATCTTCCCTCGTGTAGGACCGTTGGACGCGTCTCCAGGCATTCCCCCGCTTTTGGACGCCGGCGCACCCTTATCATACCGTTGGACCCATCTCCAGGCATTCCCCCGCTTTTGGGCGCCGGCGCACCATTATCACACCGTCGGACCCGTCTCTGAGCGTTTACCCACTTTTGAACGCCGGCGCACCCTTATCACACCGTTGAACCCATCTCCAGGCATTTCCCCGCTTTTGGACGCCGGCGCACCCTTATCACACCGTTGGACCCGTCTCTGAGCGTCCCCCCACTTTTGGACGCCGGCGCACCCTTATCACACCATTGGACCCGTCTCTGAGCATTTCCCCAATTTTGAACGCCGGCGCATCCTTATCACACCGCTGGACCCGTCTCTGAGCGTTTCCCCACATTTGAACGCCGGCGCACCCTTATCACACCGTTGGACCCGCCTCTGAGCGTTTACCCACTTTTGGACGCCAACCCCCCTTATCTCACCGTTAGACCCATTTCCAGGCATATCCCCGCTTTTGGACGCCCGCGCTCCGTTGCCGCGAAAGTGAACCATTTGCATAGCACTATCACTCGTTGTGGGTGCCGGCTCAGCCCTACAGCGTCGTCCCTCATCGGTGTCCTTCTTCGCCTTCTTGGCTCCTCCTCTTCGACATAAGGAGATCCTACCCATCTATTCCCTTATATAGTGTCTGGGCTTATCTCATTCATTCCAACTGTGGTAAACACAACAGTCGGTCCTTAACATGTTTTAACATGACAAAAGTGGCCCAAAACACCTGTAAATTAAGGTAAAAATCAAAATTTGCAACCTTTCCGTACATAACTCGACGCGCTGAACACGATGGTGTGAGTATTTTCCGTTTTTAATGGCTGGTTCTTGTGTACAGACTCACACACACACACATGAATTGCCAATTAATAGATAGTAGATGAGTATCGATCCTCGTCGGTTGGATTCCGACGAGGATCGATACCTATCATTTGTTACCCGACCGATTCCGATTCCGACACCCTATAAATAAAGCTTTAGGCAGCGATCAGTGGCGATATAAAGTGGCACTCTATAGGTATCATTTCCACGATCCTTATCTCTTATATCGCCGGTTCATTTCCATTCATTTTGAACTGGCGAAGTCTGAGGATACTCTTAGAGATGAGTAAAAATTGCTGCATTCACCTGAATGATGATGGGGTTATGAATGATGAAGGCAAGCGGTGCGGTTGGCTACCATCAAGCATGCCTGATATTGATCGAAAACTACCGCATTTGAGTCCATGATCCCCCTATCAACTGTCACTGCCGGTTAAATGGACTGCACTGAGAGTACGGCATTGTTTTCCTTGTTCTATATATGACAGGCCTGGCCGTCAGGCTAGCGCCGGACTTCCAGGAATCTATTGATGCTCGCTTCGCTCTTCTTCTCCTTAGCGTCTGTCCCGCGCATTCACGGGGTCCGCTGTTTTGGTTCTCCTTCGCCATAGATCTCGATCCTGAGCATCATCTTTGGTGATTCCAAGCTCCCTCATATCCTTGCTTACAGTGTCCTTCCATCGTTATTTCGGTGCGCCTCTGGGGCGTTTGCCGGTAACCTCCATACCCATGGCTTGCCGAGTAGGGTGTAATGGTGATCTTCTCATAACATGTCCGAAGCACCGCAACCTCTGGGCACTCAGTTTTTGCTGTATGGGGGCCGTCTGCATTAGTGCTCTTATGTCTTCATTGCGCTCCTTATCACGTCGCGTTAGACCACATGCCATCTGAGCAAGCGCATCTCTGCCGTGTTCAACATTCTTTCGTGCGTTTTCGATACCGGCCAGCACTCACTGCCGTACATCATTGAAGGCCTCACAACGGTGCGATAGATCTTCCCTTTCAACACCCTCTTTATGAACACCATCTTTATGATGCTCGCTTCGCTCGCATTCTTTATACGCAAATAAAACCCTTAAGACCTTTTAGGAGATTGGGGGAGTAGGATTCTTCTTTGCTGGCCTAGGGGGGTTATGAATATTTCGATGCAGCCGATCCAGAGCAAACATTCTGTAGGAATGACATATGTTTATCCGGCTGTTGTGGTGCTTAAGTGATAAGGGTCTACTGTTGTATATAAACAGAATTAAGGAGGTGGTTCATTCAAACACGAATGCGATGGGCAGAGAACGTGGGAGGAATTGTTTACATTTAGGTCATGCATTCTCACAGAAACAGCTGGTGGCGAACGGTCGCAGCAACAGCATCGCTGTGAGGCTGACAGCAACAGCATGGCTGTGAGGGATATACTACTCGAGGAGTATAGCACCTAGCATCGCCGTCGCCGTGACGACTTCATTTTTATTTCGTATCGATTGAGGACGGTCAGTCGGCGATCTCGGACCGCCCACAATCAATACGTATCGATAATGAAGTCGCCCATACGAGGTGCTATACTCCTCAACGAGTATACCGGCAGCCTGAAGCATGCCATAGGCCTAAGTAGCTTGAGAGGCGCTTATCGTCCTTCCGATGCTGGTAACGCTATTTCTTCGATTCTCTGACCAGTCTAATCAGAGTTGACCATTTGCTCAAGACCTAGTTGAGTTTTCGAATGAACTCCTATGTTATTTCTGTCAACTCCGTATTCAGCATCATATCTCGATACGCATAAAGTCAGTGAACATTGAAGTGGCCTAGGTGAACACAGAGTTGACTTTTCGTTCAAAGTATCCTGAAGTTCAGGAGGTTTTCTACGGGTTTTGTCGAAACGTACTTAATAAGCTTCTCGAGAGCCTTGGCTGCGTAGTGAACAACATCATGCCACTGATCTTTCTTCACCATTATTAAATACATCAATTTAATAAGCCGAATGTGCTCATTCTTGGGGAATCGAAATCCATGCGCGTCAACAAATCTGAAACGGTTATTACATGTGGAACAACGTTCAAAGACTATCAGAGATTTACTTTTTTAACGCATGAATGTAGTTCCGCAGTGCTGGTCTGTTCTCGTGAACGAGTACAGCCACAACGAGACCGTGCTTGATGTGTTCAAATTGCTTATCCAAGTACACGGATAATTGTTGATGGTAAGGTAAGAGCACATATTTCTTCTCATGGCGGCCAAAGTTACGTTTCTTGTCTTTTGCGACGTTCACTTTTGCGTCCACCACCACAAATGATGGTTTCTGAAAAAGGTGGATTGTAATGAAACCCCCACTGGGATGGGTGGAATCCTGCAGACGAAAGATCGTGCAGTATTTACCATAGCGACTTGAAATGTAGTTCCAAGGCTGACCACCTCCAAATTAGATGCAAATGAATGATGCTCTCTCTCTACTCATGCCCTTTTATACTAATCAATAATCTTAGATGAAATTGTATCACACAGCTTGCTAATCTCCTTTTCAGCATTTGAACCGTGGTGGTGGTAAGTTCGCTAATGCGGTGGATTCCCCTCGGAAGTCCTACAGAATTTTTCATTGTGGTAGAAAGATAATGAAGCTATCAAAAATTTCCTATTTCTTGTCCTTTTATTTGTTAAAGGCAGCACCCGCGGAAATCCTCGACTCGGAGCTGATGTGCGTTTGGTGAAGTACAGACTCAGCACATCATAAATGTGAAATGAACACAAACAATAATGGCTTACCTGCAGAGATAATCGAACTGACGTCGTGAACCCGCCTGGCCGTGTTCACGCCTGTACGAGTTTTCCCTGGCTCGAAGCGCCACCAAGAGCTATTGCGGCCCATGGCGTAGAACAGTATATGTAGTGTAGTGTATAAAATACACACCATCCACAGGATTTCGTGGCGTTACGCGCGTATACCCTTAGCGGAAAACTCGTCCGCGCTGTGAACGCATGGAAAACGGCGCATTCATTTCCCGTCTCACTGCGTGTTTCACGCTGTTTCATCATTGCCTATGAGTTCATCGTCTCTGATAACCTCAAAATTCAGCGAAATCTCAAACATGAAAATTTCCGCGGGTGCTGCCTTTAATGGCGGCTTCTCTTTTCCGATTCTTCTCATAGGACTTCGGTCGTGTTGGATACTTAGAAAACAATTGTGTGTTTGTGTGTGTTCTCGCGGCACTGCGGGCATTTGGATCGTGGTGACCACGAGATTGTGTGTGTATCGTAGATTGTAGAAAACTGACTAAATAACGGTGGTCTTCGCATCGTGTCAGCATAGAAAGTTTGCAGGACTGCTTTCCTATTTTCCTAAGGTCTTTATCAATCATCCTTACATCACACAGCACCACCCGTCTACTAAGACGCGTAGCACTACCTATGTATTATGATAGGTGGTGCGGTGCGGCTCAAGAGGCGGGCGGTGCTGTCTGATGCAAGGATGATTGGAAGCCACTGTAACTTCCTACCTACGGAATGGGTACACCACGAAAAAAAAACGATGGTCCATGGAGACCATAATCGACCGCTGACAACCTTGCACTGATTCTATCATACGTGAACAATAGTTTCTCTAAACGGATCATTATCATGGTTCGAAAGTGTGGTCTCCCAGTGCGTACTTCAACCATCGCCTACACTTAAACATATGCTAACTTTGTCACGTATTTATCAAACGGAATGTGAGCAACGGTCTCCTGTCGTGATAAAAAAAAGTCTGTCATCTGTGGAGCACCCTTTATCTCATCACATATCTTGGAGGTGGCCAACGGTAGTGGGAGAGACGGGAGGTCACTGAGGTGCGAAAAACCTTCCTTGCATTAAACCTAGAGTTTAATCTCAATTCCACCGTTGAGCTCTGACTAACTGCTTCCAGACTGGAGGAACGCGACAAGCCTTCTCTTGTTTTCTCTGAAATTCTCGCTAGATGGTCCAATTAATATTGCGGTTCGAAAGCAGTAAGCAATATCTACAGGGCGTGACAAAATTCTTCGGACAAGCTTTTTTGCTCACTAAAGACATAAAGGCGAGTTAGATGGGAAATCAGTGGGTATTGTCTGTTCGCAGCTCAATTTATAAGATAAATACTATTTTTGAATCCAAAGATTCCTTTTCTGTTAGCGGTAGAGATTCGCGAAAGCGGTGGTGTGAAGTTGTCTCATGCGCCTTTTGTGCGCAGAGGCCCCAAAATCTTGCAGGAGAAGTTCTCTGCTATAGAGCCTAGAAGAAACTGGAAATTTTGGGAAACAAGGCAAGTAAGCGGCGATGAAATCAGCATTATCGACATTTTGTCTGACTCCACATTTTCTCGCAACTCATATTTATGGTACTCGAAAACACACAAATCTCAGCGATCTTGATGACGAAAATTATCGCAGGTTCAAACAAACACGACAAACAAATAATAATATTCAAATGAAGGAAAAATTTTGTGCAAGGGAAACGTATATAGGGCGAATTCGATCTAACCCTGCAGCCGTAAGATGAGAACCTCCTGTGAAGAACGACAATTTTGTGTTTGGGTCAGACAGCAACACTTCACCACTTTCGTCTGACAACGCGTCAATGTAGTTGAAGAAGTGACACTTAGCGCAACTAAAGAAGAAGAACGTGCAGTATTGAAGTTATTGTTCATGTATGCTGGCAAGCAGAAAATGTAAAATATTCTCTATATCGGAGAACCTTTACCTTACCTTTTTGCTAGTTCGGCATGTCTTGCCATTCCATTGAGGTAGTTACGATTCTTCACCTGATTTGCCTGAATTATGACTGTTTTGCTGTTTCACATAGCTCTTTTGAAACAGATTCTCTTGAAATTGGTTTTCTGAAGTTTCTACCTACGGTGGGGCCGGGGTAGGAGGCCGGTCCGCGGTGGATCCGCGGTTGCTCGCGATAGATCCGCACATGCCCACGGTTTAATACCGGGAGTGACGTCACCCCCGCACTATGCCCACAGAAGCTCACTGTGGACTCCTACATTCTTGCGGTGGATCCGCGGTATCACTGCGGTGGATCCGCACATGTCGCATGGTGGACCCGCACATTCCCATGGTGGATCCGCACATTCCCATGGTGGATCCGCAGTAGAAATGAGAAGATTCATCACGAGCTCAAACGACTTCACACGTGTGGACACGTATGGCCAAGTGGATAAGAGGGCGGACTACTAATCAAGCACTCGAGAATGCCGTAAGGTTCAAATCCCGTGGTAGAGAAAAGAAGAGCGACGAAGGAAGAACTAAACGAAAAGCCAAAGGAAATTTGCATTTTTCTTTCTTTGTTCAGCACAGCAGAGATTCACTGTTTTAGCCAGACTGTCGCATACAACACCTTTTCAGGTGATGTTTGCTTTCGTTAGCATGACTGAAGACTCAATAGTGACTGCACATGCCCTCAGTAAATCCACAGTATTCTCGCGGTGGACTAACACATGGCCGCGGTGGCCAACCGACACCCCACCTCGGGTAAACCGCGGGTCCACCGTGGGCAAAAAGTTCAGAGCAGATTCAAGTGTTTGCTATTACTGGCTTTATTCAAGCACTCAAGCACTTTCACCGTGTTGCATGACAGCAATTATGAGGCACCGAGCAGGCGCCGGCTTTCTCCTATCAGGTACCAATCAACTCTCGAGGATGAGTAGTACTCTGAGCAAAATGAACTGGCGATGTGGGTGATAGCCAAAATAGTAAAGATACGGATCGATTGCCACGCCCCTTGGATTATCAGGTTGCGCCCGTACGAGCGTTGGGGAAATGACAGGTGAAGGGCCACTGCTACGGAAGCGATGCGCTGGCGCCCAGTAGTAGAGAAACGTCGATGGACGAGTCCACTGCTGAGTGAGAGGTACGCCGGCGCTCAGTAGAGGGGAATATATATACAGAAGTTCGAGCGAAGCGAGCTTGAATGAAGCCGGATCGTTCGGTGTTAGCCGGACGATCAGGCTGGTAACAATGAATCTTATCTTGGATATCAATAAAATTCGTCAATTATTCAGACAGCTGTAAGATTTTCCAGAATTCGGGGTTGAATAACTCATCCAACAGAATAGGAAAGGATTCTTAGACGCAATGGCTGAGAGAAGCCTGTTGCTGTTTTAGCTCAGCCAAGTTTTGTTACGTCACAATAGCTCGACATTGTGATTTCGTCGTTCTGCAGGCGGCACACGTCCTCATGCTCGGGAAGTCTTCTTAAAGTTGTTGCTGCCAGTCTTTTTTAGATGTTTGTAGAGGGGCCGTGCAACCTTTTTTTGCATGGTACATTGAAAATGTGCGTTGCTATTTCCAACTTTGCCAAGATTTAATTAACTAAATTGCTCTGCTTGATCGCTGACGCTTGTTTCGATGAAAGACAAATTCATACTGCGTTTAGGAGCAAGTGATTTCACTCGGCAAATCCAGACTTTTGTTCTTGAAAACGACATACTGACATTTTTGGAATGTGGAAATGTCATAATCTGCCGAATTCTCCTTCTCATCAAGAATTACGCTCAAGGATTCCGGTATCGATTCAAAGACGAACGTATTCTTCCAAACGCAGGTTTCCCTCATATTCAGACCATGATCATGATCGTATCCATGGCGAAATATGGAGTCAAGGAAAAGAGGGAGACCTGTTTTAGGCGCAACGTTACACAGTCTTCACACTTGATGATTCTCCAAGCAGAAGAAGTTCAGAAACCAAAATCAGGGTGACCCGCCTTTTCAAACCACGGCGTAGCAACCTTCCATATGTGGGAGATGAGAGAAGGTCATTGATAGTGACAATGGATACATTTCGACCAAAATGTTCTATTGTCGTTTTCGAAACAAATTTTGTTCTTCGTATACACTCGCATATTCAACTAATCCACCCATAATGAGTTTTGCTCGACCCTAACTCATGCTCTTTACTTGCGGACAGAAGTGTGTGCAGTAAACAACAAAAAAGTCTTGATTCACCGAGGTCATCGTTCAGTTACTGTTCGGAACAAACGAGCTTCATTTCACATCGCGGTATTACTCTGCGAACCCGATTTGCACTATTCTTTCTATGTAATTTCATGGAGAATTTATAGAGCTGAGTGCCCATAAGGAGAACATATGTGTATACTCCAGTGATGTTTCCATTTCTGATCCAAGCATTAAGTTTTTTGATATGGTCGGCGTCAACTCCGGGTGTTGAGTCGAGCACGAATATCTTCGTTCTGACCAGAGTGTTGTATTTCTGCAAGGAGTGATGTTCACGTACAGTGAAAAGCGAAATTTCGAAAATGTATATGGCTGAAAAAATCGAATGTTAGAATTTTTAAGCATACCTCAAGCGTTGCTTTTGCTTCGAGAAATAATGGGTCCATGGTGACTGTACCCAGGATAGGCGTATCCATTTCGAATGCCCTATAAGTGTGTTGAAATTTTTTGCTGGACATTGTGGGGGGGGGGGGGGGGGGATTGGGG
>JARK01001534.1:222238-267291 GCA_000688135.1 Ancylostoma ceylanicum
GGGGATTGGGGATAGAGAATTGGATGTGTATTCTCCAAAAATTTCCGTTATTTTACACAATATGTCATGTATTTCATTGCTCCTTCTCTCCATTAACTTTTTTCGTCGGAGTTGTTGTTACCTTTTTGTCATAAAATCGTTCTTCCTTTTCCTTTCTCTACATATCTTATTTCGAAAGAGGTTCCACTCGCATAATTCAATCACACAATTACCTGACGCGTTAGTAAAACTCTTGATACGAGGAAGAAACGAGGCGAAGCTCACAGTTAGCGATCAACTCTGCTTTGGAACAGGAAATATGCAACTAGTTAACTGACAATCGTGGTGTTGGAATGATGTGGCTTTTACGGAAACTTCTAACCGCTACTCAGGCACTTTCACCGGGTAGGCCGGCAGCAATTATGAGGCACTCGGCAGGCTCCGCCCTTTTCTAACCAGGTACCAGCCAGGACCCGGCATTTCCTCTCGGGCACAGGGCAGGCCCCGGCTCATAATTTGAAGCTCACTCATTACCGAGAAAGCCGCGGAAAGACACCGGACAAGCCTCATAGCTTATACCGGAAAGGATGCGAAGGGTGCTTCGGCCAACTCGGTGAAAATGCCTGAGTAGCGGGTTCACACTACAATCATAAAACTAACGATGTCCTCAGCCTTCACTGGCACCAGTGGTTCCACGTCTCGCGAAATTTATTCGGCCCTTACACCCCAACCGACCTGTGAATCCTGCCCCATAACCTAATTTTGAATCGATCAGCTTAAAAATACATTCATATGCTCACAAAAGAAGTAGGATTTGATGTGGGAAGATACGGAGCATAATGGTCATGGTCACCCGCCAAGAAATCGCAATCATCGATGATCTCTGGTGAAAGCTCATGGTGATCGGGACACTGCAGACATCAATCAGCTGGTACACCCAGAATTGTGTCTTCACTGAAAATGCGTCAGTGCTGGATCCACAGGTTACAACGATGATCCCATACTAGGAGCAAAAATTCTTCGAAGCACTTTTTTTTTGCAAAATGACGAGGTCAATGTCTGCGTCTTGCGCGTCGCACACTTTCCCGCTCCGTGTGTCCTCGTCGTTTCGCGCTAGGAACAGTTTCAGCGTTACTGTGGCGTTATTCATGTATGC
The DNA here is from genome assembly GCA_000688135.1 of Ancylostoma ceylanicum. Lineage (NCBI taxonomy): Eukaryota > Metazoa > Nematoda > Chromadorea > Rhabditida > Ancylostomatidae > Ancylostoma > Ancylostoma ceylanicum. The sequence continues at coordinate 223,374 of JARK01001534.1, forward strand.
GGCGCTGCAAAGCTTACGCACCGCTCGAAAACTTCTAGAATTGTTCCACAGGTGCTGCCTTCAACTAACATAATGTTCCTCTTTTTGGCCTGGCTACTGCACCAACATACTCTTGCTTTCAATCTCAGCAATCAGCAGCAACATACTGGACGGTCAAATGTATTACCAAACCAGCGGTCCCGTAAACTGCCTTCCCAAACGCATTCTCTTGCCAAATGTATCGCCGCGCAAAACTTGCCATTTGTATCGCCACGCAAGCCTCGCCATTTGTATCGCAAAACACCCGTAAACTGTCTTGCCAACAGATTCTCTTGCCATTTGTATCACCAAATAGGCTCTTCACTTATTCTGCCGTAAAATCTATTGCCAAGCAAAATTTTATCCCGTAAACTGTCCTGCCAAACACATTCTCCTGCCGAATGTGTCGCCACCAAACATCAGAGCAAAGAAGTGTGTAAATCGCTCACAGCCTCGTTCACTCACCTGCATATTATGAATAAGACATCTGGTCGCACCTCCTCCACATATTTTTTATAACTCAAATATGATTTCCTACAATTGTCACCTCCTATGACAAGAACTTCACACCCTGCAAACATGATTCTTGTGATATTGTTAGGAAGGAAAGCATATTTGTAGGTGCAGACACAACCAAACATTATTTAATGTTCAACTTCTGAGAATTCACTATTATTACATAAACTTACGACTCCGGCTGTACTTGCTGATGTTCTTTGCTAAACCAGCGAATGAGTCATAAATAATCTCAGCAACGTTAGGCGCGTAGCTGTTTCCCACTATCATCATGTTCAGGCTTCCTTTTAGACCTTGACTCTAAACAGACATAATAAACTCGAAACATCACAAGAATCTTCTCCTTAAACTTATGGACGGTTTGGTACTTCAAAAACACAAAATCCATGCTCTGTGTTGTTAGGATGGCAGCGTGGTGGAACAAGATTCTTGTACTCGTTTCTATCGAACATCGCATTCATTCGAATCGCTTCTTCTAGAACTGATCTTGTTCTTTTCGGAGATTATATGATGTAAAACGGTACAATGCGTCCAACAACGCACTATGACAGAATTACAGGTTACCTATCGTCAGATTTGTCGGAATTTGTTTGGACAGTTCAGAAGTCGGAGGTGAGCCAACTATTTGCTTCTCAAGGAACAGGCTTATTTGTTCTGAAATTCTTCTTTATTCCAAACACCACACCACCTGACAACAGAATTAAGACGAACTTGTAAATTAATCACAACTTACCTTGATTATACATTATGAAAGCAATTGCGGCATACATTGAAGTGACGAGGAACAGCACACCAGGATAAGAAAGTGACAAATAGTATCTTTCGAACGTGGAAGAAATGAGTGCTGCCACCACTACACATGAACAGGCTACGAAGAACACTGCTTAAAATTCACTCTCGATTAACTTTAACGGAGACAGGCTGTGCTCGAACATATACATGTAGGGTGTCTGCTTAATCTGAATCATTCAATTTTTTGTTCCTTACTCCAAAAATATATGATACTGCGAAGAGTCGTATTTTTCGCCGTTGAGGTCATAGCTTCGAGGTGGGATTGAGATCGAAAAAGTAAAGGTTTCCGCAACACAGGGATCAAGAATGTGAAGGATGTTGAGCACAGGATAATGGAGGCTCTACTTAAGATTTTTCACCACAATGGTTCCAATATGGCTGAGTAACAGCTCTACAATTGAGGCTGGGATGTTAGGACGAGAATGGAACTGGGACAGTTTCCGTGCTGAGCTGACCAACTCTCCGCCCATCGCGAAGTATTGTACCAGTTCGATTTCCGCTAATTATTTCGTGTATCTAAATCTTGACGTAGTTGCTACTAACTTTTTTCAACAACAACTGACCCAAATACGCAAAAGGATTAAGTGTTATATCGTTCCGTTTGCAATCTCCCGCTCAGTTCAGCACAACACCGCAACATCCAATTCTCTCAAAGGAATAGGGTTCCCTTGTTACTTACGTTTTGGACGATTCCTAAGCTATTTTCAACAGCCACTGTTGTTTAATACTATTTAATCCACACTGACATTTTTGATATGTCTAGCGGCTGCGTGAGCAACTTCGACTTTTCTAAAGGAACTTTTTCCACCCTCACTTGTCGCACTGCTTCCCAAACAATTCTTGTCATTATAGGTGAACCTGCTGGACAACATCGGAAGTGATGGTAAGAGCAGACACATCTCGGGTTATCGAATCTCTGGCAGAGCTTATCATGGGCGCAAGAAGTTGACAACGGTCTTGTTTCATTTCTTTTCGAACTCTAACTTAAGAGAGTTCAGAGTTCGCTTCTGGCCGCTAGTAGCAAACACCTCAGCTTTTTAGTGACTCCGAAGAAAGTAGCTCAGGGGATAAGGACCAACGTTTTGCAGAAATCCCTGTTCCAGTAACTGCTTTTTGATGGCGACCGTCGTCAATTTTGACAGCAAAGACAGCGGAACAGATCAGGTTGGGTAAACTGAGGTTGTGGTAGAGAACAGAAAGACAGCCCTAGCCTGTGTTTGTTCTGAACTGTGAGTCTAGAGACACCCAAACCGGTATCATCTCCTTTGAAATTGATACAATTTTTGCGGGTGCGGCCTTTCAGGTACTGGCACCCTGACGTGAGGAACAGACCAATCGAGGCTCCCTGGTCTCCTGAAGAGGAGCAAAATTACTCCTCCTCTGCTTCGCCCAATATTATTCTCGCATGTGGTCGATGAGGTCAAGGAATGAAGCAGATGATAAAATCATCTTTCAACTTCAGGAACAAATTGAAATGAAGTCCAAACTTTTCATGCTATCTATAGAGGGACAACCTACCGAAAAATAGCAAATGATGTCTGATAGCTGTTTTTTTTTGCCCTGTTGGGCACTCGAAAAAAAATTATCCATACTTTCCAAATATCCTGTACATATATCACAGTTTGCTTAGTTAGAAAAAATGCGACCACCGCAAGCTATATTTTAGTCATCTCTTCTTTTGAAATGATCATACCCATCATTAAACATTTGACGAGATAAGATTTACCATACCTCCAGAGCTTCTGTCGTAATGAAACTTCGTCCACACATACACGGGCCAATGAACCAGATATAACGCGTACGAGATGTCACCTAGGTAGACTAGCCATCTAAATGAGCGACAATGAAAAAAATTAGAAGCTAACAAAAATCAACAAGCGAAAAGAATGTCGGTAAGAGCCAATAAGGGACAGTACATACCTTTGATTAAGCATACCGCACTGATGTGCAGAACCAAGAGCTAATATTATTCCCATGCCTAGTGTTATTGAGATACGAAGAAAGTGCGAATGGAAAATAAACGGAGAAAGCGTTAGGGCTCCCATCGCAATCAACAAGCAATGGAATAATGTCTCAGATCGGATGCACTTCATCCCCCACTTGAATGAAATCGGAACTCGGTGCATACTTTCTGAGAATAAGGTTTTGGACACTATGTTTGCCACTCCGACGAAATCTTCATGCCTACCTGACTCACCGCTTTCCTCGAGAATCTGGTGTTCTACCTCCTCCTTTATATACGACTCAGATTCACTAATTACATACGCACTGATGCCTACCCCAAACTGCCATATCCGGCTGAACACACTAAAGATAAAAATATTAGTATTGATATTGCTATTTCCATCATTCATTATCTCACTGTGCTATATACGCAAGATATTCTTCCCGGATCATCCAAATCTATACTGCTTGATTATATGACACTCTATCCCTCACATTCGGATAAGTCTTCCCCCTTTTCCCAACCCTGTCCATACCCTCTTTCACGGCCAGATTATACGAGACCCGATTTTCCTCCAGGATGACTGCAGAAGACGTAAATAGTTGTATGACTCCGTTTCAGAACAAGTGGCCACCTAAATCGTTACTGAATTCCTAGCTCTTCTGCTTAGGGTCGCCCCCGCGTGCGTGTTGCAAAATGAGCGCGGCTGGGTCACAAACCGAGTGAGGGCAGGAGGAAAACAAGTTCGAGCGGACCAATGAACGAGCGCAGGCGGGCAGCTGAAACAGCAGCTCAGGGGAAGGTGAGCATTAGGCAAATTATGACGATCTGTCGGAACACAGAAACAATTTGAAAAACCACCCAACGCGTTCGGAAATAGAAAAGGCAGGTTATTGCAAAGCCCATGCATATTTACATTGTGATCTAATGTTTTTTATTTATTTTTTTGTTTTTGAGATCTACAGTGAACGTCGATGGCGGTGACCCACTCACGGTCCTGAGAAGCACGCCGCGAAACCGCGCCGCGCGCGCCAAAGTGGATGTCGTTCGCTGCCATTATGTTACTTCTCGTTATCAAACATGAAAAAGCGAAAGGATCACCAAATTGGGAAGAAAAGGGCCTCGAAGTAGCACTCCGACGGTTGACGATGCGTGGCGTCTTTGTCGAGGTCGTGGATGGGTCACCGCTATAGACGCGCCCTGTAACGTATCTAATCAACCAAAGAATTCTTTCCTTCCCATTGTCTACCGAACGTTTCTTCTTATTGTCTGTTAAAGACTGAAAATCCACTGCCTATATGTAGACCGGATGCAAATCCTCAAGCCTCTGCCTACGAATCTGCATCACTATCCACTTGGCCATCAAGCTGCACAGCCACGAGTGAGAGAGATATCTCTGATGTTGAATGGCAATACATTTAGCGAGGTTTGTTTGGCAACCTCGCAGACGAGCTTGCAAACTAGCCAGGCCAACGAACCCCGTCAAATGTATTGCCAAACGAGAAGTCCCGTAAAACATATCGCCATGCAAACATCGCCTTTTGTATCGCCAAACAAACTTGAACGCGCAATAATTTTGATAACACCGGGAATCGTACCGTGGTTCTGAAATTGGGAGTCCGCTGCCTTACCAACTGCGCCGTCCGAGTCGACACCGATGATGATTGGATCACCCGCTAAGAATGAAATGAACATATTAACCCGTAAAATGTATCGCCAAACAAGAAGTTCCGTAAAATGTATCGCCAAACACATTGTCTTGCCATTTGTATCGCCAAACACCCGTGAAATGTATTGCCAAACACATTGTCTTGCCATTTGTATCACCAAACAGGCTCTTCACTCATTCTCCCGTAAAATGTATTGCCAAGCAAAATTTTATCCCGTAAACTGTCTTGCCAAACACATTCTCTTGCCAAATGTATTGCCATTTAACATCAGAGATATGTCAATATGGTAGGAAATCATCATGCATTAACCAGTTAGCAAAATCCAAGTATAATCTGTAACATCGTTTAGGACAAGCCTTCCGACAATAAATGTCTCTTTTCGAAATCACAGCCTAAGTTCGTGCACTTCCCTTGTAAGTAGCATTACAAACGGAGACTGTATGCAATAGCTACTTACAGGGTGCGTCAAAAGTCTTTGGACAAGCATAAACGCTCGCTAAAAATCCAGGGAGGGGGAATTTGGAAAAACCTGTGGTTGTTTTCTCTTCATGACCTAATTGTGAGCATAAAAATTATTTTTGTTCCTGAGGTTTCCTCTTCTCGAATGTTCACAGCCTTTGGAAAGTACAGGTGAGATGTGGGTTCTGGCGCGCAGGTAGTGGAGGCACTTTTCCTCCCACCACTTCTCCATCTTTTTGTGAGGAGACTCCACACTCCTGTGGAGGGTAGCAGAGGCCTTCTACTATGGAAAACAGGAAAATCCCTGGGAAATTTGAAAAATACGTAGGGCACTCCCAGGTTCATTGTCAGCTTCGGTTTTGGCAGTGCTCAAAATTTTTGCATGAAAACACGGAAATCGCGCTACAACAGCTATTTTGGCTTGTTTGAAAGCAATTTCACCACGGTTTTCTGTCATAGGTTTGTTTATTTGCTCTTTCTCAATAGACGTATGATATGTTTGGATTTATAGAATGACGAAATACCCCCTTAAAGTGAGTACTCTTCTCTATTGCCATGGTGCAGACAAATATTCGCTTATGGAAGCCCTACATCTACTCTGAGAGATTTCGAAGTGGTTTCTAGATTCAGCGGGCTATTGCCTTCCGAAAGCCGTACGGGGATTTGAACTCTCTTCCGAAACTTTGGAGAAGGGTCGGAATGAATTTCAGTTCATCAGGTTCCTCGCCGGGCCAACGTCACATCAAATTTTTGACAAGCCCGTGTCGCTACCAGTGGAGGAAATTTTAGAGTCAAAAATATTATTTATGGTAACAAGTTGGCCGCTAACACACAACAACTATCAGCTCTTCCAATTTTTTCTTCCTCATTTTTTGAAAATCGAATATGCTTGTCCAAAGACTTTTGACGCACCCTCTAAATATTGTGGAAGAAATATTGTGACAAGATGGAAAATAACCTAAGGTAGTGCACGCCATATTTGTCGCCATATAGAACGATGGCAGTGGCGGAGCTGGTCGGGGACGCGCCCCCCCCCCTTCCCGAGGATGGAGGGCCAAATTTTTGAAATTGCTTCACTATACACATAAAAATCTTCTATTAGTTTGTTTTTATTAGTTTATTCCTATTATTATTTCTTAAATACTGACAATTCATTATATATTATTAAAATTTGTATTTTTATTAATTCTATCTTCCGTCAGGTTCCCGAAAACGGCCGAGACCCCAATTTTTCCCACGCCCTGCTCCTCCTCTTTCTGCGTTCGCCACTAAACGTTGGATTTATCCAATCAAAAGTGCACATCTTTCTAAATCGTTAGGCTGTCATAGATGGTGAACTTCACCTGTTGAAAGAAACGTTGGAACCTGATACCATGTAGTAACAAAATGATGTAGCTATAACCGTGCTCAAATATAGCCAACGAAACAGAATATGATCAATCTGATAGAACAGAAATACAGTAGGTACGAGCAAATAGAACTGCATCTCCACACAAAGTGACCATGTATGCGTGAAGAGGTCACCAGCTTGATCAAGCTGAAATGAGCTATGTATAGCCGATTCTGCGTACTTCATTGATGGAGTGTCACGCATCCAAGAGTGCCTATCTAAATTTTTCACCCATTCGTTGCTTATACGCCACACTAGAACAACTGTTGACAAGGGTGACCTACTGTGTTACATTAGAATTACAGTTAGCACTGGGGAGGGATGTATGAAACGCACATCGGGTAATGGGCAAGTGCTTGGGATGTAACTTAGTCTGGCGCCGCACCCGCGAAGCAGATAGGGCACGCGCTGCTCGGGTTCGAACCCGGACGCACTCAAAATGCACCAGCATGGATCGTACTGGCGCATGCTGCGCCTCTGGCGCAGATTGATGCTGAACGATTCCGAAAATCGTATGGGTGAGATGCTGTGACGGCGGACGGCTTCTACTTTGACTTCACTGTTTGTATTCCTCGAAGAAAAAAAGAAAAAAAAGGTGTGGCCCTCGGTGCTCAACAGCGAATCAATTCGGAAATGAAAACTAACTAAATAAAACCATCTAACAAGCAGAAAGGAATGTTACGAAGATGGAAGTGCTCACAGAGGGGAAAAAGTGAGCTTTGTCTATCGTATACTTCATGTCCGCTTTTTCTCAGTCATGCTTGAAAACCGTGACCCTTCAACATCATTGAAATCCAAATTTCTATGAATTCAAATTCTTTTTGCCGCCGATTGCGCTGGTATGGCTGCAGCTGCAGACATGGCACATTTTTCTACGCCTTAATTGCGGGTTTACCCGATCTCGGGAGATCGTGCGCTTGTTCCCGAACGTGTTGGCAGATTGGGTATTTGATGCATCGCGGGTTGGGTGCATGAGCCTGAACAGGCGCTCATTTTCAACTGAAAATGAGCACCCGATCTGAGACCAAGAGATTGACACAACCCTCTCCTGGTCACATATTTTCCGTTGGCTTCGCTCGGCGGCCATCCAACAAAGGAATACACGTTCGACATCGAGGTATTTCCACAATTTCTTGCTAATAATGTACATTGCTGCTTGCTGAGAGAAGTGAAAATTACTCAAAAAGTCATTTTGTGATGTCCGATGCTGTCAAATCAGATTCCACTCTCCGTAGATCTGATCTCACAGTACTTCAGACCAGAGCTGATCACATACCCTAATGTGATGTTTCCTTCAACACATATGATGAGTTCCTGCCGACTTCGGGAACGGAGAGAGACTCAAGCAGACAGAGAATGAAATCTGATTAAATAGTGTAGGACATCGAAGAGTGCCTGTGAGTAATTTCCAGCATTTTGACCAAGCGATTCTAGGTCTGAACAAGAAGAAATGGGAATACCTCGGTGTTGGGCGAGAGTTGCCTTCTGGGATCGCAACCTAGCAAACCCAACGGAACAACATGTGACCAGTATTGACACTATTCCTACAGTAAGACCCTGGAGCATCCTTGTCAGCCTATTTTGAGTGACCATTATCAGCAATGAGCGAACAAATAACGTAGATACGTAGTCTTGCATGCGCGATGCTCTTTCGATGCGGATGTACTCAGAATCTCCATGGAAAGCAGGAGTGGAAGAAGCACGATGGTCCACAAATTACAAAAATTTCGTAATTTTGGTCCAGGGGCTGATGACGTCCGTTAGAACGTAAAAGTATGCCACGAATGCGAGCTGGGAAAAAAGAGAAATCTTACTTCTTCTTAATTGGCACTTCATGTGTGTGTGTGTGTCTGTGCAAGAGAACCAGGCCCTGTCGCCAAAAAATAACGACACCATCGTGTTCAGCCGGTCGAGTTATGTACGAAAATGTGGTAAATTTTGATTTATCTACAGGTGTTTCGGGCCACTTTTGTCATGTTCAGACATGTTAAGTTCTCTCAATGGCCGACCGTTGTGTTTACCACAGTCGGAATGAATGAGATAAGCCCAGACTGTATAAAAGAGAAGAGGTGGGTGGGATGTCTTTGAATCGCAGAGAAGGAGGCAGGAGGGTGAGGAAGGCCACGGATGAGGGGCGAGCAAGCACTGCCGCAGTAGGGCTGCGCCGGGGTCTGCAAATGGAGATAACGCTTTGCAAAGGATCCACTTCTGTGGCAATGGTGCGATGGTTTCTGAAAGTAGAGAAAAGCCTGGAGAAGGGTCCAACGTTGAGATAAGGATGGTGAGCCAGCGTCCAAAAGTGGGGAAACGCCGGGAGACGGGTCCATCGGTGTGATAAGGGTGCGGCGGCGTTGAAAAGTGGGGAAACGCCTGTGGACGGGTCCAACGGTGTGATAAGGATGCGCCGGCGTCCAAAAGGTCGAAAACGCCTGGAGACGGGTCCATCGGTGTGATAAGGGTGCGCCGGCGTCGAAAAATGGAGAAACGCCCGGAAACGGGTCCAACGTTGTGATAAGGGTGCGCCGGCGTCCAAAAGGTGGAAAACGCTTGGAGACAGGTCCTTCGGTGTGATAAGGGTGCGCCGGCGTCGAAAAGTGGGGAAACGCCCGGAAACGGGTCCAACGTTGTGATAAGGGTGCGCCGGCGTCCAAAAGGTGGAAAACGCCCGGAGACGGGTCGAACAGTATCATATAAGGTGGAAGGACGTCTTCCGACAGCTGTGGAAAGGTGCTTCGAAGCCAGAAAGCTCTAAGGTGCGAAAAACGGGAGTTTTATTAAATGTGGGATGGCCGGCATGATGTGAGGGAGATGTCATAAGAAGAACGCGAGCGAAGCGAGCACAAAAAGAAGCCTGAGAGTCCGGCGTTAGCCGGACGATCAGGCTGGTATATAATAGATTATTCAGTCAGCACGGTGCTACCAATCCCATTCTTTCGAGAACGGGAGCCGTTGTCGCATTGTGTTCGCACTGAAGTGGCCTATAGCTCTACTATAGCCTTAATTTCGAGACGATATCTCCTTCCTTCCTTTTTTAGGCGAAAATGGGTTCAACTGTCAGATCATCGTTTCTTTAGAGGATCATTCTGACCCCTCTAGCAAGTGAGCTGAGCTCTATGTCAGTGCTCTAGCACAAATATGTAAGTATGTACTTGACATAACTTACTTTGAACCTCTGATACGACTGAGGGTCATCGAAGCGAGGCGGTTTTTCGATAAAATAGAGCACGTTGAAAAACTCGAACCAGACCTAAAAACCTCCAGTAAATCTCAGATCGCTTTGAAAACCAGGAAAAGACTCACCACATCACTCATGAAGTGAACACCCTTGTTGTTTGGTGAGTCTGGTGGAAGGAGATGGCGGTAGTCGATGTTGGCATGGATCTGAGGAAAGGAATGTCCACACACGCTGTAGACTACACAGAAGGAAAAGTTCACCTTTGACGATCCCATATATGTAGGCAGTGCAAGACATAGACAGAACAACGAAACAGCAAAGATTTTCAGCCAGGCAGAGTGAGAGAGACATTCAGCGTACTGACCTAAACAAGTTTTGTTTGTCTTCTAATAAGACCGAAAGGATAGCGAGTCAAAGAAAGAAAATTTTGGAACGCAGAAAAAAATAGAGATCTGAACGTTGTTTGCCTGAGATCGATCGTTCTGCGAACATTAAACCTTATTGTTTTTGTTGTTAATCTAGAACTTCCGGCTGGTTTTTGTTGCTGCCTCTAATAGACTCCTCACTGCTGGTCCTCAAATTCTCTTCAAGAAAGGAGTAAAAAGGCTTAAATGGGCCTCAATTCTCCCTATTAAAAGTAGCACTGCATGCTGGCGTGATTAACGCTGCAAACTGAACGGCCATACTTTTTTCTGCAATAGTCGAGGTAACTGCTACGTTGTTTAGCCTCGACCAGCAAGCGATAAGGATAGATGCAAAGGAAGGAGGGAGTCATTTCAGTGCCACAAAAAAGTCACATGTCGATACATGACTTCAAAAAGGTTCGAACACACCAGAAATCATCAATTGAGCTGTAACGTGGGATTTTCGCTGTTTACGAACGTTTGTCATCCATGGGCACTTTTTCAGCTGATTTCTCGAAAATATTTTCCTACAAAATTTAGCAAAACGCTGTGTTATTCATTTCAGGCACAAGCATTGGAGATGTATTACACTGTGCTCACTGTGCACTAATCAGAACCTTGGTCCAAAATTAAGACGCGGGTAACGAACGTCACGAAATCAACATGCGCAGTTACACGTTCCAATACAGAGAGGCTCCTTCAGCAGTGAAGACCTCGTGTCAGCGCCACTTCACGTCGTTAGTGAAGCAGAGGATAATCCATGTGTACGTTTTCTTGTACTTGTGCCCGGAAATTTTCCGGCCATTCAAACTCTTTGTTGAGTCGTACAGATGCCAACAAAGTATTGTGGGTGACCCAGAGGTCACCCCAAGGCCACACATGTGCTATGTACAGCATTTCTCGTTAATCAGGATCTTATTGAGTTCAAGTTTAGAAAAGTTCCCATAATTTCATTCTATGGGGAGGTGCCCGGATTCTCTGAGCCGGGTTTTGGTTAATCACAGTGTGGGGTCGCATGCATCGTTAAGATTAGCTAAGCTACATAAAGGCGCCGCACAACTTACCCATGATTAACACATGCGTTAACAATTTTACCCTTGGTAATCTCAATGATGCATCCAGGCCATAGGCAGCAAAGAATGCAGTTGCTGTGCAACAAACAGTAGGTTAGAGACGAAGGCAACAGTGGCGGATGCAGAAGTCGGAGGAGGAGGGGGAGGGGGGGTACTTTATAAAATATTCAGGAACCTTGTGTTAATTTATCCAAACGTTCAAATTCACTCTCAATTTGTAAGACTCATTTTTAATGATTGAATATAACGTCTTTAACCTTGCAGTTCTACTTATTTACCATATGAGTCCTCGGAGTGATGGAAAACACATTTTACCCTACGCTTAACCCGCTCCCCACAACTTCCCCGCCCTGACTAAATAAGTTATGTGCGGCATAGGGAGGATTGGACGAAAATGTGAAAAATAGACTGAAGAGTTGTGCAAAAAGTTTATAGAAATTATGGTTTATTTTTTGGGATTTCCCATGTCTCTTCTGTAAAAACGAAAAACGAAAAGTTAAACCATATGCAAAATGCATGAGGATGCTGCATTACCATTACACACCCACAAGTTGCTTACCTAAAAACGCCTCATACCACGGTCGTTGCTTCACCACCTTGGGAGACTTCGCGCAATGCTGCGGCAGAGGAAGGTGTGTCTCAATGCTAGAACACCACACCATCAACGCCGGGAAATAGAAGATCTAAACATTTCATTTCAATTCTGCAGTAACTTCCCGGCATTGTGCTGTAAGATTACTCACCAAATATGCATAAACAAAAACTACTGAGAGACCCAAATAGAAGGAGAATATGGCGAACTCCTCAGTCGGGTACATTCCTCCAAAGATGAGGCCAAGCGCGACCGATGATGCGATGGTTATGGAGGGGAAGCAGGAGGAGAATACCTGAGAACGGAAGATTTGAAGGCAAACTGGAAGTAGTTTTCACTGAAGAAATCATGCAGTCTTAATCAGCAAATGATATGGGTGAAGAAGTGATGGCTTCCCAGAAAAGCTGTGCAAAAAATGGGTAAAGACTGAGGAAAAAAAGGTCGTAAATAGCGCAAAAGAAGAAGGTGCACTGATAACATGTTGAAATCATCTCGGGCTGGATGCGTAATTGAGATTACCCAGGCTAAAAATGTTAGTGGTGAGTAGAGTTGTGTGGTGTTACAGGTTTACCCTGGGTAATCTCGATGGCGCATGCGGCCTCTGCTTGCAGAATGGTTATACTCCTGCTGAAGCATCAATTACCTCTGTCATGTGGTCTTTGACATTACTTGTTTTATGGTGTGAGATCCAAGCATTATAGAGAATCAGCATGCCGTCAATACCTGTAACAAGTGAACTATAATAAAACCTAGAAATTCAATTCAGCATTGTCGGAGAAACAGATGGAGGGCTCACCAATAGCAAATGCTAAAGCTGGAGCAATAATAGTGAGGGTATTTGTGTGAATGCCAATGAAAGAGCAAAAGGAAGCAGCTGTTATGAGTGCCATTATAGGTAAGAAGGTTGCTCCGAATGAAAGCAGCAAGACCCTGAAAGAGATGAAAGTACAGCACGATAGCAGTCAGAGAACAGCGGAAACGTGTTAGGCTGATTTCCTTTTTTTTTGAACGCGAGATAATGGAAGTTGGGTATGCCGTGGGATACTGTAGCGCCGCCCACGCACTGCTGTGATTGGTCAAAACGCAAGGAGCGCCTAGGGATATCCAACAGTTTTCAAGGTTTCGCACAGCGATGGTTTCAGCTAGTGATATTTCAGCGAGTAAATCTTAGTAAAACTTAACCATTCAGAAATTACTGCAGTCACGATTAGCGCTAACAATTTCTCCACATCGGTGGTTTCGTAATCGACGAACTCAGTATGAACTTTTGATGGATTTGGTGGATAATTCGGCAGTGAAAAACATTCAGACCGTTCATGTTGGAGCTGCGGCTATTCGCCGAAGGGCTCCTACGAATTTCCGGGCTAAACTCATTTAGCGCAGATCATAGAAACAGGCCCTGTCCAGCGCCTGTTACCGTAAGTCACAAGGATCGTATACGCCACAAACGGTATGGTTAGCTAGAGATTGAGAGCGTAGAAATGATTATCCAGGGAAATCGCTGGAAAATAAAAATCGCAAAACAAGCTGCATATGGAAATACTACATAGCACAGGTAACAGCAAGTATCCCATAATTTGGTTGGATATTTTTTCTCACTAACAGAGCGAACAGTAAAATTCGGGGCAATCACTAGAGTGCTCTGGAAAAACAAGCTCTCTTGCAAGATGAGAGTTATAAAGGAACAGAGATCACTTCCACGGATAATGGAAGATAATAGAAAATCAACCCAAACCCAGTGTAGGAATTGGGGGTGGGGGGGGGGGGGGTGTTAGCAGAAAGCAGTGCTTGGATGCGTCATTGGGATAAGCCACGGTAAATGCTATGACAACTGTGCTAACGATGGGTGACTTTGCGTGGTGCTGACACGTTTACCCTCGGTAATCTCATCAATGCATACGGGCCCAAGATGAAAACCTGCTTCTCCCACCTCAGTTGGGTCGGATAATCAATCCGCTGACATAATTGTATGAGGGAGAAGGGGGAGAAATCCATTCCACGTCCCATTGACTTATTGATTTTTTGAAAACTAGCAAGCTTATATGTTGCAGTTCCTCCCCAAAGCACAGAGCTCTAATTTTTTTTTTACTTAATAATTGTCATTAGAGCGGTAACCAGCAAACTAACGAAAAATTCCAATATCATAAATAAATTATTTTTGTTAGAAAAAAAAATTATGTAACTCGGAAAATATCACCTAAATGTACAAGAAAAGGTACCAAAATGGAATATCAAAGAACCACCAAGAGAAAGCAGGAGCAACGAGAAACATACCTCCCCCCAACTAAAATTGTTTAATTCTGATTACCTGCCATTGCACCGCTCATGAATTCGATTCAGCACCAAGAAACACAACAACATGACAATTCCAGCGAGAAACACTCCTGCAACAAACGCGCTCTAATCACAATTTTTTGTCGGTTCGGCAAAACACAAACCGCCTATCAGTTTCCCGAAGACGAACTTCATTCCTCTCGCGATCTCCATCTGCATTCCACGTGCACTGTGCTGCGTGATCGTGGTCACTTTAGTCTTGTCCGCATTGTGTTTAGCGACATGACTGAAAATCGATATATTGATTCTTGCCAACGCGCCACAGCTGTCTACGCGTACTCTGATACAATTGCCTCGAAATGTCGTAAGTCTTCCATTGCCTGTGTGTTGTTGAGGAATGCGATGAAGTAGAGCGCTGTTAGTCTGGATTTGACAATTTCGTTACCCTATAAGCTGAGAGGAATAGCTGTCGTTGACCTCGGTGTAAAAGCAAAGCAGCGGTGCCTTACCCTCATTTCTCTTAGGAAAAAGTACTTCCCAACGTTGGATTTGTACATGAAAATCGACGTTTCTGGCCATTGAAGTCCGAAGAAGGATAGTGCCTGGAAATTATTGATCAATATTTCAACTAGATCCCTAGAAATAAAGGAAAAAAAAAAACAAATTTCACGGAATTCACGCTTCTATGAATAAATATAAACACGCCTAAGCATGCTATAGAAGTATAAATAAATGTAAACACAGGTGCATAAATAAATGAACAAGCAATGCAGGGGACTGCCACGCCTACTCCGTTGACCCCGCCCCTTGAGCTGAAGTCAACTGGTTCACGTGATGCTCACATGGCAACAACAACTTCAACTGGCGAGTGGGGGGATGAGGATTCATGTGAATATCACGTGACTGCAACATGAAGGGACAGAGAATGTCAGGCCAGTTAGGCCAGTATCGGTTCTACACTAGCTCATATTTCATCCACATTAAGGACAGTTCCCTCAGTGAAAACGGCAAAAACGCAAGCGACAGGCCACTCCGGCTGCATTTAGTAAGGCATAGCCACAATATAATAAAACTTACATGTGTTTTAAAGATCGGATCGTTAACGTCACATGTTTTCCCGCAGTAATCCATGTAGGTAATGGTACGATTTCCTTCTTGGCGGATGACAACATTGCTTTTTATTCTCTGAAAATTTCTTCGTTTGGTAAAGTGGAGATTGCGAGATTTTTGCCGTCAAAGAAGAAGTAGATTTTAATCAGAACAATTGCATCAGGCATAATATTTGTTGTCTTGATTTTCTTGATTGCCTAATCGGAGCATGAAGCGTTCCACCTAGAAATGGCAGCGCTACCGTGCTCTGCTATTGGTTGGTTGCGTGAATTGACTAATCGCTGGGGCTCAGTCGCAACGCCCTTCCATGTACAACACTTTAAAACCCCTTCGACGGCTGCATACAGTTTCACCAACCTTATAGAACGATTTGAACTCATCAAACTCCGTTGACTCTATCATCGATCCATTTTCTTGGTCACGCGGTTCTGCGAACAGTGCCATGTACCATGGTTTTCCCTGAAACAGGAAAAATTTCGATTACTCCAGAGGAAGCGGAGCTGTGTGAAGCTCGGGAGCATAGGAATAGGCGGGGCTCACTGCATGTGCATCGTGATAGGGAATCCCAAGGAAGGTGTACGGGTGAAAAATAAAAAAGAAAAAAAAAAGGAACAAAAAGAGAAGAAAAGTAAAGGAAATAGAGAAGAAATAAGAACAAAAGGAAATCTGGGACTGGATTCATCCTTGAAAATACTCATGGTAAACGTGACGCACCCTAATTTGTTCTTTACCTTGCACCAATCAACATGTTTACCCATACTTAACTTTAACTATCAGCTACCCATTGCTGATCTTACCGGTGGGCACGAAGTTCCCCAAACTTCCACTGATGCATCTGGTCCCAGCTCTAACAGTGACCAAGGACATGATGCATAGTTGGTATTACCCAAGGTAAACGGGAAACGTGTTGGCGCCTTTGTCAACGGTGGGTAATTTTGTAGGTCCACAACACGTTTACCTTGGGTAATCGCAATGATGCATATGGTTCCAAAATGGACCAACCTTTGTGCCGAAAAACTGCATTTGCGTGTGGAGTTCCCGTATCGAAGGCGCATGTGGTGTTGTGTATCCTTCGTCGAAATTCAAATGAACCTCAGGTCTAGAGTTTATAAATGAGGTAAGAATTTAGTGGGTATTTTGAAAGATGTTGTAAAGGCTTACGGAACAGCGATGAGTAACAGGACTGAAATGACGAACAACGCAACACTTGATAGAAAAAACGTCAGCGGTCTGGCGCCAACAGTAGTTCCAAGCTGACCGAATCTGCTGGACAGAAGCATCGCTGAAACAGTGTGCTCATAAATTAGTAACTGTAGTAACTTCTTTGTAAAAATCAGAATTTTTACGACATCTTCGCGAGTAAAAAGGTGGAAAAGATATATTCATGTATTACGTTTAAGGCTAAATATCTCAAACATCTCAAGTTCCTTTTTCTTTTCTGTCTTTGTGGGCCAGAGATGTAAGGCTCCACTTACAAACACACGGTTAAGGATTTGATACCAAGCCAGGAGTCGAAAGCATCACTGAGATTACCCATGGCAAGCACGTCGACACATTTGGTAAGGTGGGGAAAATTTGAAGGTGTTAAACGAGTCTACGCATCGTGATCTCTACTGTGCATGCAGTCTCAGACAAACCAAACCTTCCAACCTCTCGGGCTCGGTACACTGGTAACAATTAAATTAGTAATATTACATGTAAAGTTTTTGTTTTAAAAGAGTATAAAAATTATAAAGAATTATTGCCTATTTGCCCGTTTCTTTCCCGGTCCATATACATATGTACGGGTAAATAGGTTAGAAGTTTGGGTTCCCCCGGAATCACCTGAGAAATTGGCCTGAGAGTGGTGATGATATCAGTTTGTACATGGATTGACCCAGTGTTAGGCATTGTAGGTAAGGACCTTTATGCGCAATCAAGAATTCTCAGAGCTCCTAACCAGGAACAAGACCTTACTGCCTACGGATTTATGAACATAGATCAAAATGGGGTTGGAAAACCAACTTTGATGTTTTCTGCTTCCTAAGCACACATGATTCATCCCGTGTTACTAACTACACTCATCATCGTTGGCTTGCTTCGTTAGCATCTCGTGAATTCCAGGCCAGAATACGTAGAGCATCCCGAACACATTAATAGGCGCCGACAAATTTCCAAATGATTATTCTGCGCAAAACCATTTATCAATTTCCCACCTACTCTGGATTTTTGTCCAACAAAAAACAAAACATCGTTTGGAGAATTTCCAGTGTTTTTTTTTAACTGCAACTGATTTAAGTACTTGTTTCATTCAGGTACATAAACCACAAGAAAGTCCAAGTGTCCTACCCCTTCCATGATGCCTCTTCTTCAATCATATTTTGACATTTTCTTGTGTATAAATCGAAAATGTGAGAGTAAAGTCAAAAAAGTGTCATGGCAGGATTATCGAAACGAGGATGATTGCAGAAAAAAAAGAAGGCGAAGCAACACATCCAAAGATCCATGAGAACTTCTTGCAGATGTGTATATTATGCAAATATTACATTCATGTCATGGGACTTTCATGTCAGCTGATCAGCGCGCTGCCTCACTTCATCCTCATCCTTCGTGGAAACTCTTTTCTTCCTATGACCCTCCAAGTTTTTTATCCTTCAAACTTGGGCATGTTGCTTTGGTGGAATCTTCTACTGCCGAGCTAACTTCTCTTTAAGTAGAAAATTCATTTTTAACTTGACGTTCCGGGTGGATTGTCTTCGGAGGCTGAGAAACTGCTGAAACAAGATCTCGATCATTGCGAACCACGTTTATGCCTCTGAAGGTAACGATTCTGTCGAGACGTCAGACCATATATAGATTTTCCCACCTAAAGACTTAGTTGGGCGGATTCTCTTGTCATTAGAGGATATCTTTTCATTCCTGCATCAAAAGAGTGGTTCATGGAGTTTTTCTAGAATTTCAGTGATGGTTTCTGCTTTGGGAGAATAAGATCTGATAGTCAAGTAACGATTGGAGAATGGATATCCTGAAAAAATCCTGGTCTTATGGCTTGCTCCACCATGTGACCTTCGCTGTCATTGCTGCTCGAGCACTGATTCACAGCTACGTAGTGCTACGAGCTTCTGTTAATAAACAACGAGTCACTGAGTTGAGCGAGGAATTCAAAACGAAATTAATGTCCGTGACCCGTGCACTCAGCATCTTACAGTACGAAGTGTTTTCAAACACCCTAAATTCGTGCACATTTTGATTATTGCTTTTGCTGATTGCTGATCAGTGAAGAAATGGTAGCAAAAAAGCTATGTGAGGCCTAGCTAAGGCCTTACTAGGATATGGGTATATGCGGTCACCTATTACAGCAATCTGTTTTCTCAGTATTTTTTCAATAAAAAAAAATCCGGAGAACTACACGAGAGCTCCGACAACGCATCACTTCATTAGCGTGAGAAGATGAAATTTGATCTAGGGCTGCTCCTATACTCCACGCAGAGTATGACACCATGTGTCGCCTATGTTCGGGATTTTCGCCGTGCATTTTACTGTTTCGTTAATTCTATTTATTCCAGATGTAATCTCCCATTACTGCTCCAAGGCGGTGACACCATGTACAGTTGGGGGTTAATTGCTGTGTAGTTGGGGGTTAATTGCTTCACTTAACCTTTTTTATTCGAAGTGAAAATAAGGGATTCTCATCCAACGGGCTGGTACTGAGGGAAGCTAGTTCTAGTCCAACTTAACCCATTAACCGCCATTTCACCGGTGAGCCACGCTTTTCAGGTCGAGTGAGGCCGTGCGGCTTACCGGTACGACCTTCATATCAGCTGCTGGACCTCATTTTCGTATTTGCTCGCCGTATTTTTACACAAATGCAATACTTCGAGCGCTACTTCATAAAATATGATTTAAGACATGCTACTCTATTTATGCAGCAGAAAGCACGTAAAGGAGTTAGTTTTGGAAAATGCGGTCAAGCGAGACACATATTCTGTGTGGTGAAAATAAAAAAAAATTGAACGAGAAAAACGCGCGAAGAACATGTGCACGCAAGAACAGAGAGAACTTTTCACGCAAGAACACTTCATTCTATCCCGCATTGCCTGAAGACGTGTCAATGCGTATTCCCTTGGCAGGTTTATTTAAACTTATTATACAAATTCTTGTATTCCTTAAGTGATAAAACTGAGCTTTGATTCTTTCCTTTTCAGTCCAGTGAAAGTGAAGATCTTCTAAGTAAGGTTAGAGTTCAGATCAGTTCTCAAAAATTATCCATTTTGTTTCCAGAACTCTTATCGTAATTGCGTGAAACCATGCAACTGCGCCGCCGCTGAGAGGGGGTGGGGGAGTTGGTCCCAAGCGCATGACAGCGGGAAACGTGTGCGACCGTAAGTGGGTAAAATTACCCAATTTTGAGGACAGGATATAATACAAAGGAGAGGTCCAGCTCTGGTTTCACCATTTTAGTAGCTGATGACATATGATAGCTTTAACACTTAGCCGTATCCAGAAATGGCAGCACTATCGCTCAATAGGTTCGCCCAATCACCCTATTTTGAGGATAGGTAAACCTAGGGCCACTGAGGCACGGTAACAAGAATTTTGACGGCATAAGACATGCTACGAAAAACCAGTTTGGCAGAAGCTCAGTAGCATTTACATTTTTGAATGTTTTTTCGACTTTGTATGGTCTCCCTTCGGCGCAGATCAGTCCCAGGAATAACCATATTTCATCCAGTTTCCATATAGTGACAGGAACCAATGACTAGGTGTCTGTTTTCTTTTTCCTAGGGATATAGGCTTCGTTGGATCCTAGACAAAGATGAGTAACGAGCTCTCAGATGATAGGGTTATGATTGTATAATTGGGCAAATTTCCCTGAACTACAGACAATTTGAAGAATTGCTGAACCAATAAGAGAGACAGAACTGTAATCGATGAAGTGAGCTCCCAAGGTACGTTAATGTTTTGGTGAGAAAATGACAAGAGAAGACTGTTTTTCCTGGGGATGATGTCAGTTTTTATGTTGAGAAGCAGTAAACACCTTTAGCGGTGTAATTTCAGGATGGCACCGCAGCCGGACGATGGTGGACGTTCGAAGCGATTCGTCCCGATAACACGGCGTTTATCAGTAACGCCGCCCAGCCAGCCGGCTCAACACCCACACCGCCGACGGCGTCGTGGAATTCGGCGGCGACAATGAATCGCGCTCATCGATAGTTCAAGCGACCAATGATTACTACCTTGTGAGCGAGGATTAGAAGAGATCCAGTCGATGAGATCTTCAGACTCACAGGTCGCTCCTTTAGGCACAGCCGACGGTGAACGTGTAAACAGCTCACAAATTCACCATTTTCAGCACAAGCGTGAACACGTTCACCCTGGGTAATCTCAGTAATGCAGATCAAGACTCTGAGATGTCTACTTTTACCTGATATCAATTCATAATGAAGAAGGAAGGCTATGGCTCAGGTAGTAGATCCGATGCCTTTTCGAATCGTACTTATAGGTACTTTCGCGCAGGTCGAAGTAGAAATTCGAGGCGTTCTAATCGAAAACTATGGAGATTTTAGCAAATGCACCAGAAAAGTGTGTCGGCAAGCTAGATATCAGCAAAAGATAATATTTGAGCTATGCTGCTATCGACGAAAGTATCCCCTGATAAGATTGAAGCGAAGGAGGACTTTTAGCATTCACAGGGAAGACCAGTGCCGGTATTCGTCACCGTTCCCGGGGATGTTTTCAGCTATCCGCTCTTCCGGAGTGGACGAGTTTCGTGAACAAAATACAAAGTGTGAAAATACCTTCTGCTTTATGGTTCTGAGCAGGGACGGGGGTGGGGGAGGGGAGGGGAAGAGATGGAATGGTCCCCACGAAGCTTTACATAAAAATATCATGACATTTTTGGAAAATCTACGCTATCATACTGTCTATCCATTATTTCCATCACTACTTATTTTTGATATTCAAGACTAAATATATGCTTTTCGGACGACAACTGCTGACACTGAAGTAACAATGAGCTTCTGACTGCAGTGAATGAAATGGAGGCTCTGTGGGTGCTATAACACCCTTGATTTGCCTACACAACTGTGCTTTTGTTTTTGAATGTTTTTTTACCAATCTATATTGAAGCCTCCGGCCTTCAGGTGCTTTTTCTTACTTTGAAATCCTCTCGAACAATTTTCATAAACTCATTCTTTGCATTTTCCATCGGCATGCAACCACTGTGGCTGACATAGATGTCGTCCTTATTCGCGGCTTAGCCTACTCATAACATGCACCCAGATGCTGCTTTCTGATAAATTTTACAAGGTGGTCCAAAAAACATTTCCATCGAGGATTATTCGTCAAAAAATTGAACTGATAATGAGAAACACTGTCATTGAAATATTTTCTAAATAGAAGACAAGCACTAGCGTAGCTGAGATACTCGTATTATTTGGACATCAGAAAGACTCATTGAAAAAGAAAAGAAGGAAATAGGGGCCTGGGGCAGCAAGCACCACTAGGTTTACCCATGGTAAAAGTGCTAACACCTTGCAAATTTACCCATCGTTAACGCGGAAGCTAGCGCGTTAAGCCTTGGTAATCTCAGTACATGCTCAGGAGGGAAGCGCTTGTTTCCAGCAAAAAAAGAATCCAAAGTGATTTGGTTTTGGAACAGGAATCAAGAAAGTTCCAGGCCTCGAAGCTCGCCACTCATCCAGAATGGATGAATTTTACTGGATAGATGCCGCATACAAATCTTGCTATCTCTAAGATCTCTTATTGTCACTCACTGAGAGAAGTTATTTGGAAGAGATGTTTACCAAGAAAAATCCGTCCACATTCAAGCGGCTTAGGTACATAGATCACTACCCTTCCAGGAACCTGGTAATGGATCTCGCCACTGATAGTAGGATGAGGAGGATAATGTAATAATTGCTTGCTAGCGAGCACAAAATTCCAGAAAAAAAAGAAAGCTTGGATCCAGAAAGGTCATGGAAATTTCTAGCAAAGAAGCTGTCGTTCACAACTCTCGATGCACTTAGGGTTCATAGAAAGTGCTATCAGCAGATTCAAGTCAGTTTGTGCACTCAAATGAGATAACAATCAAGGAATTAATTCTGCTCTAGTCATGGAAACCAGAAAGAAGAAGCAAAATGAGCCCTCTGTGTTTTCCCGAGGATCGTTTATCGATACCACGAAGTGTAATCGATAAATTGCCCAGATATGTTTATGTTGACAAAAACACCTTCGCGACCACGTTATCACAGAAATTTCCTCTCACTTCTGCCATACCGTGAATATCAGGCTACTTCATGGGTTTGGTTAAGGCGTTCTTTAACTAAATTGAGACCTCCTATTGGCATCCACTAGGTATAATTAGGACTGAATTAGATTCGAATAACTTAATAAATTTGAGCTTCAGGCATCGATCCAGAAAAAAATTGAATTTTGAGAGAAATGGAGGCCCTGAACCACTTTTGTCACTCCTCATGAGATGTTCTCGTTTTTTTTTTTCTGGGAAATCCGAAATTCCAGCTTATTCGTGGAAGAATTTTCAAATTCGAATATACCTAATGAATTATTCGGTCCTAGGTATAGCAACAACCATAGAGTTTTATATTTTCCATGAAATTCTAAAATTCTCCAGGAAGATAGCTCTGAATTCTCATTACCCAACCATACCGCGACAGACGTACTCGGCGGCAGCCGGTTGTCAGTACCGTGTCGTTGCCGCGCGCCGGCAGCTATCTTATCACCGGGGAATCCCGAAAAAAACTCTGTACTTTGGCCTTTGTGACTGGTTTGTGTGCTTCATCGGATGCGAAACACAAAATGTGACCAGCAGACGTAAACTGCTGATTCAGCGTTCGTTGGGAAGCTGACACAACTGTGTGATTGCATGCTTTGAATAGTTTTTTGATTGCACGAATTATTCATTGTATGGTATTTTTACTTTGTTTCTTTTTGCCAGTTTATTCCTGTTTCACTCGTTCTTTATTTTGGTGCTATAAACTTTAGGCCTGTTTTTCATGTGCTGCGTATTTTGAGAGCCGTGTGACAAGATGTACGCTGCTAGGCTGTGATTGGCCGATTCATGTGCGCGTCGCGGTCAGCGTTTAAACGTACGAGCAGCGATGGGGAGAAATAGACAAGTTTTCTGAGCTGAGGTGAGACATATGAATGCCACTGGAGCTGAAAAAGTGTAAGGAGATGTCCACCGGTGTCCTTCAATGCGTCGACTTTGAAGGAAGAATCTGGATTTAGGTAGCATGCGCGTGCGGCGCGGTCGCGTCGCGGCGTACGTCTCGACCGCCTTCCTATTTTGAGCTCCATTAATCCATTATATCCCTCGTATGAAGAATTAATCCAGTAAATTGCCTCGGTGAGGAACGATCGAGAAATCGGAAATTTAAGCGCCTCATTTTTGGAATGTTTTCGACAATTCTAAGCTCGATTCGGATATTCGCGCTCTATTCAAATATTCGAACATTTTTCTAATGTGTCTGGAGCCCATCTCGTTGTTGCTCCCAAATGTCAGGTAGCTGCACACTCTTTCAGGTGACTTTGTTTATGTAGTGATAAAATTTTTAAGTCACGTGACAATCAAAATCTGACGACAAGAGGCGTAAGAAGCTGTAGCAGCCAAGGCGAGCGCAACAGGGAGAAAGCGGGCGCATGGAACTATAGAAATGCTTTAGAAGGAGCGCACAACCCATTACATGGCTTTACTAAGCAGTGAGTAGTTTATCCAGGGTAACTGACTTCAGATCTTAGTACAAATAATGACGAAGATCAAAGTAGGAAAGTGGTCAAACTATTTACCTTACTGCAGCATCAAACAGATTGAGATCGAGAAGATTCCGAAAAGTGTAGCGGGAATGAAACGAGAATTCTGGTACATCGACATGTGATTCGCATACTGTCGAATAATTGTAACAGTGATTTTTATTTGGCGTCGTCGATCGATCCCTTCAGAAGCTCACTGCTGCTGATTGAGGTAGTTCTCGGTCCCCGGCACTGCCCTGAAACAGAGTAAACGTCAGTTCTCCGTTATTTGCTTTTTTACGCCTCTTGCTACTACAGCTGGTGTCTTCGAACTGTTTAGTGCCTTGGATTTTTGATACTTTGATAACCATGTCTTTATTTTTATGTCTTTATTTACTTGTATAATAGTTTCCTGTTTTATAGCTACTATGTAAGCATGCCGAAGAATGGTCTCCTCACTTCCCATCGGATGCACCTAAAAGAAGGACAAACTAGGCATGAAAATGAAGCGGTTTTGTAGTTCCGTACCTCACGATTCAGCATCTGCTACGGTTGCGTGACAAGAGGTAGGCTGCCTGACTGTGATTGGTCGATTCATGTGCGCGTCGCGGCTGCAGCGTTCAGCAGAGCTGCAGCGAGATAGACCAGTTTTCTAAGCTTCGATAGGACAGACGGATATTATCGGAGCCAACACACTGTGAGGAGACAGTATCCTATGTCAGTTAATGCGTCGCATTTGATGGGCCAACCTGGATTTCAGGAGCATGCGCGTGCGGCGCGGTCACGTCGCGGCGTACGTCTTGACCGCCTCCCATCTGTTACTACGAGAGAATTAATTCCAGTAAAAGTTTTTTTTTAGAGAAAGGGCAGAATTCGTACTGATTTTGAAAGTTTTTGTGCGCATGTCTCTTATCATGCTTTATTTGTGCAAGAGTGCATTAAAAACGATTTGTACTCAAACAATTAAATAATTATGCTAATGGCTTAGTGTACTTCTGTCCCTGAGCCTCATTTGTATCTGGTTCTTTTTGAATTTGTTTGGGCTCTTATCTGATATTCTTTTATTTTCGGCGAGCTTTCGGCAATTAATGCCTTCTTCAGAGCTTAATAATCAGAAATATTATGTTAATAATAGAGAATCCAACTAATTTCACATGAGCGAGAAACTCCGTCAAGCACTGGATGTGTGTTGTTCCCGGTCCAAGACATTTCACCTTTGTACATGTCGCGCTGCTCAAATTTCTATTCATTGTATGGGAAGTATAGTCAACTCCAAATGTCCGTAGACAAGAGTTGGGGCCGCGGCGCGGGTCCCTCGCTGTCTGCTGCACGGATTCAGCGTGGCATGCAGGGCAGAGACGCGGAGGAAAACCGCGCCGCGGTCCCAACTCTTGTCTACAATCTTAGCTCATGTTGATGTTTCTTAGTGATCAACGTAATCTTAGCACCTCTATGATATTCTTGTTTTTTTTTTCATGGAAGAAAGAAAAGAGAAAAGGAGGTCACTCTTCCTTATAAACTGTCTTCTCAGCGTTTGGTACTGTAACGCATTTGGCTGTACCTTTACACGCTTCACGTAATCATAAGCTCTTTTTAACTAGCTGACACCTTTAACTCTAATTTTTTCCGCACTGTGCCTGCCATCCGTGTTGCATCCGTTTCCTGGTCTTTTTTTCTAGAGTCTATACGACGTCTGCTAGGATTGAACCCTTTGCGTGGTATTTCACGCGTCTCTGGTCCTCTTAGCTGTTCAAACTCGTTCAATGGATTACGACCTCGAGCTTAATTCTGCATGAACTCACGGCTACAAATTCATTCCACAGTGTTTTTTTATTCTACCGTCTCCTGACATTCACTACTCGCACGCGTAGCGTCAGGCCATTTCGCCGGTTTGAACTTGGGATTCAACAGCTAGATATAGTCCGAAAGTTGT
This sequence comes from Ancylostoma ceylanicum, assembly GCA_000688135.1. NCBI lineage: Eukaryota > Metazoa > Nematoda > Chromadorea > Rhabditida > Ancylostomatidae > Ancylostoma > Ancylostoma ceylanicum. The sequence goes on from JARK01001534.1 coordinate 249,455, forward strand.
CCTAACTTACTTTAGCACTTTAAAAATCAGCTTAGGTCAAAGCAGAGCTCTTCTTCTTGTTGAAAAATTCTGGAAGGCTGGATCTCTATGACATACCTCACTGAGTCCCGATGCTCGGGTGGCAAGTGTCCGATATTCTTTTCTACTCACCTATATGACCATTCGATGACATTTTTACCAGTACTCTTCAGCAAACTCATCAGGTTCCATACCCTAGAGACATGCTTATTCTTTTTCCACTCATGTCTCGTACGACTAAGCAAGAGAGGACGTGCCTTGTCGCTTTTCAACGATGCCTGCACTCTCTCACTACTCCATGCTCTCTCATAGTTGTTGCGCACGCAAAGATTAACAAAAAGTGTGAACAAAAGTACAAAGAACAGTAATGATGATAGCATTGCACGAGTCTGGTCCCTACTGTTTTTCCAAGCCATAACAAAACAAGTGGTCCAGTCGCTGCATCGCAGTGGCTGTTGCAGACTAAGGGGGTGGGGTGGGGAAGGGGAGGATGGGGAGGAACATTAGGTTTTCCGCGATAAAAAAGTCGAAGAACTCACTTTGAACTTTCAATCTTGATATGTTTTTTAACCCACTGACGAGCGAGCATCTCACCGGTAAGCCGCGCCTTTTTTCGCATGGTTCAGTCCGAGAGTTCATTAAGCATTGACATTCCAAGCGGTTTGCTTCAATAATAAACTATAATTGTTAGATTGTGTACCAATAAATTGCGTTCTTTTGATGCTCAAATCCCAACTCAGCTCAAATTTCTCCTAAACGAAGTCAGCACCCATAGAACGTATACATTTTTTTCAACCTTGCACATAATCTCAAATTCTACTGCGGTAGGAGTCTGGAGTACTGAAAACAATGAATTCGCAAGAGCATTTTTTAGCATCGGTCTGATTTAAACAGTCTTCTCTTGATGAAGTTGTCGAGGTGCTTGGAGAAGTGGCAATCGGTTGGCAACAGGTGTGATGAGTATGTTGGCTGAAGCAGTATTTCGTAGCCGAGGTCGTTCAACTTTTAGAATGTTTTTTTTTTCGTAAAACGTGAGGTGTGGCTTTACCATAGAGGAGGATAGGAACTTTTCTGTTGACCACTGCTGGGCTTGCACACGCCGGATGTTCATGTATTTTGTCTGCCTAATGCGCCGCCTTAAAGGCAGCACCCATGGAAAATTTCGCTGTTGATGTTCCGAATGTTTTGAGGCAGCCAGTACTTGGGAAATATTTTCGCAGTATTAGCTGCATCGGAAGTGTCCTTTTACTTACTTTCAATGGAATCGCCTAGGATTAGACGGTTGTACGTGTTTTCTCGGTTGCATTCGGTTGCTTTAGAGCACCGAAATCTTCTTGGGGCGCGGGAAAGATCGATTTCCAGCTGGTCTATTTGCCGAATCATTGCCCTTCTCTGGTGAATCTTCTTGTCATGCCTCCCAAACTAATCCAATTTTTCTCATTTCTTGTTTTTTTTTGTGTTTATGATAACTGCGAAACTTTTGCATTAGCATTTTACGGTTGTTTTACTAGTATTAGTGATAGTTTTCAACTAAAGTCCAGTTTTCTCTCTTTTCTTTTCGGTTAGTGAACTCTATGTATGACGTCTTGGTTCTTGAGGGACCCCTTTGTTTATCGGTGTGAATTTCCCAATGCGGAGATGCCACAATTCACAAAAAATAACCAATTTCAGCGAAATCCGCCTGGTGAAAGAGACGTCCATATCGGTCTTTTGCTATCGGTCCTCATCCCACGGTTCGCGCAACTCGACCGCCCCTGTTGGGCAAAACCTGATTGTGAACTTGCTAAAGTAGTATTTTTAATCCCAATGGAAGGTTCCGCCTCCAAAAAAGTGTTGAGCACCCTTGGTACCTTCACTATATGCTGAGATCTCAAAGTCGAGAAATTCCGTGGGTGCTGCCTCTAACAATTTCGCCCGATTTTAGGAAATCATTGTCCAACCACTGACAAAAACTTTTTCAGTTGCTGTACAGGAACCATTTCTCATTGCGAGACAATCAAAGATCTTTCTCTATTTCACGCACAGTTTTTCGTGGATTCAACTCCGCTAGAGACTTCTGGTCGTCGTCGTAAAGTTCACGAATCCGTTCTCGATCTGCTTCGTCTTCGATGTTCATGGCTCTGGATCAAAATTTTTGGGAACCAGAGTTGTGTGCAAATTCAAAAAAAGTGTAGTGCAAATTAAAACGACAGCTGGTCCCTACACTTTTAGATTGTTTTCATATGCCTCGATAGCTTTCCGTTCAAGTTCAAGCTCGTGAAGCAAAAGTGTGTAAATTTGTTCCTTGGGAAGTATCTTGTATCTTGAACCCTTGACCCCAGAAGAGGAAATAATGAGACTAGAAACAAACGGAAGGAGGAAACATTAAAGGCAGCACCCGCGAAAATCCTTGCATTGGAGATTTCCCCGAAGTTCGGGGTTTTTCGGGACGGTAAACTCATAGGCAGGGACGAAACTGCGTGAAAGAAGCGAGAAATGCAAGAAATGAAGGCGCTCTTTACCATGTGTCGAAAGCGCGGACGAGTGCTCCGCCGTGGAGTGTGCGTGCGTCTCGCCACCAAACCCTATGAATGGTACGCATTGCACGCTTCCGCTGCGCCAGACCACACACGGCGATAGCGTTAACTGGCGCGTCGGGCCGTTGAAAGGCCGGCATGGCCGCGACAGCGATTGTTGTTCCTCTGCAGGTAGGTCATCATTCATTGTGTTCTTCTCACTTTTGTGATATGCTCACTCTCTATTTTACCACCCACACCTCAGCTCCTAGGCGAGGATTTCGGCTGGTGCTGCCTTTAAATGAATACTGTTCCCACCCCGCATGAATGAGTCTGTAAATTTTGTGTGCGCGGACGTCGTTTGATTTCGCAGTTAATTGCTGTTCTACGTTGGATAGCTAAATGTTTCCGATGGGGTTGGATCATGAAGACGTAAAAAATAGTAGGTTGGTGAAAAAGTTTATCGGATTTTTTCAGAACTACATGGTTCATTGCATGCTTGAGTGTTCCATTTATGCTTGCATTTCCGTAATATAACCATGCAAATGGTGTTAAGTATATCACACTTCTTACATATGAGCAGCCTATCGGTCATGTTTCGAGAGGGTTGGCTGCTCAACATGATAGTTTCGTGGGATTAGCTTGCATATCTTCTTGCTGAAGCACCAACATGTTTTGAAACCCAATTGCTGAAAGGCACGTGGCTGCCTGGTGCTGGCATCAGAGAAGTTTGCGTTTCATCTTGCTCTCGTTAACAATACTTGTTAATAAGTTTGCTGAGAGCTATTGTCCGTTTATTTCCAGAGCTTTAGGTTCCTGGTCCGGATTCTTGAATAACATGTCAAATCTCAAAAAAGGTTTTGAACTATAAAAAAATTCCACATGCATTGTTATTCTTTGTAAAGTCGAACCTGGTGCTTCTTAGGTCTAATTCTGTTCTTCTTTATGCGAATATCGTGCAGAAACAGCTTTCGTAATTTAAACGGAGCGCCGTGTCCTGGAAGCATCATCCCACATGGAAGTGGGAATATGAAAACATCAATGATGAACCGCAAATCTATACGTTTCATGTTGCCCTTGACCGCTGTACCGACTGCTTTCTCACCATTACTGCTTTAATCACGCTTCATGATCTTATGCAATAAAGGATTTTTCATCACGTGAGGTAACATCCAACCGGCATTATGGAGAGAATGATAATGGACGATTCTCCGAACCTTCTCTGATTTATCAATTCAGTAAGTGCTTCATGTTCCTACCCAGACAACAGTCGTAAAGCTCGTAATCAGCATGTTTACGCTGATTGCGCATCATGTTTGCAAAGTCACCTTAAGCTGAACTGATAGGGATTCAACAGCACTTATCAGGAGAACGCACCTCCACCATCAATCAATTTGCGACCATCATTTCAGAGGCTGCGAATCGGAACTTCCACAGAATCACGTGGATTGAAGGTGAACTTCCTCGGGAAGGATTTTGTAATCTCATTTTGTATGGAGAAGACTGTGTAGGAGAAATCGTTGAAATGCGATAACACTATTTCCTGAGTGGAATTCGAAGGAAAAATACGTCTGAAAGGGCATATTCCTAGCGTATCTACTCGAGATAGCGTTGTGCTTACGTGGAGATAATTGCGCTTATTATGAGCTTCTTCTTACTTGTGTATGGGCGATCGAAGGAGATTCGCCTTGTTCCGCTATTCCGAAAAAATTTTGCTTACAGGTGCTCGTGCGCCGTGAATCTGCGGTGATAGGGAGACAGCACTAATTGAATGTACAATACCAAATTTATTTTTGTACAATGAAAGACAACTCGAGATTGTTAGCTATCTCATCCGTAAACTGTATGGTTTCTTAGTTCTTCTTCTCAAAGGATTTGAGCGATTTAGCCGCCTTCTTGGCTGCTAGCTTCTGGCGATTCAGCAGAGTTCGCCAAGGTCCGTGGAAGCCCATGCCACCGAAGTAGTGACCAAATGGATAGTGTGAAAGAGGGTAGTGGTCGAAGTCATCGTGGTGATGTCCATGATGATGGTCGCCAAGGAAGCCGCCAATTGGGAAATGGTCAACTAAGCCGAAGCCGTGGTGGTCATGATGGTCATCGCCTTTAACCATAACAGTGTCGGAGACGTGGCCAGTTTCTGAAATTTGTTGGAAGCTCCGTTTAAAGGGGTTGAGGAATAAAATATGTTATACTATGTAATCAACTACTACGAAAAAAAAATAGAAAGTGACAGAAAAGTACCTCTAGTGTAACCACGTGCGATATTGCGAACTTCAGTACGAGGATGATGGTGATGGTGCTGAAATGATTCAGAATTAAACATTGAACCTTCCTCTACCATCTGATTTAACCATTTTTGGAGCAAATCACAAAGTGTAGAAAATAGAAACAAAAAAAAGTGTGAAGTGGTACTTACCACAACCGGTGTTGGGACCACAACTGGAGCTGGTGCCACAACTGGCGCTGGTGCAACGACTGGAGCTGGCGCTACGACTGGGGCAGGTGCCACAACTGGGGTTGGGACTACAACTGGAGCTGGTGCCACAACTGGAGCTGGTGCAACGACTGGCGCTGGTGCCACAACTGGGGCTGGTACCACTACTGGAGGTGGTGCAATAACTGGAGCTGGCGCCACAACAGGAGCTGGTGCTACAACAGGAGCTGGTGCCACAACTGGTGCAGGGGCTACAGCGTATGTTCGAGGCATTGGAGGTGCTGGTGCTACAATTGGTGCTACAGGAGCAGGTGCAACTTCCACGTGAGCGATAGGCGCAGGAGCGACAGCAATAGCTGGTGCCACTAAAAGGAAAACCTCAGCGAATTTTTTTAAACTAGTGAAAAGTGAATTCACCAATTGATTTGTACTGTTCCGCAAGCACAAATTTTAAGAAGATAGAATTATGATTGAAAATTCATGAAATGAGCCAAAAATGCTAAGAGAAAAGCAATTTTTGACTATAACGAAGGAAAAGTTCGCAAACCGTGTTCGTGATGTGGATAGCTCGCATCGGCGCTGAAACATGGAAAAATAAGTGTAAAGATGTGGTGAGGCACTACTTTTTTTTTTGGTTTAGAATTACTGTGGACTGCAAAAATACAGTTCTCATGAAAATCTCTTTCAAATATGTACCTAATCCTTTCTTCACATTACAGGTAGTTCCACATAGCAGTTACACATATTTATTAGGTTAACAGAGAGCTTCCCTGGTTTATGAGTAGTTCAATGGTCGGGGTTCACTAGGCTGAGTATCGGGATTTCTCGAAAGGCGAATGTTGCTTGGAATTAGCGACTCTTGAGGAAACCAGAAAAACCCTGCGGAATGCAGTTTTTGTTGTACTTGTCTGAGAACGATGCGCATGTTAGTAACAATGTGATTTAGTGCATATATATTATCTTAAACAATTTTTACAACAGCTGGTCTCAGTCTCATAATAAAACATACCTTGGAATAAGAAGAAGGAAGGCAGAGAAGAGGTAGAACAAGGATCTCATCGTTGCCGGCGATGCTTGTCGACCTCCAGACTCGAATTTATATTGCGGCTGCTGGCGTTGGTTTTCTGTTTTCTGCCATCAAAAACGACAAGTGCAGAAGATGTGCCTAATGGAAAGTGGTTCCCGACAGGTTCAGCTTCAGCTTTTGCGGTACTTACTCTAGCAAACTGGAAAGACTATCTGGTGATGATTCTGCAAGAAGAAAAGCTGCATTTGAAGGAAGTGTCCAAGCAAAAACTTCAGTTTCTCAATTTTTTTCATTCTTCTCTACGAACTGACTGCAACGGTAGAGATTTTGTACACGGAAACCTGCTGAAATTTCGTCTTTTGAACGATCAGAACTTATGATCTGGATAAGTTATCATGAAGACCTTGAAAATTGGACCATGGGTCCACTCAAACTTTGTTATTTTGTGAAAATTTGATGTTTGATTCAAACTTTGCTTGACAATATCCTATTTCATGTGCTGAGTCCTTCATTCTACAAGTTGCTATAAGTTCTTTGGAATTGCTATCATTGCTTTATAAAATACTGGTTCCAGTTCGGTCTTGATGACTGGTTCCTAGGCCTACTGATTTGATGCTCACCGGTTACCGAGTTTGCTCTCTTTTGTAAGAAGGCACTGTTAGATTAATTTTTTTTCTCATCACTTGTCTATTTTTTCTCGAATAAAGCTTATCTCACTAATGTTTTAATGCTGTTTTCAGGATTTTTATGACTTCTACATAATTCTAGTGACATCGATGCCGAAGGGGGAGGATGTTATGCAGATATATTCCAGTGAGAAACTTCTTATTTGTGATCTGATTGGACTCATCCAGATCCATTTTCCATCTCATTGCGCGAACCACTGCATAAATCTGTCTAGTACGCTATTTTATTTTCCATTCATTTTCGTTGATTGCCAATGATGCCAATTCCAATAAGATCTTAGGGCAAATTGCTTGTTTTCGGGACACAACCTTCAAGTTATCGCACCGAGTTATTTGTGCTTCTGTTCCTGTTAAATAAATATGATTGATCGTGCTGTGGCCACAATCTCGGTACAAAATGCGTGAATATATAGACTTGTACAGAGATCCAAACTCAATTGCCTGTCGCAAATTGTTGTTTAAAGGCTGATCCCCAGAACGACTGTAAGGAAAAAAGTAGACATGAAGAAGATTAGCCTCCATTACTCGTTTTCAGGAGAAAATCATGGTATAAAAATCGACAGAATCGATATGAATTCATTCTTTGTACATCTCTTTGTCAGCACACTTTTATTACCGTCGTGAGTTAAGTTTCATCAATAAAAACAACAAAGTGCTATATACATAAATATCAAGATTCATCTTTGGCCTTCGAGAAGTAGATTACAGAACCAGCGTCGGTGCGTAGGATACTGAAAAAAAAACAGCGATCATCCGGGAAAAGAACAAGAAGGTGAAGGAATACTGTGTGGGGTTCCCGTTAAGGTCGAGCGATTTTACACTGTTGAATTTCTCAAAAATGTGAAGAGCATGCTGCATTTCAAATGTTCTATGTTAACACAGTTTGATCTATGCTAATACGAATTCACAACCATTTGCCATCAAGAGAATTACGATTGTGACCTCCCATTCTACGATTTATTGCGGCTCACTTTCTAAACTCAAACAAATTCCTCAATGAAGATCAATGTTGTTGAGTTCCAAAAAAAGATATGTTACGTCAACCACCATGTGATTTCTCTGCTTACCATGTAACGTCAACCACCATGTGATTTCTCTGCTTACCAATCACGACGGCAGTGCAGTTATCCAGATTTTGATTGAGTTTCTGATTTTTTCGGCAACAACATCCCATGCAGAGGTGAGACAACGTTTTTTTTTTGTGGTTGAAACAACATGCTGTGAGATAGCTACTAAGTTTGCAAATTTGAACTTCAGAGATATAAAGTTCAACATCGAAGAACCTGACAAAAAAGGTATCTGATAATTTCTGGTCACTCGAGTTGGAATTCGCGAAGTGAAGAAAAAAATGTGTTGACACAGGGAGGAGTCGCAGAAAATGGAATATTTTACTATATTCACGAATTGTTCATTAATTCCCCAAAAATTGAACATTGTACGGAGCCTAAAGATAACCAAAGCAAAAATTTTTAGAGGGAGGCTCAGAAAAAAGTGAAGAGGTACGAGGCGTGCTCTCGAGATAGGTTAACCGCATATGGCTCATGGAGATCATATACGTCCCCTCACGGCACTGTGCAAGTGTTGCCACTTCTGAACGACAGTTATTCGACGTAAAAATCATCGTCCAGAAATATGCGCTTTGTGTGTGGGTGGCCCATCGATCGCCACCGACACTCTGAGATATGCTAACTGCGAGTAGGATGCGATCAACAGTGGTGCCTTTAGTGTCGTGATTAGACGAAAATCTGTCACTTCTGTGAGATCGTTCATTTGACCACTTGCGGTGGATGCGGACAGGAATATATGAAAAAAAAAACTGTCACTGAGGACGAGAATAGACATGCATCGACAGGCAACATGTCACTCGCAACCAACCCCACCAAAAGTTCCTTCAAGCACGGAACGGCAATACGTACGTGAGAGTCTGTCCCAGACTTTGAGCTCAGAGCGCAGCATCTTAGCCTCAGCAATATTTCGACTGAGGAACATTACAACATCGAGAAATGCTACAGGGTGGCGCGTATATGCTGTCACACATTAAAAACGCACGGAAAATGTATGAAGAGCAATTATCCGAAAGCTCAGGAAAAAATCGGTACCACTTGGGCTCGAGATCCGTTTCATGTTGCTTCCTGTGGCTCGGATCACAGCCCTCAGACGCTCAAGGTATGACTTCATTGTTGCGCGCGTGACATCTACCTTCATGGAGGGGGAGCTGCTCGCAAGTTGCAAGCTTTACAGTCTTGTTAGAATATAGAGTACATGAGAGAAGTTGTGCGGATTCTAAAGCGCGTAGTGAGGTTACTCCACGAAGCCTTCATTCGGATTTGACAGCGGCCTTCGCAGAAATGGAGAATTTTTCACATTTTCATAAAGATGAACGAGAAAATCCTCAGGATTGTATACAGTGATATGCTGGCCATCTGGTTCGTATCACGAACCACAAGTCCTTATTGAAACGGTTACTGGATTCTTAGGCTGGATGGAGCGCTTGCCCATCGTGTTAAAAATCCCTTATTATTGGTGCCTTGGCACCGTGCTCGGCTTCACCATCGTCTTCGAGTGGTCGGTCATTTTCCCAGAATGGAACCTTCCTGAGATCTCGGTTTAGCCTAAGTTCAGAGAGAAGGCCGATGTGAAAGAGCAGGCCAACATCCAGTCCCTGGCGATTTCACTGGAGAAAGCGCGGAAGGTTGCTCTGCTAAATCACAAACCCACCACAGTGATGGAATGTGATGGAATATCTCTGGCGTTTAAGGGCTGTTAACCACTTGAGAAGACAGCGAGTCGCACCAACGTTATATGATTCACTGCATATAAGGTAATTAATACATAGTTCCTAGAAAAGGCCATCCGCTAATGTGCTCTTCTACGTTTTATAGGCGGTTTTTTTCGATAATACATCTTCAGCGCTTACTTTTCTATGCTGAACAGTAGCCGCTTGGTTCGGATGTGCCGACACAGCTTCGCGTCATGGCTGGGTGCGTATCCAGGACAAGAGCAGGAAGCTGTTCTGCAAGCTCTTGCCTCTACCATCCCAGTATCCTGGTACCTAAGTGGTGATTCTCACTATCTAGTGCATGGAAATACCTTTGCAAACAAACATCAATTCGATTTACACGGTTTTGGAGCAAACATAGAATTTTGTTGGAAAAAATGAACGGAAAAATCATGGGCTCCTCCACGGAAACCCTACTTTGACATTTCTATCTTATTCAAAGATGAGGATCGCGTTACGTCTTTTGCAAAAAGAGTTCCGAGGAAGATAGGTATCTGACGTGAGATCGCATTAAAACATTACATTACTTTTTGTCACAGAGATGGGTACTGGCGCTGTCGGAAAAGTTCCGTAACACAACAAAAAACTAGAACAGAGACGGAAGAGGTTGTAAGTAGCCTCCTCTGCCACAGGGTTTTCATCGGAAATGTCGACGTATTCAGAATAATCGCTTGAAATCAGCTCGAAATCAGTGAGATATAGCATCACATTCCTTACTAGGACCAGAACTTCTGTCAGATTCGATATGATATGCGTGGAAAACTCACTTCCTTAAAACTTTGCTCACACAGCTGTGTGTGATGCCGAGTTGCTTAGCGATGTGAATCTTCTTCATACCGTTCTCGAACAGCTGAACGATTTTCTGTCGATCACATGTGAGCAGCGGACGTCCAGAAATGTATGGGCGACCGTAGCGATTACGCGACGGATACGGTACTGGAACATAAATCTTTGAGGGCGGATTTCGAGGTTTTTTGTTGGATTCTGTTGATTCGCAGAGGAATTGACTATGAAAATGCTCCTAAGGAACTTCCAATAAGGAAGAACAACTCTTCTCTGGAAGCATTAATAGTCTCGGAAAAGTTGAGAACTTTCACTGAATTAAAGGAATCGGACTGAAATGTTTTTAAATGTTCTCGAGGTTGGTCGTGCAACCTCGAGAACCCCAACGATAAATCTTTGTTTCCAGGTTTCAAAATTTTGAGAATTCATTGTCTAAAAATATAGGGGAAGCCCAATTTCTGACCGTGACAAGACTCGAGTTCCCAAATCTTTTTGGTTTCAGTCCAGTTGACTCAGCAGACCAAACAGTCTGAGTTGGTCAGTTTCAGCCAATTTCTAATTTTTATAAATTTAAAACAAATATTGGAGGCTTTTCATTTTATAGGTGGCAATAAAGTGATGGTTATGATCTTAGAAAAAAAAACAACAGTAGGTAGACTGGTGAGCACTGAGTGCTGCTATGTTTATTCTCACTTCAAGCTCATTGCTACCTATAATGTAGAAATTGTTCTTACCAAACCAATATTCAAGTTGCTCCAAAAATCCACATTGGCTCTAATATCATCGTTCATCAAAAGTGTATGGGGAGCAGCTCACATTACCGTATACAAATCGCTGAGTTGATATTTTTGCGCACGAAGGTGCCGCTGGATCCTCGAGTTGTCGCATCGTGGCTTACTAACCCTGGGGTCACGTCCATCACTGAGATTACCCAGGGCAAACATCTTCGCGGCTGTATTAACAATGGCCATATTTGGGCATGTTACCACGTTTACCCTGGATGATCTCAATGAGGCATGCTTTTTCTGGTTTTCCCAATCATTGGAAGGGTGGGTAATCTCACATTCATGGTCATACTTAACCATGGGTAGCAGCTGGGTAAGAATGGTGCACGAAAGTTTACGCAGCATGTGCACATAGCGCTATTCATCGCGAAATCTGTAGTTGTATAGACTTTGTTCTGTCAGGTGAATGCTGCAAATCCATGTTCCCATTCGATGCATGTGTTTTCACACATGTTTTTGTTTTTATAAATTTAATAAATGCAGTGTTGCATGGAGATTTATGAATGGACACATTCATGTTTGGGGAACAGGCTGTATTTGTGTATAAATTTTCAGTAAAAAAATGTGCGCTGAAGCCTACCATTGAGTAGTGGCTGCGACGGCACAGCAGCCTCCATGATGGGATTCCGTGGACTTAGTGATTGTGCGAAAGATTCCAGCATCAGCAAATTATTCAATGAGCTGTTCTGAAAGATGGAGTGTGGTGCATCTACATGCTTTATAGAGCGCAGCAATAAATAAGAGCAAAAAACTATTTTCAGTTAATTTGACCTCCATATGGGGAGTTGTAGCATCGGCTTGTAGACGCATGGCGAGATCGTTCTCGTATGTGGAGCTCATTCGTGGAAGGAAAAACTGAAGAAATGCTATATCTGTGGTAAATTCTCTGCAGCATGACGTGTCTTTTCACTTGTATGCTTTAGCTGAATAAGGTTTACATTCTCAAAATAAATCGATTTTTTCCTTAGAAAGCTTCTCCTGCAGTCTCCACTGCCAACTTCTTTACGTGCGGGAGTTCCTTTATACGCATACACTCTTATTTACCAAAATTGCAATCCGGGCAACGCCGCACTCAGCTGGCCTGCCGCGCCGCGTAGGTGGCGCGGCGCGACTTGGTTTTCTGCGGTTCAAAAACATTTGCCTGTAGGCGTCGTAGCCGTGCTATTATAAAAATTCACTTCCAGCAACACGAGCAGAGTATCACCTCTTTTTCGATTCTAAGCTATTGAGGGATTCTGGACCACTTCAAAGCGCTGATCTCAGTATTATACGTGAAATGCTCCGAAGTGGCCAATAAACCATTCCTAGGTGGCTAAATTGATCGCGCTTCGCGGCAGTAATCCATGTTTGTTATGTCAATCCACGCAACACCTACTGCTCATTTGTGAGGTGGCAGCAGTCACCTCTCACAGTCACAGAGTTCCAGAACACTCGACGAAAGAAACGTTCAAAACCCATAGTTCCCAATGGTTCGGAGACTTCAAAACACAGGGTGCCCAATGGTTTGCAGACAATTTACGCGTACTGTTGTTCTCATTTGCTTACGTATTTCCTCTTCCTAGGCATGCCTCGGGGACGGTGTTTGAGGTGAGCATGTGCCATAAGATACCTCATTCATCACGATTCCCATGTATGTGCATTTTAAGATGAATGAATTGGGCCAGATGTGAAAGCAGTAGTTCCGAGATGAAGCAAGCTGTTAATAATGAATTGATTTGGTTGAATCGAGTTGTGGAACTTCACCCGAAATCCAACACTGCTCATGCCATAACCAAGCAAAAACGATCCCAACAGCAATACAGTAGAAGCTACTTTCAGCAATTTCCTCCTTTCCTTCCTGATTTTGTGTCCACGAATCGATTTCAAACTTCAACTCACGATTTCAAAATGAAATGGCTCCCTAGTTGTGAAAAGAGAAAGTGCAGTTAAGGACCGTATCAAGAAATTTGTGTAAAGTCGCTTGTGAGATCAAGTGAAACAAAGCGAAAGAGGTCAGTGGTCGGTGAAAATGAGGAGGAACACTCCTCCTCAAACTTTTCTCTACAGAGCAAAGAATAGTGATTTGTACGGATGATCTGAACATATGAGACATTTGATAACTGAGAGTACTCCCTTTCTTTTTGAACCAAGGATTTCTGGCTTTTGCAATCCAAAAGTGTACATATTTTAGTCAGACTTTTATTAATTTTAATTAATTTTAATTTTATTCCTTTGTATTTTTAGACACACTTCAGGACCAGCACATCTTCACTCGCACACCAGCACTTCAGGACCTAAATGATAATTCCATCTGACCTAAATAAAATCTGACAAGCTTAACACTCCTAAATTCCTATGCATTTGGCAGAACCTGTGTTTCGTCTCGCTCTCCTTGGCAGTAGTTATTTATGTGGTTGTAGTCAACGCAAGCCGGACAAGAACCTTCAAGGAGCTTGCAAAAATAGTTGCAAGGGTAGTAGGGCTGTTCACTGATACATGACCAGGAGTCACCAAGTATCGAGAAAACATTCCAGGGCCGTAATTTGTGAAACAACCAAGCAAATCAAGTATGGCTGGCTCGATTGGTTATCATATAGACTACGTAATGATAAGAGAGGCAGGACGAGAAAGTTGCTCTGGTAGTCTGGCTTCCGTTGGTTATCCTGAATCCAAGCCCAGAAAGTGTGAAGGTATGAGATGCATGAGATGATTCCTTCAAACAGCTTTACAGGACCTCCGACAATCCTGTAGGAAAAGTGAAAACAACAAGAGACAGTCAACGAACTTGCTGAAGCTGTGCAGCAGCTGGATGCATGAGATGTTCTGCGCCGCCGTCTGCTGCTGGCCACCGACGCCTGTCGTCGGCTAATTGGTGTTCAAATACGGTATATTATCGTCGAACACATCCTCCGCCCCGAAATCTTTCAATAACGCCAACGTCGCCACTTCATCACGCTAGATACCATCCATAGAGGCGTATCGTTGAAATTAAAAAGAACTGCCGATAACGCGAGATTTGCCAATGGTTTCGACAAAAACGCCGCGCCAAAGTCGTCGCCAACGAGGAAAAAGTGTCTGGCGAACTGGTGTTTGTTTTAGGACTCATTCACGGAAATTAGGAGAGACGTGATTCGATCGCGACGGCGATGAACACGGGAACAATCCGGATGAGGGGAAGGTTCAAGATTAGAACCGATTGGATCTGGGTTTGTTCAAACTCGTATTCATCATATTTACTTGTACAAATAATGACACCACTTCTTACCTAACCCTAAGCTACACCCCTGCTTGCAGGTACAGAGCGGTGCTGCTTGAGCTTTCTGCTACATTTGACTCCATAGGCCGAATTCCGGCGTGACCGTGGCCGGCCACCTTTGGCCAGTCAGATTCGGCCACCGACAGGTTCCTTCGTTTTCTGCATGGTTACGGGATGTATATATACTGTAGATACGGTATCCCACAGAATTCCCTGAAATTTTGCACGTAGATGTTATTCGACATGTTGAACACAAACATCATATTCATTTCGTACGTACCCTCATTTATGTGAAATTCCGATGGTTGGTGCGAAACGTAATTTCTAGCGCCATGCAGCCAGCCTATAACGGCCACGGAAAACGGTCACACTTGGCCGCCTTCCAAGAAGCGGCAACATTTGGCAACACTTTCGAAAGGCGGCCAAATGTGGCCGAAATCACCGGGGAAAAATTGCTGAAACTTCGCGTAGGAGGTTTATTTTAGGTGATTTGTGCTATATTCACATCTATCTCGTATGATAACCCCGTTTTGTTGGATTACGGTAGATATATGGTGGATATGGTACATATCTCGCAGAACTTTCTGAAACGGCCTATAGGCGGTGATTCGAGAAGCTGAACACGACCATCAATACCATTATATTTATTTATTTATTATATTGCCGTTTTCCTGCTGAAATGAACATTTTACCCGAATTTTGGCCTGCGAAAGGTGGGTGGCCGCGGCATCGTCGGAACAACGACTTGCCCTCGTCGCGACTAGAATTGCCAGAACTAAGACTCATGAACGCATAACCAAGCAAACCCAACTCAGCGAACCAACTTTTACCTCTTACGTCTATTGAAAATATTTAGGCCAATAGATACCCAATGATCCTAACCAGAGTTGGTTTGCATGGCTAACACTTCATAGGTCCGTTCATTCATACTTCTTTCTGTACAATCCCGTGGTTCTTGCCTAAAGGTATAAAAACCAAGAGTTTTCTAGGAGGCATGACTTTTCAGAATATGTAATTTGTAGTCCATTCCTGTCCTTGTGGTGATCGGTGCACCATTGCTGTGACTTTTCCGAATCGTTGTTCCAGGTTGTATGTATAACAACCATAAGACAAATTTTTGTAAGGACCGCAGCAGAAGACCGGAATTACCGGGAGGTGAGCTGCGGTTTTCCGGCTTTCTTTTGTAGTACTTCCAGTTTTCTGGTGTGATTCTTTTGAATTTCCGCTGTAGTCCTTCCGAATTTTTCCTCTCTGCATCTCTAGCTTCTTGACCCCATGGTCGAGATCCCTTTCTGCTGCGGTCCTTTCCAAAGTTTGTTTGACTATTGTGTACGTGCCAATAAAGATGAAATCCTAGCCTAGGAATTCTTCGGAACCTTCAAACTCATTCTCGATATGGTTTTCCTTGCTATGCCCGATATGTCTCATGCAAAGTGAATCAAACGTTGTGGATATCCTCACGGAAATTTTGTTTGGCAGAATGAGCACTAAGAATTGCCCAGAAACCAAATTATGTGATAGTCAAGGGACAGAAAGAATTCATGTGACTTTGCAAAACTCAGTTACTGTCCAGGCAGAAAACTCCGACCTAGTAGAAGTCGTTGATGCACTAAAATGGATGCCCCATGAACTCACATTTGTATTGTAAACGAATGCCCTGTAAATAAACTTTATTAAATATCGTATAAGTGGATGAATGTTTGTTTATTCACGTGCAAGGTTATACATCTTCCCAATGAGGTGTGGCTGGCATCATTTAGGATGTAGCATTGGATAAGCTCTTGAGTGGAAACTGAAATGAAAAAGATTTTTGACTCGTGTTTTGCAGCTGGCCCTGTCATTTGAAGATGCTTTTCGGAATCGTGAAACAATTCAAAAAAATTAAAAAATTGTAAAAATTAAAATAATAGAATTCGCAATGGACTTGAAATGGCTCAAAATGACGTCTACGTAAACCCGTCTTTCGTGACGGGGTTTGTACCAGTTTGCTGGAGCAAATTTACGTGCAAAGACGTGTAGCACCGTTGATGTTATCGATCGGACAGGCCAAGACGTGTTCACCCGACGTTGCTGTCGTGGCGGGGGGCCAGCACGGCTTGGAGGGAATCCCGTCCCTGATCCAAGAGGAGCGCGTACTTGGACCCTATCAAAAATGGGGTTTTCGTCACTTCCGTGCCTTTTGCTGTACTGTTGGTATCAGCATGGCAAGGAGGTGTGAAGTGATGAGGGTCACACCTTGTTTGTAGACTGCCGTGAGTTCCAAAGGAGAGCGCACAGCTGTAAAAAAGCGACTGCTAATGCACTATACCTGTTCCATAAGTGATAGTAATAACAAGCTGCTACTAATTTCATGATAGTCATCACCAACAAACAGATTCCTAACACAACTCTGGATTCAGGTCTATCCAATAACTGAAACTTCATGTGCTCCATTCAAAATCTTTTGAAGTCCATACGAGAAGTGAGCCTTACTGTTGATGTTGCATGCGGCAGTCTTTCCAGGTATACAGGGTCTGAAAGGAAATAGTGCTCTGAGACCATTTTCAAACTTATACTTCTGGTCACTACGGTCCAAACGTCTGCAATCGCCACGCAACCGCAACGCAACCCAGTCGCAAGGCCGCTGCGTGGCGGCACGGCTGTCGGAATGCGAAGTGGCCGCCACGCAGCAGACTTTTGGATCGTGGTGACCACGAGAGATCGTATGTGTCTGCGTACCTGTATCCGTGTCAAGATATCTTTTCAGGAGACAAGCAACACGATCTTCCTTGTCATCAACGGAGGACAGTCCTGTCATATTTATGTCCAGACCGAAAATTTCCTGAATGCAACCTCTTTTTTTGCTGTATTCAGGTCTCGGATGCATCATGAGACTACCCAGGGTAAACATTGCCGTGTAAGTGGTGGGTAAGTTTTTGTGGTTTTTCTACCATATTACCCACAATTTCCTCGTTTCCAAGAAGAATGTAGAAAATTATGCGTTACTCATCATACTACTACATCAGCGGACAAACTGGGTGACGATTTCCACACTATTAGGCGCCTTCGCATCATCACATTTGAGTGGGCGTTTTGAGAGATCAGAGCTGGTGTTCAAGCACAAATATGTGGACTAAATGAATATTAAAATATTGGTGTCAGACTTCTATAGGGCAATTTATACCAGATGCGACTAGCGTGCGACTATCAGGCGCACGCATCCATTTGCGAAAGATTTTCCATGAAGACCGGTCAACGCGGCATGAAATTCTCAATGAAAAGAACGCGCGGCCGTAGCGAGGCCGCAAACGCGTGCGACTGAGCTGCGACTGGCCCCTATTCTTCATCATTCTTCATCATATAGTCGCACGCGCGTCAGTCGCACGCATCCAGTATAAATTGCCCTTATTTCTCCCACTAATTGGTCGAGGTTGGGCGCATGTGGCGGAGTGGAAAGGGGCTCGTTCCGCCGCACACGGTCGATGGTTCGATCCCGCCCATTGCCAACCAAGTCATCCATCCCTCCGGGGTCGGTAAATTGGTACCAGGGGAGTCTGGGAGAACGAAGCACTGGCCTGGTTCATCGGATGCCGCCCCCCCCCCCCCCCCCCCCCCC